>WBMW01002662.1:227853-396666 GCA_013396635.1 Penelope pileata
AGAACCTTAGACTAGGAAATGATGGCCACTGCTGCCTGTATTGCATACAAGACATTAGTTACTGTCTCTAGGCAGGCAGGATTAACCCTGACCGCAGGCCTGAGTCAGGAACCTGCATTTTCACTCTAAACCTCACAGGCATTTAATTGTCAGTCCTTTGCTATTTTTGTTTTCTACCATGACAATTATCTATCATAAAAGATTGCAATTGTACTAAGTAGTTGTTAGCTACAGGATGCTTCGACATGAAAAGGAAGTAGGAGTATATTATATTTGCAGAGAGCAAACAATTCTTACTTATAAAACTATCACTTGTATCAGCTTTCTTCCGTTTGAAGACTAGGACACAAAAATGGCTGTGGAGGTAAGCAACCTACAGAAAACCTACATGCATAAATCATAACCACAGGCTGAGTGATTGTATATGAAAATTAACATCCAACCATGCTAGAAATCGGGCCACAATTGCCTGCAAATTATCAGCTCTCGATTTAGACCAGTTACATAAAAATACTGCACTTCACCTAATGAAGCCTACTTGTACAGCCATGGGTGACTAAGCAAGTGCTGCAGGAAGTGTTGACAGCAAACCTGCCTCCCCAAAGTGGTACTGCTTGACGCACAAGTACCTCCCTCTGTGGTACACAGATGCCATCTCCTGGCCATTTTGATACCTGAGACAAATTACTGTGTCAAGTACTGAGAGTACTTTTCAGAGGTAGCAGTTCATCTACAAGCTGAAGTCTTATAATTCTTAGGATTCCTCTATTACCAGCTAGGAAAGAATATACAGCACCACACAAGTACTTCCTCCCAGCCTGCTGCACAGCTTGTCAACACATCACAGCCCTGAGGACACAAGCCATGATTTGACCTCAACTAACAGAAATGAGTACATGACTAAACACATTGTAAGACATGCTACACATCCCATGCAGATGTTTAGAGATGTTTATTTCAGCAGAAGACTGGAAAGATCCATTTGTTCTGAGCCTAAGGCTTTGCTGAAGAACCTCTCAGTTACCACATCCCTCCAGCTTTACACATACCACATAGTCTGTACCCTAGAAAAGCACAAGTCAGGAAGTCAGGTAACTTCAAGTCAAGATCTAGACTGAGTGGCCAGAACAACTGAATTGAACAAGACTGGCTCAGCAACTGTACAAAGTTGTGCTCCCTGTGAAGTGGCCTACAACCCATACAGGGATGAGCAGAGAGCCCTAGGGGAGCCAATGGGACCTAGAATTTTAGGGGCAGGGAAAGAGATAGGAATGAGTGGGCTAAGGCAAACTTCTAGTAGTTCAACATGGCCCACCAAGAACTAAAAACCCCCAAGTTATCACTGTGGGCTATCCAAAGGGGCGAGAATCACACTCACAGTTCTAAGACTAGAGAACAAGAAGTCAGGACTGTGTACAGAAAAAACCTTCACATCTTAAGCCCAGGGTGTCATCCCTTCCTACAGTTTCCAAGGTAGTTTTTTTTTTTTTTTTTTTTTAAAAGAATCCTCGGATAATTTTAACAGACTCCATGAAGTCCAAAGTTATGGGAGTTAAATCTGGACTTCTAAGGCAGTCTAGTTTCAATGCCGCAAGATCCAACTTATTACAAAGCCAAGCACTGCAGATACATTCTGATACTGATCAGAAGAGAAGGTTTGCCTATCAGACAAGTGCAGGATAAATATGCAATAAAATACCAGTTCTGCACTAATAGCATTTCATTTACTGGCCATCAACCACCAGATGGCATCCGTGTGCTAGATCAGTTCTAGCAAACAATTACATCAACCGCAGCTTTTCATAACTGCCTTTATACTAATGCTATATGAGAATATAAACTAGATTCACAGAAAATAATGCCTTTTCACCCTAAATGATAAAGGCAAGACAAACTCCTTTAAGACTAACATACCAGTCGTTTGTTGAAGAGCCTTGAGAAGGAAACAAAGTGTTTACCTTCCATCCTTGCTTCAACAGAACAGATCCTTCAGTCTCACAGCCTCATCCTCTTAGTAACATCTAATTTTCAAGACCTGGTTAAAATGTAATTAAGACGTCCATCAAAATGCAATTCTCATAACATGTTCTCTCTCCCAGCATTTCAAAGAAATTATACAATTTATCTTTTTTGTGAAAGGTCCAAAAAGTCACTCAGGAAGTGACCTGATGTGTATACAGAACACATTCTGGGGGCAACTGAAAATTACTGATTTATATATACTCAAAAATGTAGCAAGAATAGTTGCAGAGATGTTGCTAGAAAGTATTGAGAGGGATCAATGTGAAACACCTGTAACTACTACACCATTTGGTTGCTGGGGCTTCAAAGCAAAGTGGAGAAAATCATTACATTGGAAAATATTTACTTTTCAAGGTCAATGTCCTTTTCAATTTAAAGTTGTGTGTTCCTCCGGCTTCATGTCATGAGCTGCACCAGTTTGCCCACAAGATACCCTTCCTTCCTAGCTAAGCCTTTTCAATAATTAATTAGACATCTAGAGTGTTCTCTTGCACACCAAAGATTCAAACATTTAAAGCAACATGAGCAGGTAGAACTTTCTTCCAAAGGCAAAAAATATCAACCTTATTATTCTGCTCTTCACAAATACAATTTACTATTTTTTGAGTATGAACATTAGTAAGATTAGAAAACCAATCCTGCCTATTTGCTTTACTTCAGTGTTTTAACTTTATCCGAGCCTATCACATTTCACCTGGATTTTCATGCGCTGCTTGTTCCTAGAGCTCTACCTGGGAATACTGTTCTACTCTCATCTCTTTAACATTAAATTTATCTCTACCTGAAGATGCAGAATAGCTTTTGCTGATCTTTTTTAGCAGCTGAATCTAGTTAGCACCTGCTTTCTGATAAGACTGCTCCAAAAACCTGAGTTTGCAGTAAGCTAAACATGAAGCTTTGTCAGCAGGTACTGTTAAATAAGGCAGCAGGAAAGGGACTGCACTAGGCCACATGCAGTATACAAGCACTATTTAAAGCTCCACCTGTTCGGACTGTTTCAAAACAACAAGACTTTTCCTTGGGAGAGACTACTGTAACCACATAAAGGCTTGTGGAAAATTCTGAATTGTTTTTTTCCTCATGCCTTGGAACAGACTGGTACAGGGATTAATTTGAGTTAAAACAAGACACTGGAGAACAGAATGAAGTTTCATCCTTGTTATAAACTAATATGTTGAGATCATTATTTAACAAGGCATACTAAGATAAACAACGAATAACCAGATAGTTTTGCATATTTCCCAACAACCTGAGAGATCTTCAAGATGCACAGGCACCACCAGTTCCAGAAATCCATGGAAGATGAGAACCTGGCAGACCCATAGTAACACAGAACCCAAATTTGTGGCTTGTCTTGTGATCTTCTGTTCCAACACTAACTTAGTGTCACATGGTTTTACAGCCTTCAATTCAGCATGGCTTGAGGTTCCTTCAGCTTTCATCATCTGATACAAGCTGTAAGAAGAATTGGTTATAAACCTGGAAGTTGTGTGCAGCCACCTAGAAAGATGCTGTCATTGAAATCTCGGTCAACCTTTGGAACAAAGCAAGCAATATCTGTTCTTAAAAAAGTGTACAGGTGCATTGAGAGCACATTTGAAAATGGCTACTGCTAATTAGCAGAAGTAAACATTGCAGGAGAGAAAACATCCAGGACTATGCCTAGATATTCCAAGTCTGGCACTGATTCTTTGAGCTGCTTTTTTCTACTGATAAGCAGGACTATATGCTTAGTATTCAGTTCTTCTAACAGTCCGAGATCTTCACAGATGCACAAAGAACTGGAATTCAAATACACACCAAAACATGAACTTCAGCTTTTTATGCTGTTTTGCATTACAAAACTACACAACTTTCTGAAGCACATTTATTAGTCCACATGAACTCAGAGAGACATCCAACGTGCTGTAGTCACCTCTGCCCCATCATAAGGAGACATATTCTTGCCCTTGCTTTCTCAGCAGTCTATTTGAAGCCAAATATTCATACTTATCCTCATGTACATTACAAATCACACATGCCCATCACAAGTCAAGTTACAATTCAAGCAAGTTAAAAGCAAGGCGATATTGACAGTACCACTTTGCTTCTGTGCTTTACTGAAGTGTTACCTGTCAGGTTTGTAGATGTCTTCCTTTCCCACAAAGTAAACAGTAAGGGAAGTTCCAGATATACCAGCCACGGATGACACTGACAGTTTGCCAAGAAGAAATGAAAGACCAGCATAAAGGCTAGGACCTTACAACTATTAGCTGTGTAGGCACCTACAAAGAGGATACTTTTTTTTTTTTTTAAACTAACCTTTGAGCCTTACACCAACAGCCAAGCACAGGATGTTCGTGTTTGTCATCTGCATATTCTAGAATGACCAGCTATCCAACACCGAGTTACTTGGGCCACTTTCAGTTCAATAGTATTTGATAGCAGTGATGTCTTTCATGTATTTTCATTACTACAGAGGAAAATGTGTTTATCAGCCTTTAAGTACCTACTGCTTCAGTAATTTCAGCTCACAGCTTTCACAGTATGACAGCAGTATCCTCTTGGACTTATCAAGAGGTAAGCCGCAAACAGGATCTCTTCTTCTCATAAAGAATATCTTACTGCTCATCAACTCCTGTTCCTATCCTCTTTTGGCAGAAACGCAAGAAAACTCCACAGGCCCCAGGAATTCTCAGAGCCAACTACACAGACAGGCAGGACCTATCTTCAAACAACCTTAAAATAGATGTGCAGCATATTAACAATGACTTCCTTTCACAAGTCTGCCTGAAAAATAAGAACAAGGCAATGCACTGATACTATGAGCAATGTGACATGTACCTATCAACTTCTCTAACGGAGAAGACAGCACAGTTTTCACAATAGGATCATGAAGCTGGCTGACACCTAACAGTACATTTGCAGTTAATCACTAAGCTAGAAGCAACAAGATCAGCTCAAACTTCAGTGTCCAGAAGTACTTGTGTCTAGATGTAGACAAACAATGCAACCCACTAGGATAAAATCTGTTAAAACATTTTCAGTGAATCTATTTCCTACAATAGTTTTTATGGAAATAGATCAGTGCAAATAAAACTACCTATGCAGAGATGGTGCTCAGTGTTAGAGCAGTACAATAATCATAACTACATGTAATATATATTACATATATATTAGCTCCTTTAACGCAGCTAATGAATATTCTATGCATAAGAAATGTCATTAAGCATACCAAAAAACTGACATAAAGAAACAAGAATCTTAGATCAACAATTAATCAACATGAAAAAACAATTCCTCTACAGCAGTATCTTCAAGTAGACTTCTCTCTCATGTTTGGATATCACAAAAAGCCCGTCAACCAAGAAGGAAAAAGAAAGAGGCTGCGTGCCAGGTTGCACATTACCATGAAATCAAGAATGGGTATTACTGTCAGGTTAAAATGGGGTGTGGAAGAAACAGACAAATATCCCTGAAATGGTGTAATACTTCATACATCTCTTAACAGCTGATTTGGGAATTGTCCTGTTACTTTCCAGATTACTAGTGCTATGCTACTTAGCAGAATTTTAAGATTGTACATACAAGATGTTTACATGGAAAAAATGATTAGCAATTAAGTCCATTAGCAATTTCCATGGAACTTTATTTTTGAACCCACATTGTTAGAGCACTCTGGGTCTTCTTGGCATTGATTACGGTAATCAAAAATTGCAGACGGCAGGGTAATTTCTTCTCCTTACTTCTCTCCCCACCTCCCAACACAATTCCTGATCACTTTGGCTCTATACCCTACAGAATATTCATGCCAGAGAAGCTTCCACTGAAGGCACAAGATTGCTTCTTGGTGATATCTCTAGCTTCCAGATAAAGTAGCTGCAGTCCCTATTTTTGCCTTAAAACCTTTAAAATGCATCTCATTGTATTGAGCTCCTTAATCTAGCAATACGCATTTCAAAACTGGTGCAGGTGCTCAAGGAATGGGCTAGACCAGTAACAACGCTGCTCCCTCTAATCCCCAAGCCTTCCAGTCAGTCCCTTCCAACAACTCACTACCTCTTCCATACCTGAGAGGCTCCATAAGACCAGCAAACTTCATGAGAGTTGACAAGGAAAAGTTGTCATCAGCTGGTTATACACACTAACACTATAATAGCATCAATGTTTCCCATTATACAGTCCTCCCTCTAACAAGGGAAACAACACTATTAGTGTGTCATTATTATGTAACATCAATAAGGCATACATCACTTTTTTTTCAGACTTTCAAGAGATCACACTTGAAAAGTGGTTAATATCCATGCTTGTCCAGCATGGTCTGTATCTCTTGAAACTCTAGACCCAAAATCTTCAACAGTTTAGAAGACAAGAAACTGACAAGGCTACTGTCTCACAAATTTTACTGCAATGCCTTGAGGCATGGTGTTTGAAGTGAAATCTGTCCATCACATCTCAAATATTCAGCACTCTAGTTCAAGAGCTGCATATGTTGTTCTCAGTTGCTGACTTCACATGATTAAATGAAGCGTATGAAGTTATAAAAAGCTACTGATTCTGAACCATCTCAATTACTTACTGAACATAATTAGTTTTCCAGAATGGGCAACAGTGAAGATACTAAAGATCTACATGAGCATTGCAAGTGTCAGCAGAAGTGGTATGCTACGTTTTGTTATATCTGATGCTCCTCGCATGTTTCAAGTATGAAAACTCAACCCCATCTCTAGGGGTAAAGTTATTAAACCCTATATTTCTTCTCCATATATAGGATCATGAAAGATGTTAGCAGATATCCCTGTCACCCAGTGGTTAAAAAAGCACAAACTCTTTGCCAGTGATTGCTGTCATACTAAAGCAGCAATTCTTTCAGGATAACAGCACTGGATATTGACTATATAATGCACTAATTAAAATAATTTACTATGCCTTTAGGATACATAAGAAGGCCCGAAGACTATTCTCCTTTTGCAGCAGCATAACAGCGTAAGTGACCATGTCAGGTACTCACATAAATACAGTTTTATATCTGGACATTTCATGATACAGAAGACATTATTCCAGAAACTAAGAGAAAAATAGGAAAGTGTTAATTCAGCTGTTAGGAAAACATCTCTGGAAAAATGCTGGCAAAAACAGAACAAGTTTCAGAACAGATTTCAGTTACCTTGTCACCTACCAGTATTGCTCTCTCTTACACTCCTGTCATCACCAACTTGAAAAACAAGTGTCTGAGCAGTATCAGAAGCAACCTACCTCTACATCTTACACTGTATTAAACTGGTGCTTGCTTCAAGACAGGGTGAATGAAACCATTGCTCAAAACCACAGACCAATCCAGTATACATCAATGTATATGCTGTATTTTTTTTAAAAAAAAAACTCCACACTTAAGAGAAAACATCAGTAAAATAACCAGTCAGACTTCATTCAAATGAATTAGACAACTTTTACTAAATGAAAAAACTACATTTAAAATACGCATTTAAAACAAAAATGGAATTAGAAAAGAGACTTAAATCCATTTTGAAGAACTTGCTCACTGTGTCAGAAATCAATATAACTCTTGCATTATATAATGTGCCAGTTCATAAAATGCAAGTTACCAAAATCCTCAATTTAACATTTTCAAAGACAATACCGAAGTCAAGAGTTTCACATCTACTGATGCACATTTAGAATGGTATAAATCAGAAGCCTTCCCTCAAAGAATCTTACAAATTCAACAATATTCAGTAAAAGCTTTTGTATTTATATCCAATAAGTATTGTATCCTGAAGCATCATAGATCTGTGCCTTTCATTTATCCCACTATAAACTTTGTATCTTCTCTATATCTTGCCATTTGTCAATGTTTACCCTTTTGAGAAAGGAAAGAACTGAAATACTGCATAACTCTTGATCATGTACAGAAATTATTGCTACTATAGTACACTACAAAGCAGAAGTCTATACAATAGTATATGAAATTTGATCATGAAAATCCAAAGGATAAAATCTTTAGTGACATAAGCCTTATAATCATGTTGGACATTCATTCAGCAATTTTAGCTCATCACTAGTCAGATAACTTATTGTCCATTGATGAACATCCATTTAAATACACCCTCTCATGAAAAAGAATGTCAGCTTTCAAAGGCTTAACAAATAAGGATCTTCATGTTCTGTGGAACTATGCAAAATGAATTCTGATGCAGGTAGGGAGTTACCAGTTACCTGGAAGCTAAGCATGCCAAAGATGTTTCATGCTAATAAAACTAAAGCCAAGGTACCACATAATCAAGTTACCAACTAATAGGCAATACCATTTTTGTCCTAAGTTAAATGAAGTGCCATAGCACAGTGTAATGTCAATAATTTAAAATAGTGTAGTGCACAAATTAATTGTGTGGCAGTTTAAGTTAAAACATCAAGACAGGTTCTTCTGTCTCAATTTATGTTGGCTGTCAAGCTGTCCGGTCTGGGCATTTTTGTAGTCATTTGCCTTTTAATTACTACCATACTATAAACTTCGCATTATAATGGGGCACACATTTGCGCAGCATTATTATGAATAACAAGAGGATAGAGGGAGGATAAGAGATCAGTGGATGCTCTAAGAGAAGTCCCTTCCAAATTTCAATTTCAAAGAGAGCCAGGGAATATGACTAGATACCATATTCGCATCATTCTAGCTACAAAATAACCAAAGTAAAAGCAATCAAGCAACAATAAGACCACATTACACAAATGCAACATCATGCTCTCATCTGGTTTAACTATTACACCAAGTTTTAACTGGGATGTTGGTCAACTTTAAAAACCGTGGTAAGCGTGAATACGTAGTTGCAATAGGTTTAATACTTTTTCTTTTTTTACTCTATGCTGGATATTAGAAGTTGGAGCTATACTTGTTACAATACAGTGTCGCACATCTTTCTACTAGAAAAATTAATAAAGATCCTTTACCCGTCTCTTTAAGTTAAACGTGTGACATCATAAAGGGTGTCAAATGGCTGGATGGTTTTACAGTGCACACTTATTATATACTGTAATATGGAGTTTTGTCCTTGACAGATCTGATGGTGTTTCTACATTATTCCTTTCTTCACCTCTTCTTCGGCGGATTAGCTGTGCGAGGTGGAGTGACTGGACGCCCAGAATTCAGTCCACCATACTGGTACTTGGCTTTCTTTTCAGATGGTTTCAATATCTTAGAGAAAATAAAGAAGTTCTTTTGAGTCACTGACAGCTGAGAACATTTCAAATACCCTAAGGTCAACATGAAATCTCATTCAGAAGGAACAGGGTGGGGAACTAGAAATCACATCATGATCTTAGACGTTCCGGAATCCTACAGACAACAGCAGTATGTAAAACTACTACTTTAGTTCTGCCATTGCACTGTGTCAGGAGGGAGAAAAGCTGAAAACACACCCAAGGTGGAGTAAGGGATAAAACTTGAAAAGAATACACACACTAGGAGTGCTACTAGTCTGCGTAACTAGGTACGACTAACGCACTACTCGAGCAGCGCTGCAATGAGCATACAGAGGCAATAACTAACACTTTGGAGCCTGGAAAACAACAAATACCACACAGTTGTCCAGAGAATAGTTGGTTTGCAGTTCTACTTCTGTCTATGAGACCAGACTGCTGCAACATCAGCTCCGTATCTCAAGTATATTAACCTAGTCTAACCAGAATCACGTAATTAAGCAGACTAATTTGGCCCATATAGTCCAACACTTAAAGGAACACTTAGTGTACAATCATACCTGAAAGGAACACATCAGAGTTTCATCCACACTCATCATGCCACCTGCATTGTCAAACTCTCCACAGTAATTTGGAGCTGAGAATAGGGTGACCAACTGCCGTTTAGCAAAGAATTCATATCCATCTTCAACCACCTGTCAACACCAGAGAAATAAATACAGCTCACATGAACAAAAGATGCGTTTTGAAGAAACATACTCTTAGCTTTCAAACAGGACAGATCTAGTCATTTTGTCTGAATAGTCCATGTCAAATCAAGCAGATTCAACTGTCTGACAATTGCAATGTTAAATAAACATCAGTTTCACCATTTAATATTTTTATACTTTGAAGGGCAATCACACACTGTCAGTTTAAGGATTCCCAGCATTTTATTAATACACAATTTAAATACATTTGACCTATTAATTCAGAGCACAAAAAGTCTGTGTATCACCTTAAGTGCAGCTGTAACCATTAAGTTCCACTTACAGAATGGTTTTGATTCTACAAACTGTAACTGTGGGCTTTTGAAAACTTTGACAGTCTGAAGACAAGGTGATTCTGCTGTGCTGCGTCTAAGAGCACAATTCACTTCTAAAGCAGTCCAAGTAGCACAATACATCAGCTAAGGATATTCCCTCTTCCCCAAAACAGAAGCCTCACATAATGTACAGAAATTGATACACAACATAAGACTGTTCAATTTAACTGCATGGTCTTTTCAAAGATGTCATACTTTTTATAAGAACTGAAGCAACTACATCAATACAGAAATACTAGTGGCAATCAATTTGGAGTTGAGAAATCTTAACATCTGTTCTATACACTGGCAAATACTTTTGAGTATTTTTAGCAGTAAAATTGTAAGAAGAATCTTAATTGTAAGAAGAATCAGTGTTCTGATAGAATACCCAAGCTTAACTGTACCACAATTAAAAACCTATGTTCCCTTCACAGCATGCCAGACCTTTTAAAATCAACTAAATAACAAAATTGAAATGTTACAGAGGAAATTGAGACCTGATGTCCACTTAACCAGGACGCTTGCTTAAAATAACTTCATAAAAAGTACACATTTTTGTTTGCAGTTAAAACCAATTGTGTTTTCTGCACATTTCAGCAAGTAAAATAAACCTATGCCAAAGTACTCTAGATAACTAAAATGAAGACAACAATTAAAGATTTTATGGAGAGACTTGTTTGTAGAAACATTCAAACAGTACTAAATACTTCTATGAACTCAAGCAGAGATAGTTCTCTGGTAGTTGCGGCTTAATCTACATAATACTGAAGTGGAAGAACTCAAACTTCAGTATAATTCCAGAGTTTGTTACTCTGCCACTTTAAACCTAGACGTTTCACGTCTAACATTCTTACACAGTAAGTGGACGATACACAAAGATTTCTGGGGAAACCTAGCATTAACATTTTAATTCAGTGACATTAGATACTCAGTTCAACGAGTCAGAACGATGCAGACCTTGCAGTTCCTTTATTGTCAACATTTTGCTTTTCCTAAAGTAAAGCAATACAAAGTTTTAAGTACATCCTGCAGATAACCAACACCAAAAATGCACAAAGTCTAGAAGTTTTAAGCATCAACAGCATAATTCATACCTGGTGAGCTCGACAGATCAAATCCAAATCATGACGATTCAGAAATTTACTGACCACATCAGCACCAAAAGTGAAAGAGACCCCACGATCATTTTCACCCCAACCTTGCACATCTTTGTCTGGGTCAGACCACAGCAGGTCACACAGCAAGCCTTTGAAAGATAATGCAAGTGAAGATATCAGTTATAGGAGGTAAACCCCAAGTCAAATAGTTCTACTGTAATTACCAGAGCAGCTCTCCTAGAAAAAGAAACAAACAAGAAAACCCACACACTCCAGCAACAAATTCAGCAATAACAGAATTCTGATAAAAGATAAGGGAAGATTTTTTGCCTTCAAAACCAATAGTACCTTGAGATGAAACAAATTTCAGAGAGATATTTGGCTTAATTGCAATATTCAGCATATTTACTGTGAGGATTTGAGGAGTTTAAAAAATACTGCAGTGTGCACATTTTCAAAGGCAACCACCGATTTCACAGCTCGACAAGCAAGCTTAGCTTGAAAGCCACTGTGAACTGTAAAATTCTATGCAGGACTAGTCAGAAGAACAGAAATTTACACCAGAAGATTCTGAACACGAAACCTTTCTTAAAGTACATGAAGAAGCTTCACTAAATCAAAATGACGAAATTAAATTTTTAATTTCACTTTTGGCTCAGTTGAACTACCATAGTTTTTATCTTAAATGCCTCATGCCAACCAGTTTGAAACCTAAATTCAAGTAACAAGAATATTTGTCATTTTAGCACTGGTAAATACCTTTTTCCCCCCACTGCCAACAAAAGTTCAACTAACACTGGAGTTAAAAACTGTATACTAAAGATGATGCCTCAGTTCAGTCACAATGCCTCTGGCCAGTAAGCTGCAATACAAACCAAAAAGTTTTCAAACTATCTCAGTTTGCATGAAACTGTACTCTCCACTTTTGATGATTAACCCTTCAGCACTTAAGAGTTTTGGTTTCACAACCAAAAGGAGATGCCAGCAGGCTTCGCTACCCAGTGCTCAAGATTCGATTTCCAATTAAACCAAGTTACTAGCTACACAAAATACTGACGATGTTATTCTTTAAGTAATAAAATCTGCCAGTTATGATCAAGGAAAGCTACTGACAGAAACCCACCGTGCAACTAGACTATTTTGTCTTTATATACAGCTATCACATGGTCTCTGGTGACACAGTTCCTCTCTAGCAGAGGTCAACACGTTATTTGCTTTTACAAGACGAATAAGAGCACATACAACTGCATTTTAGAAGAAATATCTACCCAGAAATAAGCTACTGAATACAGACAGCACTTGATAAAAACTTGCTTTACTGAAATTCAGTTCTATGCTGAATATAGTAAGTTTTTAAAGTAAGAGTTTCCCTGCAAAGCTTAACATTTTCTTAGCAGGAATTTTCAACAAGTGGAAGAAGTTGCATTTCTGAGCTGCTTAAAATACTTCACAGTACTCCACAACAGGTCTGTCACATCTACACAACTAAACTACACCATCCAGGTAGGTTTATTTTTTAACGTGCAGCTCCTGCCATTACAGTAGCTTCGGTTGACTGGAAGAGCATAGGAACACAGCTGACGTGAAATACTGAAGATTACACAAGAGGGAACTACACATTCCTAGTAAGTGAATGGTCAGCAATTATGACCAAACTATGAAAATTTATACCTAGGCCTCACAAAATGCAAATACTTCAGGGTGTTACTACAGGCAAACGATTCAAGGCAGAATACAGTTAGGTTTGAGCAAACAGCTTCCAAACATCATGAAAAGGCCAACAAAATGAAAGGTCTTTAAACCGCAGTTGATGCTGCAAAGGTTTTTTCTTTTAGACTTGAGGAAGTCATTGTAATGATCTAATCTTATCAGCACAAGCCACAAGAATATTTAATAATTTTTGCATCAACATGATAATTCACCAAGTGTCATTCCTCTATGAACAGATGAGTTTTCAAGGACTTTAACTTTCACAGCAGTGAGATCACTTCAGTTCATTTCCCACAAGATTTAGTCATATTGGTTGCCTCCAGTAGGCCCAAAAGACCAAGTCCTTCAATGTCACTGTCAGTTTAGCTCTGCTGGTAAACATCTGGCTATTGCTTATGAAAGCAAAATGAAGACAAAACAGGGGATCAAAAGCTCTTTTTTTCAAAAAAAAAAAAAAGAAACTATGTTTTATTTTTAGGAGGTACTAAGAATACATGATTTCAGTGGAGTGTCCATGGAAACTACATTCTGCAAGGGCATCCCTGAAGTGGGGGTGGCTCGAGCAGTAGTATTAGCCTGTTGAATAAAACTACCTTTTCTGATAGCTCTATTAAGTGTAAAGCTTGACTCATTTATATTGACATTTATGTTGATATGGAAGGAATTATAAATAGCGTAAGAGGAAGAACTTGAAGTGCCATTTACACTACAGAAACACTAGTTTACCAGCCTCATAAT
Source organism: Penelope pileata (assembly GCA_013396635.1). NCBI lineage: Eukaryota > Metazoa > Chordata > Aves > Galliformes > Cracidae > Penelope > Penelope pileata. The sequence continues at coordinate 241,663 of WBMW01002662.1, forward strand.
GCGTTTCAGTTTTAAGTGCACATATACCAGCTTGCACAGAAGTGTAGTTAATTGAGAGTCAGTAGATATATTAAAACTGGACCCTGAATTGCTCCTATGCCTAAGTATTGAATGCACTACAAGTAGAATTCTTTTCCAAGGTTCAACTATAAGAATGATGTATCAAAAAAAGCTTTGAATGTGATATTCCCTCCAAGTTAACTTTCGACTATCGTTGAAAACAGCACAAAAAAATTCCTTTGTACTGCTTGATAGCCTTTTCAATCCACTAGTAACAAAACTGGGAATAAATGGGACACTGAAGAAGATAATATCGTTCAAAAGAGCATTGTACAGAAAGCACCGACAATTTGCATTCCACACCGGCAGCCAACATATAACATATTAGCAGGAGAAAATTTCATGGCTAGAACTTTGATATAAGCAATGAAACTCCAATGGCAGTGAAGCTGAAGAAGAAGATATTACAAATTTGAAGAGGAAAGAGACGTTACCACTGGGCTAAGGTACAGAGAGGCCCAAACACTTAAAATAAAACTCTGAAAGCTTCGAACAGTTAAGTCCTTTGATAGATTAAAAGGTTTGGGTGTGTCTAATCAAAACAAGAAAAAGAATGAGCTGTTTAGTTTCATTTGATCTTTCATTAGATTTCTAAATTTGTTTTAAGGCAGGCTTGAATAGCATGCCTTAGTCTGTTATGACAAGCAGTAACAATGTGGGCAGTAACCTCTAACAGTATCAGTTAACTGAGTCATCATGAGGAACAAGACTTACACTCTGCATAGAAGGGAACACTCCACTGAACAAGAGGTAATTACTTCAGTCACTGTGTTGCCTGTACAGAAATCGATTAAACCTATTTAATCTCTAACATCCATTTAGAGTAAACTCCATGTCACTCACCTGTGTCAGGAACATCTGTAGGTCTCATAATTCTCCGGATCTGCTCCATTGACTGGAGATCTGGAGACAGTCCTGTAAGTACAAAAAAACCCAAGTGATTTATATACACGTTTTACCTGTTACAAACAGTTCCAGAGAACAAACAGAGGTTCAAAGACAGAGCATCCATTGTTTCCACTGTAATATAAACAAAATACAGTTTTCAGTAAGACCATTAGGCTCCTGAACAAAAGGACACAGTAACACAAATGAAATTAGTAAAGCCCTTTGCTTTCTTACCATGCTTTTAGCCATACACAAAACTTTACAGGTAAGTTATGTTCCCTTAAACAGTCCATTAGACAAAACCAGTGAAGAACAACTTCCTCAATATCTAATACAATTAGAATGGATGCAGACCTTCACAACAAATTTACTTTCTAAAAGCTAAGGAAAAATACCGTATTCAGCTTTAAGACACAAGTCAAAGCAGCCTGCAGGTATGACTTACATTGTAAGTAACTGACACTATTTCAAAGTGTTGCTACACATCAGTTGAGGTACAGTCACTGGATGCTGTAACTGAATACCAGACTTTGCAACTGCAATAGATCAGGAGCACAAAAGGTAGTCCCCTACTACAGCTCAGCTGCTTAGTCATTCACAAAACCACAATACGTTGATTATTCAAGGCATTAATCATAGAGAACACACCTCTTTTTGTATAATTTCACCATATTAACATGTACTTGCAGCCAAAGGATGGGGCTCCAAAGCTGCTCTGAACTCTTTAGGCACACACTCCCCCCAGAGTTGTTTTACTTGAGGCATACAGGCACAAAAAAATGCCTACTAGATGACTTTGCATCTTAACATGACCTTAACTCAAGGTTCTAAAGTGAGTTTAATACCTACATCACTTAGGCCAAGACCTCCTAAGTAAGGAAGTCACAAATTTTGGAAGAGCATTAAGTTTGAATATGTGATAAAACTTCATTTCATATTAGCAAGTCCTATCCATTTTACTCAGCCCAGGATCTTGAACACGATAGGAAACCTGTTACCAGAAAGGAATTGCCGCGTAAAATAATCTCAGCTGACATCCAGGATTGGATGGTGGCAACACACACAATGGATGAACAGCGACTCCAACACCTTTGATGTAAGGAAGGATCTGAGAAACTTTTCAAGAACTACCATTTCAGATTATTCTTGTTAAAGTGGTCTTCTGGTAAAAGCCTTCCACCCTCATCAGTTTATTAAAATCACCTTCATGATAATACCTTGAGGTTATGAAGGATGGCAACAATCTTACACTAGATAATGTATCAAAGGAGTTTTAGTCAGCTCCGCTTGAACAACAATATAGGGAGAGAAACAAATTCAAGTTAATAATCAGATTTCAAACTTTGACCAACCTATCACTTCTCCCTCCTCAAATCCAATCAATTTGCATGTAGGTTACCTTAGCACAAAGGTGTGTGGGTTCTAGGCAGCACCACACCCTGAGACAGCAGTGGGCAATCTCAGTGAGGTAAGCACAACCAGTTTGTGACCTTCCTCAGGCTTACAGCTCTAAGCATTTCAGGTTACACCCAACGCATGGAAATTCTTTAAAAGAAAAATGTTCTTATAAATCATGTCTCAACCCTGTAGCTGTTAAGTTTCGCGTTATTTTATGCTGCTATAAAACACCAAAAAACCCACAAAACTACTTGCATGTTTTTAATTTAAGAGCCTCTTTCACCAAGTATCTTAATTTTCCTTGCACAAACAGTAATAGCTGACATCTGAAATTCAAATATACAGAAAATTGTGCATGATCAGCATCAAATGAAGGAACTATGGCAAACAAGCTCCTAGAACTCAGATCAAGCTGCTGCCACTATAGTGATCGCTGCAAACTGTGTATTGAAAATAAACTAAGCACACAATTGATTTAAGCTGTCCTGTCACAACAACAGCTAAGCATTCAGCATACTATCTTCTTGAAGCACAAGAGCACACCTTCCCTAATGGAAAACAGAAAATGACTTGTTATTACTCCTGGCAGACTCACCAAATCCAGGCCATAGATTTGAAATCACACATGAGTAGAGCTGGTAACATAAAAGTGATTGTTACACAGTTTTACACTGTACTCCAGAAAGCTTCTCTGCTCTCTTTAGATATTACATAGGAGTATCAAGTAGGCTCCTCCTATCACATCAGTAATGTTACAAGACAAACAGAATTCCAGAGCTTGAAGATCTTATCTATATCTAGCATTCTACTAAACTAACATGATTAACATCTCATCAATCTTAAATCTAATGCAGTCAGGCCAATGTGTTCTGTCAACATAAAACTACAGCACGAGATGTAATCATAAAAAGTCTCTAAAAATTAGAGCTAGAATCACAGAATTGCAGGGGTTGGAAGGGACCTCCAGAGATCACTGAGTTCAACCCCCCTGCCAAAGCAGGTTCCCCACAGCAGGTTGCACAGGTAGGCATCCAGACAGGTCTTGAATATCTCCAGAGAAGGAGACTCCACAATATCCTTGGGCAGCCTGTTCCAGTGCTCCGTCACCCGCACTGTGAAGAAGTTCTTTTGCATATTGGTACAGAACTTCCTCTGCTCCAGTTTGTGGCCATTTCCCCTTGTCCCGTCCCCACAGACCACTGAAAAGAGATTGCCCACGTCCATTTGCCTCCTGCACTTCAGGTATTTGCACACATGATAAGATCCCCTCTCAGCCTTCTTTTCTCAAGGCTGAACAGACCCAGATTACCCAGCCTTTCCTCACAGGGGAGATGCTCCACACCCTTTATCACCTTTGTGGCCCTCCACTGGACTTTTTAGAGGAGGTCCTTGTCTTTTTTATACTGGGGAGCCCAGAACTGGATACAGTACTCCAGCTGAGGCCTGACCAGGGCAGAGTAGAGGGAGAGGATCACCTCCCTTGACCTGCTGGCAATGCTCTTTTTAATGCACCCCAGGATCCTGTTGGCCTTCTTGGCCATGAGAGTGCACTGCTGGCTCATGGCCAACCTGTTGTCCACCAGGACCGCTAGGTCCTTCTCCGCAGACCTCCTCTCCAGCAGGTCATCCCCCAGCCTGTACTGATGAATGCAGTTATTCCTCCCCAGGTGCAAGACCCTACACTTGCTTTTGTTAAACCTCTTAATTTCTCTCTTCCCAACTCTCCAGCCTGTCCAGGTCTTGCTGAACAGCAGCACAGCCTTCTGGCGTGTCAGCCACTCCTCCCAGCTTGGTATCACCAGCAAACTTGCTGAGGGTGGACACTATCCCCTCATCAAGGTCATTGATGAAGATGTTGAACAAGACCGGACCCAGCACTGACCCCTGGGTACACTGTTAATTACAGGTCTCCAACTGGACTCTGTGTCACTGACCATTACCCTCTGAGCTCGGCCAGACAGCCAGCTCTCAACCCACTTCACCACCCACTCATCTATCCCGCATTTCCTCAGCTTCACATCAGGATGTTGTGGGAGACAGTGTCAAGTGTTATCTACCTTGCTGAAGTCAAGGTAGATACACAGAACAATACTGTACAGAATGCAAAGCAGAGCAAATGGGAGAACCTGGCAACAGCTATCAAAGAAGCTTTAATGAAGCGAGATGAAGAGCAAAGTCAGAAGTAGGATGAGAAGACAGCTTTGAAAAAAAGCCAAAATATTACAGAGAAAGAGAAGAAAGTTTTAACAGGGGGGGGAGAAGGAGGCAAGTGGGAAAGAATACAATGAAAGACCCTTTGGCAGCATGAACATTTGGAGATAGGGACAGCAAGAGAGGTTTGACTTAAATTCTGATGTAGAGAATGCACAAATCTAAGTAAAAACAGCTGATTGGATTTTAAGCTATTGCAGATAGCCTACTGGGATAAGTTAGGTGCCTTTTGTTTACTATGTTATGCGGTTTTGCAAAGTTTTATTATATATCCGATAGGACAATATTTTTAAAATAAACTATGCAAAAATGCGCAATATAGTAAAAAAGGCACCTACCTTATATCTACCTGCTAGCTTCAACCTCCAGCAGAGTTGTATGGTTAGTGTTGTTGACTCAGTGTTTACTACAGTAGTAACATCATGAAAAGGCGTTGACAGTCCATGACTTCAAGGGATCTGGAATGCAGTTTGGACAGGGTTGGAGACGAGTGGAAAGGGCAAAGCTTAAGTGCTGAATGTCCACTTTCGTTTATTAGGAGCACACAGCACGTTTAGTAAGCTTTTCACTTTATTTCACAGCCACAGATCAGCTGTGATTGACAGTAATTTCAGTTACAGGTGAAGCCTGTATACATTGAAGGGAAAATTAACATTCAGTAAAATTGTAAACACAGTTTTTCATAAGTGGATCCTTTAAGCATATGCATAACAAAAGTTCTCCTACTTTGTTGAAGGAGAGGTTAACCTCCCCAAACATCAGTAAAGATTAATAAAGACTTTTCACTGCAAGAATTGTGCAGCACTGGGACAGGTGCCCAGAACGCAGATTTTCCAACAGTAAATTTTCTACGGAGTCAGACAGAGCCATGGTTGACCTGATCCAATGTTAGCAGCCTTACTTCAAGCAGCGAGCCTGATTATGCTATCTCAGAGGTCTCTTCCACCAAGATCTTACAAAGCCAACTATTGAGGACAAGACTACAGAGCTGAGGTTACTTGTGAAGCTTTTTCCTTCACTTCACTGCTAGGGATTCCAATGTCTGCTGTCCATCAGTGCAAAGCTTTGGCAACAAGACATGAAGCAAATGACGCATAAATTCTAGTGCTCAGCATCCTTCAAAGAGGGATATATTGATGGGAACACTCAGACAACACTTCCCCTTTGGGGCAAGTGGTGCATCTGGTAAGCATAACACCTGTCTGCTGCCAGATGCACAGAAAAAAAAAACAAGACAACAATGACCTTTACAGACAATATACCTCTCCAGCTAAACATCAAGTATGCACATCCACACTCCATTTGATATAATATTAATCCAAAGATCAGGTTACACACAGCGTTTGAAAACGGTCATCAATTTACCTCCATGACAGCAGAAGATCTTCTCATCCACAATGGCTGCAATGGGCAGACAGTTAAAGCAGTCTGTGAAGGTCTTCCAGAGCTTAATGTTAAACCTCCGCTTACCTACAAGAACAGTGTACAAGATTAGAAAGGGATGGTTGTTTTCTTAAAGCCAAGCTACAGAACATAGCTAACATCCTTGGTCAGGCTGTGTTAACTCTCTTCACAGAGCTTTATTTCAGTTGGCGTACTTAGGTTTCAATCTCCTACAACAGCATTTTGAGGACAATAGAATAGCAAATAACTGAGTTTAATCTTCTTTTGATACGTACTTTTAGAAAGTTTCAAAGCAGGTTCACAGAACACTGAAACCCTTACAGCAATCAATCGCATGAATCACTATTCGAAGAACTCCCAAAATACAATATTAATATACAACAGGCTTTCAGAAGAAATAGGCTTTGCTTACATTCATCATAGAATCCATAGATCTGATTGATGCTAGCACACTCATGATTTCCTCTTAAGAGAAAGAAGTTTTCCGGGTACTTGATCTTATACGCCACAAGTAGGCAAATTGTTTCCAGAGACTGTTTGCCTCTGTCTACATAATCTCCAAGGAAAAGATGAGTAGCTTCTGGTGGGAATCCTCCATATTCAAATAGTCGAAGCAAGTCTGTATACTGACCATGAATATCACCTGAAGAAAAAATATTTACCAAGGATTAGTGCACCATGTAAAGAGTAGACACATCAAGAGCTTAAGTAATCCAATTGCTTTTTATTATCAGATGGTATAAAATAACATTTTCCCATAAAAACTAACTGACAATAGGTATTAGAAAAGTGAAAACGATGTTAACTTTACAAATTGAAGGACTTACTACTTGCAAGTAACTCACAATGTTTGCAAAACCACTAGGTCAGTTATGAAAATCTGAAAAACAAAAGCTACAGACATCTTCACAATTAAGCTTAAGCTTTCTAACCATGCTCTAATTCAATCAAATTAAAACAAAGTCAGAAAGACAATCTAACTGAACAGTTACATGGCCAGAAAGCCAATGTATTGTTAAGTCACATGGCTTATTATAGAAATAGATCAGTAAAGGATCTACATTGACTGCAGAGAAAGTGAACATCATGCTGACAGCGAGCACTTAACTTTCAAAGGTCAACTGCTTGTCCTCCCATAACATGGATGTACTAAGATTCCCATTCTCCAGCATTCACAGCAACTCCTTTGATGCAATTATTCATTGTAAATAGTGCAGAGACTCAAAGACTGATAGCCCTTACACCATGCTCAACCCTGCAAAACTATGAGGAAAAGTAACTGCCATGTTACTCATCACACTGCTACCTTTAATATTAAGGCTTCCCATGTAATAGCTCTGTGCAGCAGTTAGAACACAGCACATTGCATCAGACTAGCCAAAAGCTGCCCATAAGGTCAAAGATGTTATCAAAGTTGCTCTACAGTAACTTGTACAGCAGAAGTAATGCATTCCAGCTGACTGTAGAATTCATTAACAAAGTGACTGAATGCAAAGATACCTAAGAAGCCTTCAGTACAAGTTGTATGCTGATGATACTGACTACCTCCTGGTCCCTTACACTAAGCATGTCATAAACATTTTCAATCTTGCTGTTTGTTCTGTGGCATAATACTTGTTTTTATTAAGCACAGTTATTCTTCTCCAGGAGATAACTAGCTTTCTTGTCTGTAAAAAACAAAATGAACAAAAACCTCCCCCCACATGCCTACAACTTGTTTCATAACCTTAAAAAAAAAACCCACAGAAGTTCCTAGCCCTGTATGTTCTCCTGTATGTTTTCCAGTTCACATCTTATAGCTGCATACTTCAGTAATGACTTGATGCTTTATTCCTCTTTACTCTTTCCATCAGAAATTCAATACCTCCTTCTTTAAGCAGTAAATGTTTTTAACTATTTCTTACCCAGGTAGGGGAATTACACCTCACTTTCCTTTTAATCGTGTGTAACACTACCCACTACTCAACTGTAGACCAGCTGAAGCTTCACCAGCTAAAACCATGTTTTATATACATGGCAACAAGAGAAATTTGTATTCTACTTGATATTTAGAAATCTCCAGGTCACGATAACAACACAACGCTCATCAAGTCATGATGCTGAGCCTTGTACTCCAGAACTGTTGTATTAGTACTCAGACGTCTTCACCATCAGAACTACCAAGTAAACATACTACAGAAATATTGTAACTACAGTCACTGTCAGGAACTACTTTCAGTTATATGCATGAGCCAGAGGGATCAGAGGACTTCAAGGGTAAAGGAACATTCTGTAGGAACTATTCTGTAAAGGGCCCAAAGCATTTAATGCTACTCCACTGAAGGCACTTGATAATTTAAAATATAGCACAAGTCTATCAGAGTAAAAGCTGCAACTACTTTAAAATGGACGTTTACATATGAAAATCTTTCATCTTACATTAGAACACAGCCACTGAAGATGTAAAAGTTTATTTTGAACTGACTTGATTAGAAGAAAAGACAGTTGTGTAACGACTCTTGAAACACTGCCTGAACACAGTAAAATAGTTCAAAGCAGTACAGCTGCAGGTTGTGCTTTTGGTGAAAGTCATCACCACTCTTCCACTTTTAAATAAATGCATCTTTGACAATTGTTCTAATACTAAATTTAGATGCACCTGACACTTCCAGGTGCTATCACTTTGCTTAGCATCTAATTTAAAAATAACAAATTTCTTACATAACTGTGTATTTACTACCCCTACTACTACACACCTAAGAGTCCTTTCAGCTGTCTAGATTTTAACAAGTGAGAAACTAACTTCCTTTGAAGAAGTCTAATTATACTCTGCAGACTTGGACTTGCATGCAATTTTAATATTTTTCAATTTTCCTCCATCTAGGAATTAGACAACAACTACTAGAGTCTTTTTCTCGCCTTAGCATGAATACAACGTGGTGAAGCTGAACTTTATTTTACCTTCAACTTTGTCATTAGGCAAGCTGGTCCAGTTCTCCCTTCCCACTCTAGCAAGAAATTACTCAGTCACTTAAAGTGACTTTGCCATTAGTGTTTTTGTTTTTAAATAATTGGTAATAACCTTTCTAAGTGTAAGGCAGATCACTACATTTGCCCTGTCAGGAAGAATTTCAATTCTGTGATACTTCAAGCAGTCTAATACAAGGAATTTCACGCTTTCTAACAATGTGTCTGCTGTTAATAATTTAAGGATGATCACAGGCTAGTATTTACAATACTTCGGTAACAGTTTAACAAGCATGCACTCCTACTAATGGTGTACTTTTGAAGAAGTCTAGTGTATTATAAATGCTTAGGAAGGTAAACACCACACAGATTTACTTATATTTGATAACAATATTTGATAATACTTGCTATAAAGCTTGAGGTATTTTTTACATATTAACGAACTTTATGAGTGTAAGTTAAAAGGCTAACTATGTTCTTGAATACTATCTTTTAACAGGGACTAGTGAAGTATTCTATTTCATATCATATAAAGATCTTTGTTTTGCTTCTGCTATGAAGGGAATGAGTACAACAGCAAACATTTGCTTTTTGTTTTTTAAAAAAAAATGCTTTAAGACAACAATCTAAGGAGTTGCAGCTCTGTGCAAGTAGTCCTTAGGGAAGTACAAGGGACAGGTTGCAAAATCTGCACTAGAAAAGTGCATGCAGCTCTTATTACCAACGGAACTTACTCCTAAACAGTACCAGGAGCAAATGTTGGCTGCTTTTTCTTGACTTAATCCAATCTAAGTTGGAAATGACATTTAAGAGTGTGAAGACCTCAATCACTAATCTGTATTGACTGAGTCAAGGTCATTTGCCTAACCCAGTACCTTTTTCATCAACTTTTCCTTCTGTTCCAGCTAGCATACAGCTAAATCAACACCTACACGACAGACATACATATGAAGTTTACATACCACAGATTTTCAGAGGTGCCTCTAGTTCCAGGAGAATAGGCTGGCTAAGAAATATTTCCCGCGATTTTATGCACAAGCCCCGAACTTCTGCTTCTGTCATTTGAACAATCTTCCCAGGACGACATCCTCGTACTGAAATGAGATGTTAAACCATTAAGATAGTCAGCACACAGATACATAACAACAGTTAAGTGCAGATGAGCTGTTTCTGAGGTCTATTTGACAAAAAACAGCAGCACACATCAACATATCTACCAAATGTGCTGGAATTACGGATTCCAGCAAGTTCTGAAATTTAACTCTGATACTGTGGCAACCTGTGCTTACAGGTCTGTGTGCATCCCCGTTAAGTCAGGTTCCCAGAGGAGAGCAATTTAAGCGTTGCTTTCATCTACATTAGGATAAATAGCAACTTCAAGAAGCGCTTAAATGAAGGATCAGATTATAATGAAGTATTCACGATAGGCAAAAAAGTCCTGAGAATGAAAACCTTGAACACATTACCATAAAATGAACTTACTTAGGGCCGTTGAGTTCAGCAAGACTAGCTAAACACAAAGGAAAGACACAGATACATTTGTGCTTTTAGCAGCTGAAATTGTCCTACTAGGAACATTGCATTAAACCACGTCTGTGTTTACGGAAATCTTCACTCATATGTAAGGGATTTTGAGTTATTGGGACCTCTGCCTCCAAACAGACATTCCAATTAGCACAAAATTGAATTCCTATATGCACAAATCAGGTATTCCCATCTCTATTTAGCACGAAGGTTTTCAGAAACATTCACACTGCACTCCGACATCCTTTGGCAACCCAACCTGCAGCTGCTGCTTTCCACAAATACCTATAGGAGTCTTCTGTCAGAGGCTTAAATGTATACACGAGACAGCAAAACAGAACTAATGGCTGCAGTCTGGCTGATCTGGCTCTGTTCTGCATCTTAGTATAAACCAACAATCAGATTCAAAGTAATAAAGCAGAATATAGCAGGGCCTGCAACAGGCTACAATCCTGTTCTGACGTGCTTCAGAAGGAGCAACATTCAGCATGGAACTACGGTGGCACCTACAAGACAAAGCACTATGAACCTTCAGGAGTCCAAACCCTAATGCTTTCGAACTCAAACATAGTAAGACATTACTTAAAAGATCAGCTGCAGTTTCAGGAAGCTTGACATGAGATTTACTAACAGAAGAGCAAAAGCTAGTTCTTCACAGCTAAAAATGAATTGTTGGATTGCTTGCTTTCCCTATTCAAAATAAGCTTGCAATTTTATTTTTTTTTTAATGCATACATCTTTCTTTTATTCCAGCTTAGCTCTTCACCAACATACTTTACATAGAACCTCACTGTTATCTACATTCCACAAGAGGGGAAAAGGATACAACAGGAAACAACCTGTCCTAAGTCACCTAGTACTGCAGCCCAAAGTGTTCAACTCAAAAAGCTCTGCTCGTCATTGCACACATCCCCCAGTGCATATCTGGTTGATCCAACACTATGCTGTGTTTTTGTTTCTGTTTTTTTTAAATAAATAGAAACCAGATCACTTGTTTAGCTAAGGTTAGGAAGCAGATTAGGAGGCCAAAAAGAATTATTATTTCAAGTAGGGAAGAGAAGACATGAAGCTTCATCCTGGGACAGCCAGCTGGAAGGCCACAACAACAGAAAGCCCAGCCTCTCTGCAGCTGGAGATACACTGGATCTCTACTCTGCAGATACCCTGCTCACTAGAATCCCAGAAGAACAAGGCTTGGGGAAAGCAGCACACAGGACTTCTCCCAGGGAAGCTCCAGGTCAGTACCATGTGACATTTATCAGGTGGTAATTCACACACCTTTCTCCAAATGTATTAGAGAAAGCAGACAGCTTTTTAGTAACTTTTGTCATTCCTCACGCATTAAGATGTAAAGGCAGACAATTAGACACAGTCAAAGTGATTGGAGAATGAATGCCCACGGGCTGCAGTTGCACCACTTCAAGTGCCTACTAGACAGGGCACTTAGAGATGCATCTTTGGCTCCAAAGGGATTACTGGGGGAAAAAAAAAAAAAAGTCTTGACAGCTTTTCACAGGACTTGACTACTCACTTTGAGGGTACCAAAATGCTCTAACCAGCTCCATGCTTTTTCAAGTACTTGCATTCCAGTAGCTTATACAGCTCCCTTTCAGAACTGAAAGTCACTGAGCTAGACACAAGGAGCTGTCGCTACACCTAAGAAAGTTCCCACCTGAAGGAGCACAGCCTTAACACTTTCAATGAGTATCAATCAGTTCATGGAAGCAATTACAGGGCAACTCATGGTTGTCTGATCAACATCAAGGCCATGCTGAAGCAGCATACAGCACAACTCGCTTGTCAGCCACATTTTTCCTCAAACTGCATTCTTTCAATCTCTTATAAATACAGAAGGAAATTTACTTGCTTAACTACTGCCAATGCTTTGCAACACCAAAATTAAGCCATTTTATAAGGATTAAAACCAAAAAGTGATTCAATTGCACTTTTTTACATCCACTCTAGTTTTGGAGCTCAAGCCCAGGAAATCCCACCACAGACAACACTGATGTTTGCACAAGTAGCCTCAAGCCAAGGACAGAGTCCAAAATTGAGACTGCAGTCCAAGAAGGGCACCCGTAACATTTAAAGTAACTTTGATCCAATCAGTATTTCTCAGAACACCAGCCTTTAGCAACAGCTCCCTTTGGAGCTCAAAGGGAGGTTTAAACTCGGAACAATGACTTCACAGGATTGAGCCATTAAGTGCTGCTGGGTTTCTGCACTAGAACACACACTGAACATGCAGCTCGTGACTTCCAAATTAACTAACACAGTCAGCACACCCAGTGTCTTGGGGCCATACCCCCAGACTCAGGAAAAGGAACAGGCGCGGGTCACTGTGCCTTTAGGAAGCCCTCTACATCTGAGCAGCCAGCAGACAAGCTCACTTGTATTTCAGAAAGTAGAGCCTGGGCATTCATGAGGAATACTCATCAATAATATATTAAAGAGAAAACAGTTTTCTCCCACAATCCCCTGATGGTCAATAAGGTGACTGTAACGCAGTGACAGATGAGAAGCCACTGTGACCTGGGAGCCTCAGCGCATCACTGGACTCGCATTCAAAGGCGCTGAAAGGTGAGCCAGCCACTCAGCTAGCAGAGCTGTGCCACTGCTCTGGCACAAAGACACAAGCAAAACCAAGCACATCTCGTACCAGCTCCCACTACAACTAGAACTGCTTATGTCTCCCTGACTCAGCCAGGCGTCATATGGAACGTAACTGAAAGCATCTCTCACCATGCTCACTTTTCCAAAAGACAAGTCCTCAAGTCCAGATGTAAGAGGAAGTTATGAGAATTGGATCAAGAGTGTAAGTAGTGCTTTTCACACTTCTTTGCAAATTACTATAGAAAGCTACTATTAAAATGTTAGTCATGCACGCAGGCATTAAAATTCCTAACTCACAAAAGGCTTTAACACTACCGGGAGAAATCACTCGCTTCCAATGGCTGTCATTTACCCAGAGGAACAACAGCACCTCAACGTTAGGCGTAAATCAGTTCTTTAAGATGCAGACACAGTAAACAGGTGTTGACTTGCACAAAATTGTTCAGTAGGGACAGCAGCTCCTCTTGCAACCCACAATATCACACGCCCAGTGCTGTGCCAGAATAAACCTTCACTGCAAGGAGCTTAAGCCATAGCGGAGAACAAGGATTTAAAAGCAACTATATACGTTGTGTTGTGAAGCTATTATTTTAGTACAATAGTTCCTACAGTGATCCAAAGCTACTCTAATTACGATTAAAATGGTCTCAGCATCCATACAACTGCTGTTAGGCAACCTTAGTAAGTCTAGCAATACCAGCTTGTAATTTGGGACACAAGCTGCACAGTGCCAGGAAAGAATCTTCTGCAGTAAGTTGGGGTTTGTTTTTTTGTTTTTATTTTGCTTTCGTTTGCTGTTACCCTCCAAATTCATGCTGTAGACTAGCAGATTACGTAAGGTAATACTAGAAAGCAAGGAAGCAACACCAAGCAAAGAGGTCTGACAATCATCTATTGTAGGTTCTGTGAGTTTTGATCCACTTGCCATACTCTTTCATGGAATTGAGAAAACATTTAAGCCAGTCTCTGGTGTGCCTCTCACTTTAGGTAGCCAAGTGTCTCATTTTGTGGCACCACTAATGAAGTTCCTTCAATTACTGAATCAGCTGTGGTACACAGAGCTGTCCTGAGCATTTACAGCATGCTGTAACACCACACATGTCCTGTTTACAACGCTTGCATTTTTGGGAAGGCCGCACAGTGAACTCCATCAGGGAACACATCTCTTCTTTCTAGTACAAAGACACAACAAAAGTTTAATCGACAGCTCCCCAAGCTGGAGGATGCATCCACTGAGAACTTGTGCTGTGACAAGCAAAGGAATAAGCAGCCAGCTTTGCTTCTTTTGGCAGAAGCTCCAGCCAAGGTATTTCTGAAATTACAGTTTCCAATTTCTATTTGCCAGAGCGTACCTTTAACAAAATGCAAACAAAACCCACAACACAAGACTGCAAACATGCAATTTCACCAATATCCCCAAAGCTTCTATTCTCCCATGACAGCCTCTGGCATGTTTAATGATTGGCAACTAACAACTACCACATTTAACTGTTGCTCTCTTGTACTTCCAAATATTTTGGAACATTTGATGAGCCCTGAGCAGCCTCTCAATAGCAGGAACAGAATGGACTTAGGTGCTATTACCTGCTTCCAAAGCTGTCAGAACTGTTTTTCCCAGGTAACATGTTCTAACATTATGTGGTCAATTTTTAAAAATCTAAGTTACAGGTTTTCATGGTATTTAAGTCAGGACTGGATTTAAATTATCCTCCATTTTGGAAAGCAAACCTTTTACACCCTTAAAACCTTTTCTGTTATTTAACTTGTACAGCTGTCACCCAGAAGCAGCCACTCCCTGTTTCACAGCAAAACAAAGAGTGAAGCCAACAAGAAGTTTCTGAACTGCTGCAACAAAACCAAGGTCCAAGCGGCTTTTGTTCCCATGCCAGCCTCTGGACGACAGCACCATCACTGGAGCCCTGCCACAGCTTCGCTCCATCCAGTGGGCAGTGTACTGAATGAAGTTCCTTCTACCACACATCGCCCACAGCGAAGGAAGCCCTGGACCTTTCCTAGAGCATATCATCTCAACTCCACACTAAAATCAGAAGCAGCAGCTTTCCTGGGTGCTTGTTCTGAAGAACTGCAGTTTTCAGCCCAAGTGGTCTACAACCAGCAGTAAATTTGTCTTTGCTAGATGCCCTTAAGATGAAGAATTTTGCTGAAGAACACAGCAATAGCTCATGAGCTCACTTTAAGAGGACTTACTTATCATACAAAATCACTGAAGAGTAAGAGACTGCTCAAGCCTTCAGCTTCTAACCAGGGAAATAACCAAAGTGCTCCTCTTTCGCCAGAAGCTGAATATGCATTCTTAAACTCCACACTATCCAGCAGGCTTAATGCTCAGGGAGAAGCATCCTTAGAAGCTATCTCAAGTTGCTTCAGGGGCACTCAAATCAACCCACGGCAATATGCAACTTGTCCCTACATCAGCCTTTGCCCACTGCACTTGCTTTTCATGGGCCACCTTACTTACACAGAGGTGCCATACACCAGCTGATGGGCTCAGTCTGAGTCACGCACAGTCCCAAGAATTGCTGGATCCAAGGTTGAAAGATAAGCTCACAGCAGTCACTCCATTCTGTGAGCAAAACATGTAACCCTAACACTTGTTACTGGTCTGTATTTACTGTGTTTGCTTAGCTACGCTTGAACTAAAACCCCACGCACAGCAGGAGGTAGAAGCCTCTCACTGGCTGTGCTGTAACACACAAAGGGGTGTCAAGTCCTTCTCCAGTCCACTTGTACAGTTAACCTAGCATAAATCTCATGCAACAGAACTTCAGCTTTTCTCAAGTTTGACTTCATTCTTCCTCTAAAGCAATGCTAACAAATTCCTACCACTGGAGACGGGTGAGGGCAGATTACAGAGTTGCTTCGTAACTCCTGATAAGTAACAAGGAGGAAAACTGCTGAAGTTGTAATAAGAAAGCTAAGCTTCAACATGACTTTTGCACTTTTAACTCCTCACTGTTTAAACAATATGGTTGTTACGCAGGATATACACACATAGGCTTTGTATCAGGCTTGGTATTAAATTGCCAAAAGACACAGAAGGTGGTGCTGTAAAACTGAGACATGCTTGCCTGTGCTAAAAGACAAATCATTTGGCATTATGTGAAGGCAGTAAACAGGGTCATTGCCACGTTGAATACATGAGCCAGATACAGATGGCATCAGAAGTACCCCAGGCTGCAGTTCACAGTAGACTTCCCTACACGCACACCCTTCCCTGAGCGCAGCAGCTGACCTCACCGAGCTGTAGCCAAATATAGTCTGCTCAGCTTCACGCTGTTGAACCACAGATTGTCTTTTTTTAGTTACATACCTACTTTTGTAGTGGCCACTCACGAGCATTTAACCAAATACCACTGCTATGAAATCCTTCTATTTATATTAAATAAAGCAGTGTTTCCTTCTTTTACGCTATGGTTTAGCTGTACTCCTGAACAAGGCATCCCTACACCTCAACCCTGCTGCAGAATGTTTAAGTGCAACAGTTACTGAATCATGTAGGCTTCAAGCAGCAAAATAACCAGACAGAGTGAAAGAACACCAGCATACATTCTCTGACACACTGCTCTTGGCCTTCAGCATCACTTTTCAAGCCAAGTATCCCATTCGTCCTGCACTTATAAAGCCAAGGATGAGCTGGCTCATATCTGCACTGCTGTACAAGCCCAGCAGCAGACATCACTCTTCTTTGTATCCCTTCTCCCTGTTCAGTCCAATATGCACTCTTCGAGGAACACACACTGAAAACTGAGAATTTTCTCTCTCCAATGTGAATATTTCAAAAATATCTTCTTTGCCAAGAATTACTCAAGCTGTTCCCGTCTACTTTTTCCAACACAACGTTACCCAACGATTTCACACCCAACCAGGTAATAACAATCTTTCAAGGTTCCCCTCCGTGGCATGTTCATATCATTACCATCCATTTTCCCTCTCTACAGCTGCCTCTTTCACTATCAGTAGCAAAGCCTGTGAACTGCAGCACCACTACAGCACCACCCTGGACCATCAGGCCAGGCAGGCACCTGACTGACCAGGACACCAACCAAGTCTGAAACACACTGGCTGTGACACAGTAGCCCAACAGCTCTGTAGCGTTTGGAGTAATAAAGAAAATCCCAATTATTTCATAAGTGTTTAAAATTCATCTCTCACCTGAAAAATTGAGTCATATTCAAATTTCAGTCTTTGTCACAACCTGCAAGATCTGTGAAATCACGAGGAACTGAATGTTGTACCTTTCTTACAGGACGCCACGTGACACTGAGAGCACTACACAACCAGCTTTCATTAAGGCAGATGTAAAAATCATGCTGTTAGCTGATCACTGGCGCAGTAACTGTTCTCCACATCTACTGGAAGCTTAACAGCTCTTCTCTTGGCTAAGTATCTCCCAGTCTTCTTGTAGACTCAGTACTATCTGAACTAGCAGCCCTGCTAGCTTCACCAAAAATAACTTTGTCCTGGAGCAAATCCAAGTTAAGTTCCATTAACTCAATTCAAATTGTTATCAGAATAGGTTAGTGAGACATAGGCAGGAAAGAGGTTTTGTTAGACAAGGTAAATTAGTTTGTACAACGATATAAGCAAGTCTTCTTCCCAGAAATCCAGATTGTGCTTAAGGCTACTGCATGTCTGCATTTTCCCAATCAAGTTTCCTCTTGCACATGGTAAACTCCTTAGTGTTTACCACGACAAATACCTATGTATCTGAAATTGCATAAAGCGCAGGTCAACTGGACTTGCATCCAGAAACTAAGAGACATCTGTGGCACAAAACCAGGATGGCCAACACCCAGACAAAGATGGTCATCTAACAACCACCATCCACAGCACTCTTTACAGGAAAGGGCATCCTGCTTTGTTGCAGGGGGAACTTATCCATACACACCCAAAGCTTCTGTCCACAGAACAGAATGGGCTGGGAAGATCCATCCACCAGATGGCATAGCTGGGAAGGCAGGAAGGAAAAACAAGAAAACAGCACACTGAACCTAAAAAAAGAGGTGACCATCTTTTCTGTGTACTACAGTACAACCAAGCCTGATCCATGCCTACAATTCTGAATACTTACGCAAGAAAAAGTCTTTAAACTTATTCAGTTTATTCACTTTTGTGGTCCCACATCAGTCTGGAAGCGTTTTACCTAAGCTACAGAACTTTGTGGATACATGACTTATAAATGTTTGCAGATTCACTTATGACTGATTTCTGTACCAAAGTAAATCCTATAAGCTAAAAGTATCCCCAGGATCAGTCAGGCACACATCTAGGAGCACCAGCACCTCCCTCATTCTTCCATAAAGAAACAGAAATGGGAAGTTAAGTCTGCAGATAGAAGGAAAAACAGAACAAGAAAGCATTGCTACCTTCAGACTTTAAGTATCCACTTCAGTTTTATTCATAGGGTACCACTAACATGTAAACACTTACCAGAGAGATTGTAACAGAAAGCGATTACAAAACAAGCTCTTACCATTCCTGAATTCACTGCCGATTTAATGAATAAAAAGCATAAGGTCTCAGCATATGCAAGAACACAGGAACAAAAAGCTAATGTCTTAAACTATCGTTATGCATTAGACTATGGCTCAGTTGAGCTTTTCTGAAAACTGTCCCCAATTTAACTCAAGAGCTAATCAGTCAGGCCTCCAGCACTCCAAAGATCCCAAGTACACATTCCAGATAAGCATGCGAGCACATCTGCTGAGGTTAGTAGGACATGCCTGATGAAGTCTCCCAAGCAGCCTGGCTACAGGCCACCTCACACTGACGTCTCAAACAAAAAAAGAACCACACAGAGGGTAAGATGATCTATTCCAATCAAAAGGCAAGTCTGATGTGTCACATAACCTCCAAAAGACAAGTGGCCTGGAGAAACAGTAGTAACAACAGTTAGGAGTAACCTAATTAAGTAAGAACATATGATAGCTAATGTCACAGCCTAGAAGCTGGTGTCACAACCAGGAGCCCAAAGACAGCAGGGAAAGTTTCCTGCCACAGCTTTCGAGATGCATTTGCTACCTTTAAAATTTACGGGCAGCAGCCTCAGACAATTGTAGACTGCCGCTGGAAGCGTAAGCTATCCATTCCACCCAAAGGAACCAAAAGGACTACATGCATACTGCACACCAACATTTCAGAAAAGTTACTTTGGATTATTTCAATGCAGAGTTTTCGTAGCTCAAAAGCCACTTTTCCTCATTGTTCTAGTCAAAACTGACGCAGGAGCAATGGAGCCAAAAAACTTCCTTTCAACTGACTGCTCCAGAGATAGAAGCTGATAGAAATTTTTCTGTGCAAGCAGCGTGAGGAGGGACTCATGCTCGCTGTGTATCAGAGCAGGTCAGCCAAGCAACCGCATAAGCTCTAGAACATGAGAGGCCAATTGCTCAAAAAGGCTTCACCGGGCAATTCAAACCCGTTTAAAATGCTGTGTATTAGCAGTAAAACTAAAGATGTTAAATAACAATCCACGTGCAATGCACTTGAAGTAGTTTTTTCTAATGAAACTTGGAAGAACCTCTTCCCTTTCAGATACAAGATGTTGTACAAGGTACTCCTACTACCATTAGTGGGTGACAAACCAACAAAAATCATCCTGCTTTCGTGAAGAATCTTCCTAATCCCTGTTCAGAAAGTGACTGGCAAAGAGATGTGAAATTAACAGAAATGCTTATTTCAGAAGTTGTACATGCATACCCTTAGAAATCAATCACCATGGAACACAAAGCACACTGACTGGGTAGCCTGGCCTCAATACAGCCAATCGTAGCCCAAGAAGCAAGAAAAAAAACACACGAGTATTTATGGTGCACGCAAAAGGTACCAGCTAAGTATTTCAAAGGTCTTACTCACCTCAGAAGGTTCTATACTTAAGCAATTACCAGGTGGGCAGAGAGGAAAAGTACCTCTCTTTTTTTTAGTGTCTTTACCAAAAAAGCCCCAACCAGTCAAAAAAACCACACCACCACACATATATGTGCATTCTGAAGTCCCAAAAAACTCCGTGCAATAAAAAGTCCATGTTTACCAGGCTGCTGCTTAGCTTGCCTTAAGCCTACCTACTAATCTGGATTTCAACACTCAGAAAATGGGAAGTTTATCTGTACTAGTGATCAGAGATAAACCCCGACTGACGATAATAGCTGCAGGTTCTTTCCATACTACGCTACGCTGCATATCCTGAAACACAAACACGAGTGCGATTGCCCAACACCTTTATATATCTTAAAGCACCGACTTTATTGTTCTTAAATCACAGTTTCACCTCCAAAAAGCTGAACGATCACCAAAGAACTCGGAGCCCTACCAGTTCTGCTCCGCCGGCACTCAGCCGCACACAGCTTCCAGGCGGATGACAGCCGCTCCCCGCCGGGACTGCCCGCCCCGCAGAGCCCTTTATAGCAGCCCTGTGCCGGGCAGCTCCGTCGGCGGCAACCCGGGGAGCGCGGAGCGGGCGCCTCACTGAGAAGAGCCCTGCGCAGGCTGAACGCTCCAGACGGTTTCAATGGACGGCAAACGCCAGGAACGACAGCTCCGCTCCTCCAGAAGCCGGGAGCTGGTTTCCTTCCGGGCTCGAGGGGAGCACTCCCGAAGCCCACCGCAGCCCACAGCCGCCTCCCCCGGCGCCGGCAGANCCCGCCCCCCGCCAGCAGTCCCCTCCGGCCGCCCGGCTCCGGCCGAAAGCGCCGCCGCCGCTCCCTCGCCGCTAAATGGGGAGAAGCGGCCACCCTGCCCGCCCGCGCTCCTCCCGCCTCAGCAGCCGCCGCCGCGCATGCGCCCCTCCACCCTCCCGCGCGCCGCGCCGCGGGCACCGCGCAGGCTCCGGGGCGCATGCGCGGAGCGGGGCGGCCCTCCCGTGGGCCCGCGCGTCTCTTATTTTTGGAAAAAAAAGCAAGAAACTGAATTCTCGTAGGCTGGGTGCAAGCTGTGTATCGCCCCTCCTGCCGCTGGAGCCGTCTGTGGGAGCTCACAGGTTATTAAAAAAATCTGTCAGAACGAGAGCGGCGGGTTGTGCTCTCTCATAGAACCCCCACGGAACCCATCAGGGCCGCGGTGGTGGCTGTTTCATCCCTGCGGCCAGACCTGCTAAAAGCGGTGATCTGCTGGTTTCTGATTGTTGTTATTTTTAAGGTGGGTGCTCTGCAAAGACGTTAGTTCACGTAGCTGCCAACAGATGCTTGCCGTGGATGGACAGAAAAGTGTTCCAGACCATAAGTGTGAGGAGGTGCAAAGCAGTCGCCAGACACATGCACACGTGTGTTGGCAACATACGCACACTGGCTGCCTGGTCCTCCCTAGCAGAGGTTCTGGGAAGAACAGCCCGCTTGGTTATATGCCTCAGTAGAGATACTGAGGGAGAAATTCATCTCTGCGAGCCTAAACTTGATTTTTTTTTCATCCATCCATGCAGGCCAGCAAAACCCTGTCACCTTATGTAATGTCAAACCTAGTTCTTGTCTCTTGATTTGGAGAAAATGAGGATGAGGAAAACAAAAGCAATTAGGATGGGGGGTGGCAGCGGTTAGGTGTCCGGCAAGGTGGGGTGTCCGGGCAGCCCCTACCAGAACTCTCTTGTGACACAGGTAGGCAGTGGTAATAAAGTTTCACTTGAATCACTGAAGGAAGAGGAAGAAGCTAGAGAAACTGTTTTGTGTCTTCATTTGCAGGCAACATATAGGGAAATGTAATTCCAACTCATCTGCTGAAAGCATACGCATGTCCTTCCTTGTTTTCCAATTTCTGACAGTAGTGAAAATCTAAACAACACCTCAAATCTTTGCCTTTCATTTTTTTAAAATCAACTAGAAAAAGCAATTATCCAGCTCTTAAAAGGATTTTCCTTATCCTACCTACTTAATTCCTGTCAAAACTAATAGATACGCGGTCCCTCCTGGCCTTTTAGGAACTGTCCCAGTTTCATTTCATACAACTGAACTGCTGTGAAGGTTATTTTAAGCCATCGCGACATCAAGTTCAGACATAATAGTATATTGTCACAGAACATTTTGCATTGACAACAGAAGAGGGCTATGAAATTATCTTTCACTGTGACATAAAGATGCAATTAATTTGTCTTCAAAGACTCCAGAAGATACAAAACTTCCAGATATGTTGAGCAAAACATAATTCCTTAACAACTGTTTTTACTAGGCATGTCAGCGTGTTCCAGAAACAACTCAGTGGCATATCACAACATAAAAATAATTTGATAAGCGGATGCTGTGGAACAGAACACACTGCAGCAGAGGGTGGAAAAATACCTGATTTCATCTTTTGTAGGTTCTCTGCGTGTCTCTTTTTAATTTTACCACATCATATCTGAACCCACATTGACCTATATAACTTTGCGCCGTTGCATTCTCAAGGACCTCTGACACATGCTTGAAGCTTGGTTTTCCACTCCATTTCACTAATTCTTAGTTTTCGGGAGTGAAGAATAACACTACATGGCAAGGAAGGCCCACTGGCGCTGCCCTCGACGTCAGCAGTGTGACACCCTACCAGCTGGCTTCTGGCCTTCACACCGCAGCGAGCCTTCCCTCCTCCTCCATGCACCCTGCAGTGGGAGCACGGCTGGAGCAGCGTTGTTCCCCAGCTGTGTGAGACCGTCAGCTGGGAGGATGGGCACCTCGCCGTGCAGCAGGATTCTGCAGAGTATGTCCCTGCTTTGTAGCTTGAGCAGGGAAACGAGCACATGGTTTTCTTGCTTGTTGGGTAAAACTTGACAGATTTGGCAGGTTTATATTGGCATAGCTCCATTACAGCAAATGGAATTAGGAGATCAGAGGACAAGGCCCATTGTCTCCTATGATTCAGAAGAAGTATTTAACGCAGACTGAATGCATTGTCTTTGATCAAGGGGAGATGTTCAGTAATTTCTGACGTTGTAGCATACACAGATACAGACCAAAGATATCTAACTGGTGATTTAAGTAGCAGGAGGAGCTGAACATTGTTGATGCCCGTGGCAAGTTGTCATTAATAATGCTCATCTTTCTGAACTTCCTTTCAGTTATTTTGAAATTTCCTCTTGTGTCCACAGAAAGTTAGCTTTGCTGCTAACTGTCCCCTGCTCTGTCTCAGCGCCATTTACCCTAAATACCATGCGTGCCAACTTTCCTTAACCACAAGCTGTCTCAAGGTGTCCTTTAATTCAGCGCTGTTTTGCTGAATATGTAAGACTTGAACAACAGGGATTTCCAAATAAAGTGGTGAAAAAAAATGTAAGTTAGTGTCATTCCCTAAGCTGTGGCTCTCCAGGCACAAGCCCTCACTTTCTCTGCTACTGACACTCTGAGACAGTTGCATCCCAGCTACAGAGCCCTGTCTCGACATCTCTGATGTTGCCTTCTCTTTCCTGGCTGCCTGACATAGGCTCAGCTAACCTATGTCCACCACTCATTCCTCTTTAAAGCTGGTGCATGATGCCCACTTTTAAGTTATTTGCTTTGACACTGTTAATGCTGCTTTCAGAAACCATGGCTGCAGCTGCCTTGTCCTGCTCGGTCTGTCCTCAGTTACCTGACTGAAAGCACATGGCAGTGTTTGACAGCAATCCACTCACTACAGCTTGTTTCTGACATATCATATCATATCATATCATCCTTGCTGAGCATAACTTAGGGCTGACTGCCACTGCTGTGTAGGTGGGAGAAACTGCACGGCCCATAGTTGGTTTTCCATCCTGTAATTACAAGCATATTCTCCCTGGGCTGCAATAGCTGAAGCACTGCTGCCTCAGTGGCCTTGTTCAGTTTCTGACTTGAAACAGGAGTTAGTGATCCCAGTCACAAAGGTATGTATTTTGTGAGGACAGTTCGCTTACAAAATATTCAAAAGTCCTGATTTTTTAGCAAGAAAACACATCCAGGTACTCTCAAAACAGACAAATACTGCTGATAAATTATCGCTATTTTGTTCCAAAAGTTTAGATTCAGAGACAGGTACAGAAAACCAAGCAGATCCCACTCCATAGCTCCTTACGACCCTTTTTCCTTTCTCAGTACTTAGACTAAAGCTGAGTGAATAGTAGGTTTTGTTCTACACTCTATAAGATTTTAAAAATGTATATTACTGTAATGTGCTGAGCAGAAACCAAAGCTTTCTCAACTTTCCGAAGAAATCAGCAGAGAAGAAGGAAGTCCCAAGATAACCAGTGGAATGAGTTCAGAGGCATGTACACAGGAGGCGAAAAACTTTCCTCTGAACAGCAGCATCCTAGATGGGTCTCTTGGTATTGCTTTTTGGAATCATGACACTTCGTATAGTTAAATATCAGCTGGAGCAGGGAAGCGAGTTTGGATCCCTGTCAGATGAAAACTCTAATCATTAAGCACCAGAGCTGGTCCATCCCTTTTGATGTAGCTATTATAGTTTCTAGAAATAGTTAAATATTAACAGAACCAAAGATGCAGGCTGTTATTAAAGTAATAAGCTGTAAATATTCTATGTACATTTAGTACTTATTCTTTCCACATCTAAGAGCTAATGGGCGATTCAGATTCACCCTCTTCAGATTTTTGTCATATGTTTGCTCACGATTACCTGGGCACCCTTGGTGAGCTCTCAGATTTAATTGCCACACTTACAAAATGGGAATAATAACAAATCTGAACCTCTCCAGGCAATGAAGAGACATAACTGGAATATTTGAAACTCGTATGAGATCTTTGGTTGATATTCAAATGTGTTTGCCGTAATCATCAAGGCTTTAGTAATAAGATTTTTTAAAGACTAAGAGTATTTTTGTTGATTAATACTAGTTCTTGGTTCCTGTAAATGTAGTATGTTCTGATTGCCTTTTAGGCACACTGAAAGGGTATGATAGGTCTAGATGTTAAATTATTTTATATTATTTTATATTATTATCTGCAATTAAAACAATAAAGCATATTGTTGATTTCAAGGACCAGTGATGGGAAAAAAAAAAAAAATCAATCCAGCAAGTCCAACCTGAAAGTCTCATTTTGGAATGAGCAGTGAGCGCTGCCCTATCCCAACAGCTCCAAGCTGAGCTGGAGACTGGGCAGGATAAGCACTGCCTCGAAGGCATGGTGGAGAGCCTTCCCGGAGCTGCATGCAAAACCACAGGGTAAGGCACATACCATGGTACATATCACAGATGACTTCATTTCTCGGTGTCAAAGCTATTTAAAAGCGGGAGGACGACTGGGTTTTTTTTTTAATATTATTTTTATTAGCATATGATACAATCTCAGTTGCCCTGGCAGCCTGTCCTACTGCCCACAAACGATCTGAAATTCGCAACACCTGCTGTGGCGTTATTCCCTAAGAGAGGAAAGGAGAAGGAAGGACTTTGAAGCAAAACAAGGCAAGTCATTTGGGCCTGCAGGATCTGCAGATCTCAGTTTGTAGCACGTCAATTGAGCTTACTACTCCTTTGCTTTGGAGGAAAAAAAAAAAAAAACACAAAAAAAAAACACAAAAAAACCCAACACGTTCCTACCCTCCTGTTTCCCAGGGAGGAACAGCTGTGAGAACTGAAAATGCCTGCATCCATTTTCCTAAGTAAACACGGGACTATTTAGTTTCAGCAAAAGCAGATGGTTTGTGCCCTGTGAACATGCTGGCATTTGACACTAGCAACCAGAGTTTCAAAGAAATAAAATGTGCACAGAGCTTTAGAAAGACTCCTCTAAACTCTGGGACCAAACTCAAGAAATGAAAGCTATGAATGCAGCAATAATATCCTTCCAAAAAACAGCCTTTATCCAGAGATCTCAAAGTGTTCTCTAAATATTATTAATCTGGCTACATAACAGTCCACAAAGCAATTAAATTTCGTTCCACATTTCTCACAGAGGGTTACACTGAAGAAGAGAAGGTAAATGAGCTCCTTTGGGTTATGTGGTGAGTCATGGTCTGGCCTCCTGTGTGCTCTGACCATCCACATTTCTCTTCCCTTGCTAATGCATCTCTAGCGTGCTGTTCTCATCTGTATTCCCAGGACAGGATTTTTCAATGTGAAACCTTTACTGGTAGTAGCACAGGGACAAGACTGTGGTGTATGCAGCATGCATAGCCATCGCTGGGACGTCTGAGTGCTCTTTGGGGAATTTATAATATGCTAAAGCGATGCATGAACAGCCCTCAAACCTGCTGCTAATAGCAGCTGCAACGGGTGTTAAGTGTCTGAGGACGTTTAATTATTTGGTGATTTTTATTGATTTGTATTATTGCTTAACATAACTCGGTACTAACAAGGCATCTCTTCTCTACCAGTCTGAAACTCTTTTCCAAACAGTAAATAATTAAACTGTACAATCCCAATTCCCTTTTGTTGGGCAACTGGGAAACGAACGTGGTTGGCTTGGGGTTAATCAGAGCTTTAACAGCAAGGCCCAGGGGCTTCAGACCTCAGAGGCACTGAAGAGTGCAGCTCTTTCAGGTCTGAAATGCCTCCTTGGGTTTTGGTTTCCAGGAGAGAAGCCATGTTGTGCTCTGGTTTATCACATCCGCTGCAGGACTGAGGGTGTGCCATACCTGCCCTGCAGTTGGGGCAATGCTATAATTTAATACACTGCATGATCAGCATTTTAAGAGTTTGAATTTGCTATTTCTTCATTATGTAATTACATAATAATAGTAACTAACACAGCCTACATGGAGTTTTGCTATTGCTTTGTATGTAAATTAGAGATACTTAGCAATGTGTTACAAAATGGTTGCATGCATTTCAGTGTGAGATGTAAGAGGTTACTTTGATTCATGGGGAGAAAGGAGCTGTTTTGAAGACCTATTTTATGAAGAAAGAGCAGTTTAATTGTGTCTCATCGTCCCGTGGCTCATTCACTAATGGGGAAACTGAAGAGCTTCAGGATACTGAACTTTAAAAAAAAAAAATGAAAGAAAGTAAAAAAAAACCTCTAAAAATCTCAAAAACTTGAAGCAAACAGTATTTCCTGTGTTTTTAGAGAAATGCAGATTTTAATTTAGATATAAAAAGTGAATGATGTATACAGGAGGATCTTGGGGCTGAATTTAGGTAACATGAATCACTAATAAAACGCTGGTGAAGTAGCTAATCTTTAGGACATTTAGAACATTTATTTTAGTTGCTAATCTGCTCATAGGAAGCAGATATTCTTTATATTTGAAGTACACTTCAGAAGAATTTGCAAGAAATGTGAAAGCCAAATTTCAGTACCAAAATGTGTCAGCTAACTTGACTTCTACCAAACTGTGACACACTCTGGTCATTCCCATTATCTTATTTGTGTGGTATTTTTAGTATCTACCAGGTAATCTAATTTGTCCTAGATGTTCCAAAAATAATTTGTCTGTGTACAGTAGGGCTCGAAAGAGCAGGATGTAGGAGAGGACCAGAAAGCACAAGCATTAAGCCGTGTTGTGTATGGTGGCCTGGAGCATGGCACACCCCAGACCCACACGTCTGAGCCCAGCCGAGAAGACGGAGGGTGGTGGTATGAGGACAAAAGGGGCAGTGGCAAACAGGGGAGGGGGACAAGTGGCCCCTAGGCGCTGCTGTGCCGAAACTGCCCCTGGCCGCGGCCTAGCGGGAAGATGCAGCCCCGTGCCACCCGACTGAGTCACTGCACGGCTCTGATAAGCAGCGGACCTTATCGTGCCTCAGCCTGTCATCTGCAAAGCGCTGATAACAAAATTAAAATATTTCAGAGGAATGTAGCAAGGTTTAATTGAGGCTTGTAACATGTTTTGGACTATTTACGTGCTGCACCAGTGCAGCATCTAAGGTGTTACAGAGCATGTTTCTCCCAGTGCTGTCTTCCCTCAATGCCTTCTGCAGGCTCACTCTCTTCAAACAACACTCACGTTTGGTACCGGTGCTCAGCGTTGGTACTGTTGTGTTGCTTGGACACCTTCTAATTTAAATTTCATATTTTGATTTCTGGGCGATAACTTACTTCAAACACCAGTTTTCTTCTGCCACACTATACGGCCTTTTCCTTATTTTAATGAAACCTAGTAACCATAATGTAAATTGAAATAACTACAGCCCATTAGACTATTGAGATCCCTGAAGATCTGAATTATTCACTATTAACAGAACTTGTATAATTATAGGTTAAGATATCATTTAGGCATTTAGCATACATCATCTCCACTGTTAATTTTTAGCTCTTGATCTGTATTAGTAACCTCAGCTTGCTAAATTAAAGGATGTGCCTCCAATTAGCCTAAATTTAACATTCAAGAACACATCTCTGGTGGGATGATGATCTTAAGTTTAGAACATCCAGGCAATTTCAGATGAGCTATTGAGGCTCTTTCTCAAGTGGAAAATAAGATATTTTCTTATAAACACTTCCAAGACTTTCATGAGGGCAAAAGTAAAAGGGCAAAGCTGCATTTTGCACCCAAAGGGTGCAGGCACTGGCCCTCTGTCTCTGTAGAGGGATTCTGTACCCAGTGCAGAGGCAGTGGGTCACTGAGACAATAAGAAAGGATTCTCAGTCATCTCAGTCATCACCTGTGTATTTTTTATGCTGTTTGATACCCGCCTTAGATGATTAGCTCACTCTACATAACCCTGGGTAATCACACTTCCACTTGTGGCAAGCCCTCCCAAAACAGGCAGCTAGGAAAGCACGCGCTAAGCAGAAGTTGGGCTGTAAGCTCCAAACATTTTGTCCTGGCCTGCACTGAGGAAAGATACAGGTTTTGACAATGTCGTATCATGCGTACGTTCAGTAGAAGGGATGCGTAAATTCAATAAAATAA
Organism: Penelope pileata; assembly: GCA_013396635.1. Classification (NCBI taxonomy): domain Eukaryota; kingdom Metazoa; phylum Chordata; class Aves; order Galliformes; family Cracidae; genus Penelope; species Penelope pileata. The sequence continues at coordinate 270,454 of WBMW01002662.1, forward strand.
TTTTCAGTAATCATTGGTGAACTTATTAATGAAGAGAAATGCAATGTGCTTGCCTGCTGTTTAATTATCTCATAAGTATAATTCAAAAAGCTCTTGCTAATGTCGCTGAGTGTCTCCATAGGAAAGGTCTGGGCAGTAAGAAATCCTCTTGCTGGGAAATCTTCTTACAGATTTCTAATGGCAACCGTAACAGAGAAGGGAGAAAGCACTAAACTGGAAAATGCTGTTAAAAATTAGAGTAGAATCAAAATTATTCAAAGCTTAGTCACGAGTCTCAGGCAGCAAAGCTTGTTGCAGCGTACGGATTTTGCTGAAAATCAAAAGATTACACTACTAATGCCTGGTTTCATTGTACCTAGAACAAAACAAAAAAACATTTTCGGATTACAGTGCAGTGAGGATTTTCTTTTCATTTTTCTTTCATCTAGGAGATTGGACTCTATCCTATAAAACCCTTTGTCATGTAAAACAGTCACTGTGGTGCGTACATACGGATAGATCTTGAAAAATATGCAGGTGCCTCCATCCTAAACACATCTTACTTGCAATAGTAAATTCCCAAACTGTGATGCCTGTGATCATAGCCACCCTATCAGACACTGAGTGAAGCCTTTGCTTGGTAAATCTCAGATTTGGTAAGTCCTCCACATGCTCACCTCAGCTCTCTGTGCCTTTGCAACATAGTTTACTTCAAAGATTTTAAAAGGATTTTTCCTCACGCTCTCCAGTGACTTGCTGGTGACACCATTCACGCATTTAGTTCTTTTCTCTCATTAAACATGGGTTTCCAAAATATTTGTGCTACATGATCTTAGAGGTTTCTCTCATCTTTTTCCTCTGTTTCGGTACAGATATCTGCTTTCTTTACACAAAAAAAGTACAAAAGAGTTGTTTCCATGCCCGACTTGTATTTCTGTGAGGGAAGGTGAATGTAGAGCTCACTGAAACAGTGCTGGCTGCAAACAGAAATACCACAGGCAGGTACTGCGAAGCCCTGCAGCCTGGTTGCTGTAATCCTTTAAATCCAGCCTCCTGCCTGCAGTCTCCTGCACGTGTTTGCCCTGTGAATTGCAAAAGCTGTCTAGGCTGCCAGCAGCCTTAGAAACGAGCCTGTAAGGAAATGCAGGGCAAGGACTAATTTTTGCATGGTTTTGTGCTTGCCAGGACACTGCTCTTTGTTGTAGCAGCTTCTTGTCCTGCTCAGTGCATTGGTGTAGTTGTCCTGTGACAGAGCAGGCATCATTTTCCCTCCTCGCCAGGTGCGGGCGCAGGGCAGAGTTGGGCCTCGCACATGGGCCAGGGAAGGGGAGCCTTTGGTGAACGAGTCACTCTTTGGTAAGGCGTTCTGACTTAAACCACCACCCAGCTCCTGTTTACACCTGAAAGTTTTGTCAAGCTTGTGCAGCTGTACCTGTAAACTCCTCCTAGATAATGAGGGCACTTCTTGCCTGTCAAACATGATCTAGGTTGGCAAGCAATATAAGCCCTAACAACAAAACCACCTTTTTCGATGGTATAATTGCGTCTACACTAGGGCTTTTGTTGAAGTAGTTATGTCATGAAAATCACCCTACATGACACAAACTCTTGAAGTGCAAACCCAAATCTTAAATCTCATCTACCAGGCTGTGCTTTAGAACAATTATAGAAAACCAAGATAGAATTGGTAGAGGGTGCTGGCCACAGCCTCCTTGTCAGCATAGACAGAGCTACATCCCATTCAGCATCATATCAGCTAACCAGGGATCCGATATGGTATAATCTAATCTGATTTTTACATAGCTGCAGTTGAGTAGGGATCAACCAATCTGCCTTAAAGCGTATCATGTATTAGTAGGGCCAGGGTAGAATTTGCTTTATTTGGGCTTGTTTCTCATTGACTTTACCTATACGTTTCTTCCAACATAGATTATTTCCGTTGTCATCGCTGTGAAGCGTATTGAGTCATTTTTCATTTTAGGCTTTTCGTACTCATTTTCTTTTTTGACACCATGAAATGTAAACATATGTAAGCTACCAAGGAGAAAGAAACACCTGTCACTTCGATGGATAATCCATAGCATCTTTAAATACCGACTCCCCAAATTTTTTTGAATAGTTTATGTTGAACAATTAACAAGCATTAACATAGTGGATTATCAGTACAACTGATACGAATGTCTTCTCCACTGAGTATCAGTTTCTAAAGGATGTCATTAGCCACACTCAGATTAGTTTTCCCCAGTGGACCATAATTCAGTCTTGCGTTTCTAATAGTCTACCGCATTTTAATTATCTTTCTTTCACTTGAGTGTTGCTAGGTTTCCTCAAAAATGCAAATGCTGCCCTTCAGAAAACAATGACGCAAGTTGTTACAATTGGCAAGGCTAGAGCCTGAAGAATTCAAAGAAACTTATTAGATCACATAGAAAAACAGTACTATCTTACAGCATGAGTTTCACCTACTCCCAGTGCAAAGCACGTCCCCTCATGAAGGGCTGGAACCAGGTTTGCCCTGGAGTCAGCCACTGCTTGATTCTGAACCCAGGGGAGGCCAATGTGGGCCTCCACGAGCACCGTCATCTGAGAGAGCACCTCCACCAACTGCAAAAGGACAAGCTTACAGGGCACAGCAGCGACCAGAGGTGTAGGCTTAGCACGTGCTTTTGATCACGGGATACGCAGTGGATGTGGGGGCTGAGGTTTTCAGTGAGCCAGGAGACACAGGACACTTTTGATATATCTCAGCATTGTTTTATGACCGCAAGAACAGTAAAGGAGTCGTGACTGGTGTTCCACTCCAGGGCTCAGAGCCTCATATTAAAACAAAATTCTTGCTTCACTACCCAAGCAAACAGACCCGAGAGCAGTTTTCTAAAAACAAACAAAAGTGATGCAAATGCAATTTTAGTGCTGGCACTCAGCCTGTGAGTATACTGCGCTTATTGCTTTTGCTTTGGTGGCAGGCCGAAATCAAGATATAAATAGGCATACATAGCTGTTTAAGGTCAGTCCTGCTGGGCTAACAGTGGGGTTTTCTCCGACCATGTATTTACCATCTATCGGAATCATCAATATCACCACAGGAGAATATCATATCTTCTTTGCTGTGAGTGTTTGTTGTTATCCTCTGCAGCACCAGTCGATTTCCCAGTAGAGATAATAGTAAATAACACTGGCAGCAGTGACACAATCCACCTGCAATTTTCCAAGTGAGGACATGAAGAACAATGCTTAACAAAAGCAGAAGCTTTCTTCTTCAAAGCATACCGCGCAACTTTGGAAAATAAAAAGTGAAATTTAGATGAAGAAGTGGGAAGCAGGCAAATCCAGAGGTTCATTTGTGGTGCTGTGCTTTTTATCTGCAGGCTATCGCGTGAGTCCAGACCAGGTGAGCGGTGACTGCGAGTTGTTAGGACCCGATGGCCGAGGAGAGAAGAGGTGGTGGGAACACTCGGGGTTTTCATGAGCTGCTGACCACAACACAAAAACCCAGCACTGAGCACGGTGTGCAAGTTAAACGTTGTTTCAGCTCTGAGCTAGAAAAATCCCTTTTGATCCAGGTGGAGGATCGATTGCTCTACCTGGGAAGCTGTCGAGCCTCGTTGTTACCCGTTCTGTGCCTATCGTCTGAAAAATGAGTACAGGCACATCTCCAGCCCGTCCAAATTTGTGTCATTGATTTCAGAGTAATTACCACCATTTTCACTGCAGAGGAGTCTGCCCAACAGGGTTTATTTGCACTGAGGTCAGCCTGAAGATTTTTATGAGTGCTGCATATATTTCTTGAACATGACTATTGTAGATTAATTGCCTCATCTTTTAAAGATACAAAATTTGCCTCTCAACTGAATTACACTGGATTTTTTCCCCCTCTCACACTGTACTTGATTTCAAACCTGCACATTTGTTTTATAGGAGCAAAGGACATTGCCTTTGACTTCTTACAGTGCTTTATGGCATTTTTGCTAGAAAAGTACTTCTAAAGTTGCCTTTTTTTTTTTTCCTTTCCTTTTTATTTCCCCCTGTACATGCATTCATTAATCTAGTCTCAAATTCTGGTGTTTTCATCCTTTTCGACCTTCAATAGCTAGGAACAGGACGTACCATGGTACTCAGGGAATTCCCATTTCACTGCAAACTTGTACCTTTCCTCTATAAATGACATGACCCATTCTCCCCAACAAGTGACTTACTGGATACCAAACTGTATTAAAATCTAAGAGAAAAACCTAAGGCAAAGTATGCCCGGTGTTGCAGATTACAAGACATCATCAGAACATCTTTTTAAAATATCTTAGAGGAAGAAAGACAGCTGCAACCTCGTTGCATAATAACAGTCGATTGCTCCACAGCACATGAACAGCAACGAACAGACTTTGTGATTAACAAAATCAAATAATTAAGACCTTCTCCAACCTGATTTGAACATTTAGTTAGCCTAAGGAGTTGTTTACTTCCCGTGTGACAAAACAACGAGGGTTACTATGGTTAATTAAAAGTCATCTTAATTTGGAGAGTCTGGGGTTTACATATATTCCTTGAGTGGCTGAACAATAGACATTAAAAAAAAAAAAAAAAANTTTTTCCCCTGACCCAGCTTTCCATGGGAGCGGTAACGCCCTGGTGGTTCGAGTCTGCTCGGGTGCGAGGAGGGGACACAAACCCACATGCTGGGACACACATGGCAGCAGCGATAGGTGGTGTTTTCAGTGCTGTAGGGCATCCAAGGCCAAGTGGGGGAAGAGCCTGGACGCGCGGAGGTGTTCCTTCTCCCCATGGGGAACACGGGACGATGACTGAGACTTGACGTGTCCCACAGCACAAGGTCTGTGCTGTGATTGACCGGAACGCCCTGAATCAGAAAAGCAAGCAGCAATGTGTCTGCTTTTTGGTGTCTTTAATCAATATGCTCCAGGATCCCTTCTCCACCTCCACCACTGCCATTACTATTTCACACCAATGTGGTGCCATATATCTTTTCATCTGCTTAGAGTCTTTAACAGATACAACATGAAATAAAAACCCAAACCATCTCTTCCTAGCCACAGTGGTAGGTGGTTTCTTGGTGTATTCAGAACATTTTTTCAGGAAGAAATATTTCTTTGCGAGGTTGGTAGGGGAGCCTATTGATCTATTGACTTCAGTGTCGAATAACCCGACTGAACGCGTTCTCGTCCCCATGGCTGCTTCGTTGCCTGCTGCCCTACTTCTCCAGTAGCTCAGCAGCTGGACCCGTGGAGGGGGATGTACTCAAGCAACATGCAGCTTTTCCAAGTAGTACTTTCTTTTGCAAACACTGAGTCTGACTATTAGAAGTTCCATTCCTCTCACTTCAGGGTGAACCAAATATATGTCTGTGTACTTTAAGAAGATCTGCTGCCTTGGATTGGAGCTGTGAATAGAATTGACCGAAGCCCAGAAGTGACCTTGGCTTCGGGGAAGAAAGTTCCCTCAACTAGAAGCTTGATGATCGTGATTCAGGGGAAGGTAAATTTTGCCTGGGTTGAGTTTTGGTCTGCAATAGAGGCACACTGAAAAACATGCATAGGTGTGCAGAATGATTCCATAAACCAGGAAAAGCTAGTTCATCAGATAAGCATATGCATTATTTTTCATCCAGTCGCATTCAAAGGAAGTTAATGTCTTTGTTACCAACAGATTACATGAAGGCTAGTTCTGAACCTCTGGAGAACATTGTGGCCAGCTATGTGTTTCTGAGCTGGACTGAATTCATAGCAAGGAAAAGAAGACAAAAGAGCACTTCTGTGGCAGAGCAGCACGCATGCAGAGAGCCCACAGCTCCATGAGTGTGACTGGGAGAGGGGCAGGTCCCAGGAGAAGGGACGGCACCTCCAGCAGCCTGGCAGGGGAGGTGTGAGGTGGGGGAAGAGCAGATCTTTCCTGCAAGGCTTGGTTTGAGCAGAAGAGCTTTACAGCTAGCTGGCAAAGCCCTTAGTGCGGAGAGCTGCTGGGCTAGGATCCTAGGTGTGGCCTTATCATAAAGAATACTTTAAAAATAACAGTAATAGTAAGGAATATGCATGGAGATGGGGACAGAGAGCTGTGATGTAATTCTGATTACCTGTTGCTTTATTTGTTTTTTTTCCTTTGCTCTTCTCTCCTTAAGTTCTCCATTTTCCCTTCTTCCTTTTTCTCGTTGAAGCTGTATTTGAGAAAGCATTCCTTTCCATGGAATTCAGCGGGCTTTGGACCAAACTTTACAATACAGCTGTAGTTCATTAAATTTTTAAACAGACTTTATAGTCTTTGTGCTATATTTTTCTTGTTCAGATGAAGCAACGACAAATTTGGCATCAGACCAAACAATCAAAGAAGGGCCAAGACTCCACCTGTGTCAGAAATCACATGCCAGCTCAGCTGCTTCGTCCTTTAGAAAGCTAAGTTCCTCTAAGCAGTTTTTCACTGCTGCTGCATAGCCCCATTAGATGATCCAGTAAATTGCTTGCTCCTAGAGAGAATTGTGATTACAGAAACACGGTGAATTCTTTCTTAGAAAGCTGCCTCTGAAAAAGCTGTTTTACAGAATCTGATGTAACTGACTTAGGGCTATTTGTAGTAATGTATGGATTCTGTATGATGACTCTGTTAGGAACGTTGCTTTTTGAACCGTGATCGCCATATCTTACCTCTAATCCAGGTGACGGAGACTCATGGCTCACAGTCACTTGCCCACAAGCTATCCCCGAAGTGTACTGAAAGCATTTGGTGAGTTGAAGTTTATGCCTCAAAGCCTATTCAACTTTCAGCATGGAAAAGAGTTTTCTCCTGATTTAACCTAACAAGTAACTACAGCGAAACAAAGAAGGAGGAAGAATGACTCAAAATTAGCTTCTCCTCAGCAAGCACTCAATGATTGTTAAGAACCTATGCCAGAATTACTGATCTGAAGTAGGCACAAAGAAATAATACACACTTCAGGGTGGCAAACAGTAAGGTTACAAAATTGGATCAAACTACTTTGCCCATGTATATAAGATGGTGGGCTAGTCTAGCTTTAAATCCATGAGTCTGAAAAAGACCTGAGGTATAAGTAGATAATGAGTCCCTCAGCTGGTGCTTTGGCCAAAGACAGTTAATAAATGATTGAATTAAAAAAATAAAGTAAAAGTTTTGGTTTTCTACAGAATTGGTCATACTGAAATAGTGCACCCGCTTTTAGACACTAATGTTTCTCGAGTCTCAGAGAAACAAAGTGCCCACAGGTGCAGTGTGTGGGGTGTTCCTATAGCTCTGCCAAGGAAACCTCCCTGGTGGGGCTCAGGGACGGCTGCAGCTCAGCAGTTGTCAAGCAAGGATTGTAATTAGAGATATGGGGACTTTGATACTCACGTCTACTTCCCCTCCCCCTTCCTTTTCTTATTGGCTTTGCTGTCAAAGACCTTCACCCTGTAAAGCTTGTTGCCTTGAACCTGGACTTCAGAAGAAATGCATCCAACCTCCATGAACCCCAGAGGAGCAGGATTCCTTCTCCGTTTCTCCTTACACCTGTGACAGTACTCCTGCTGTCTCCCCTGATCTGGTCACACTGGAAAAAAGCTGATTTCAGCACTAGCTGGAGAAGGATTAAAACTAGATTCTCCCCAGTTATAATGCTAAGATTCTCTAGGCCTTTGCTAGAAAAACAAAACCAAGCAATAGAAAATGCCCTACAAAAGGTGCACTGCAGGCAGGTGGTATAAGCAGGGGAAACCACAACTGTGGCAAATGATTCTCGTGTCTCCATCAATTCCTTCTAACTGCGTGCACACTTCTGTTGTGCTGTCCCTCTCCTTATATTTGCTAGCAGTGTTGTCAGTATCTGAGCCACTAAGCAGATTTTCTCTGCAAAACCGGTGGGCCAAATTCTGAAGAACACATTAGAGTGCTTACAATGACAGACAGGAGTGTGCATGTGTGCATGTTAGCTCATCAGCTTTGCTTTTCAAGCAAAATTATGACACGCTTGCATAAAGATCAGTGGAAATTTGCCTGAATAAGAGAAAAAGCACCAAAAGATTTCTTAGGTTTCTGACCAGTATCTGCCCTGCAGTCAAAAACTTTAATATCAGTTAATCCTATCAAAAGCACAAACACGGTTTGCTGGGGCTTATGGCTATAAGCCAGCAGCCATGCATCCTGCCTCCACAGTTCAGCTATTCAATTGTTCAGGTGTGTGGAAGAGAAATAAAAATAGCTAAGCGTTTAGCTTGAACACCCTGGAGGTATTTAAGGCCAGGCTGGATGGGTTCCTGGGCAGCCTGATCTGGTGGGTGGCAACCCTGCCCAAGGCAGAGGGTTTGGAACTAGAATGGTCTTTAAGGTCCTTTCCAACCCAAGCTATTCTGTGATTCTGTGAATTCTAAACCCTAGTCTTAAGTTGGCTACTGGTTTTATGAAGAGCATCTTCTCACCTTAAAACACAGTCCAAATTAGTAGGATGCTGCACAGCCGAGCACCATGTACAGGGGCATTTAATTAAACTAGCGGTTCATGGTTTTAGAAAGCCAAGTTGTGTATTACGATTTGATCAAGAACATACTATCTGAAGTGATCGAGGAATTGCCAGGTTAAATGGTGCAACGTAAGGGGCTGTTGTGGTTTGACCCGGCAGATAGCTCAGTCTCACACAGCTGTTCGCTCACCCTCCCGCCTCCCAAGTGGGATGAGGGAGAGAATTAAGGAATAAATACGGTAGAACTCGTGGGTTGAGATAAAAGCTATGTACTAAGACAGCAGAGAAAATAAAAGAAATAACAGTACATATATGTATATTAAACAATAGATACACAAAGCAAGGGACCAACGACTGATACTCAACCAGCCAGCAGCCCCTCCATCCGAGCAAGAGCCTCCCCTTCCATAGAAATCACATGATGTGATGTGGTATGGAAGAGCTCTTTGGTCAGTTTGGGTCAGCTGCCCTGGTCCTATCCCCTCCCAGTTCCCAGCTTCTTGTCCCTCCTAACTGCTTCACTGAGGAACAGAATATGTCCTTGGGTCTGTTGAACACTGGCAGGTGTTATCAGTTTTGTTTTTCTTCTGGGAACAAAACATACCAGACACTATGGAAGAAATAACTTCTGTTAGAAACTAAGACAGCAGCTCAGAGCAGCTGATCATAACAGTCCCTGCTGGGCTTCATAACCTTGAATCAACCCATGTGAGGGGATACACGTAGTGAGATGGCTCATACGGTCACTGGTTCTAGCTCCTGCCCTCTGTTTTCAAGACATTCCTGAGCCGTAGCAGGTCACAGCACCCCTGACAGAATAAACAGTTTGAGCTTTTAGGCTCAAATGTCTCTCAGAAGCACATCACCCAGTGCTGGTTTAAGGCAGCGGGAAAGCCTCCACACGGTGCCGCTGACTGAAGCTGCCAGGCCTGCTCCATCCATCCTGTCCCATCCACCCAGCCCAACCAGGCAGCTGACTGCATTTAGGAATTTGCTGAATGCCTGTAATTTGCTAGACCTTCACCTCTGGAAGAAGCATTGTTGAATAAGAATAGCATAGTCCTTCCTTTTTAATTTATTGTCCCAATAAAGCTAATCTCCAACCTCCAGCTCCTAGCAAACTCTGCAGAAGAAATCAAACTCTGAAGGTGATCCATTCTCGTCAGTGGAAGCGGAGCAAGAAGTGAGTCACTGCACAGGCCTCAATGTCAAATACAAATGGCCTTGGAGCAGCAATCAAACTTTAAAAGTTCACAATTCAAAGAAAACATCAAAATGAGTACTTGGAAAAGGTGATATTGATTTGTAAGCTTCCCCCTACCTTAAGTATTTTTTGTTTTTACATGGTTTGCAGTTGTTCGAGGATGGCTCTACGCAGGACGCCTGCAATCTAGTTAAGGGAGATGCACGCTGACTGCTGTCACATGAGTGACAATGCAGAAAATCCAATCCAGCATGTGCTTTGAGTTTGGCACCCATTAAAAAGCCAGTTCCCAAGAAAGTTTATGGTACAGAGGCAGTGGTCTTGCAGAGGATGCCCTTCATGTGTCAGGGCGTGCCTTTTCTCTGTGCACTCTGGGCACACCTCCACCATCACATGCAACGAGTCAGGTAGAAATGCAAAAGATCACAAAGAGTCCTAGGCTCATGGGCAGAGCCAAGCATGAATGCCAGGAAGGTTGGTATCAGCCTCCCATCCATGAAGCTCAGAGTACAGGAGTAGGTTTGCTGGGCCCTGGGAGGATCATCCTCTCCTGCCCCTGCTCTTAGCACTGCTCAGCACAGCATGCACACTGCATGGGCACTGGGGAATTGGCCACACCACGGAGCAGCTCCTCCCACTGCCCATCGGGCAATGCTCTGCTTCACCAACACTGATGCGCAAAGCCTCATCACTCCTCCTCAAGTGGATTTTACTGGCCTGTGCATGAGTGAGGAAAGTAAGACACGGAAACTCAATAGTCTTAAAAATTCTCCAGCACCTCACAGGTAGTGTCAAAGAATTTTGAAGGAAGAAGATCAGTGCCAGAAGCTTGAAATCCCATTACTTCTTAGAGCACAGCCCATAACAGTGCTGCACAAGACAGCTCAAGATGATTTAGCTGAGTGAATAGGGACTGTAATTTTAACGAGCCTTTAGAGGACACGCAGAAGCCAATAACACACACCATCCTAACTCTGTCACTAATTTGCTATGGTTAAGTCACTTACATTCTCCATTCTCCTTTATTCCTATACATAAAATGAAGACAATTCTAATGACTCTTCTTACAGAAATTATGGAAGATTTAATGAGCTGATGTTTTTTCAACGCTGAATGTATGTAAAGTACTTAGCAACCACCAAACGTTGTCAGCAGCGCCGGATAGTGAGTGTCAGCACTTACAGCAAAGGAGGGGACAAGAAAAAGCTGTTCTGTCAGAGATGGAACTGGGGCTGAAATGGGTTCAACCTTTACAAGCCAATTACCGTATCACAATTGCATGTTCCAGCACTCGCCTAGAAGTCCAGACATTGCGGAGTCACACAAGCTGCTCTTTGCTTTTTGTAATCAAGAGAGCGACTCGCTCATCTCCTCAAACACGTCTGCCCCTTGTTCTTACTGGCTCTTCACATACAACTCACCATTTCATGTTTTAAAATTTCTCTTTATGCCAAAACAATGAATTAGTTCAAATGTCGTATGGAGGAGAGATTCACAGACTTGGTAGATAAATGCTGTGCTTCACCCTACTCTGTATTTCCATGGCAGGTGAACAGATGAAAACTACCAAAATGATTATAAAGTACAGGGTAAGAAACTCAGGTAGTATAACAGTAATGTCAATCGGCCTGAAGTAGCTTATGATCTGAGGATCTGCCCAAAAACCAGGAGGAACCTTATCAAACATAGCTTTAGCCCAGCAGTTGTGTATTGTCAGAAGCCAGTCCAGTCCCAAGTAATTTCCTCTATTAAACCCAGCTCAGGGGTTTCTACCTTTTGCAGCAGCACTGGGAAAACACGTCCAACAGCATAATACGCATCTGTAAAAGCAATTGAGCTGCCCAGGACCATGATTAGTATTTCAATTTTCGCACTGTGCTACCAAAGAAGCTTGATACTCATCTACGATTCATAAGGGAACACTTTTTTTGAAGCCATCTGTGCTGACACCTTTACCAAAGAGCACTTTCTGACTCACTGAGACCAAGATTGTGTTCAGCAATAAAAATCATGGTGAAAACAGATTTCAAACAATGACGAAACACACACAGATCACCAGCAGCCTAAATTCTCACCATGCCACGTAGATCACATGGATAAGGCTACCTAATACATGTTCATATTTTTGCTCGTTTCATTGATTCCATTGGGATCAGACGGTTCACGTGAGCAAACGCACATTTGATCAAGTAAACTTTCATGTTAAGATTATGCCCTGTACTGGGAGTTTGCACAACAGCGCTGCGACCAGAACACACAGTGCTCTGCCATCAGCTGCTGTGCATCTGTTCACCCATTTCACCAGACGTTTCCTCACAGTGCTTGTGCCTGCACTCTAGTTGGACCTAACATTAAATAACATGGCTCATCATTAATATTGCTCTGGCTGAGGTTTTTTTGTTTTTTGTTTTTTTTTTTCCAAATCACTGCAGGCACATAGAAAGAAGTATTAGTTGGAGAAAAGCGTAGTTGCTATTGTGGGGGGGTATTTCCATCCCTACAAACACATCAGATGTTTTCATACACTGCACCTTGAAATACAGCCTTTGTCCACCCCTAAGCACACACACATCCCTTTCTCATCGGTGCTCCTGTTGTAACACACAGGAAGGTGGTAAGTGATGGGAACTGTCATGAGAAAGTGCCCGAGGTGCAGACAGAAATAGGTGTCAGTGCTCATCCTCTGACAGCATGGCCCGTGTTTGTTATTTGGGCTGTGGTCACCAAGGAGCCTAGCGGAATCTTTTTCTGGTTGCTCAGTTCATTGTAGCATTTAATTTCATTAGGTTTACAGCGTTCTTAGAAAACTAAAGTGCTAAACATAGATAAGAAAATATATAGTATATATGAGAAACCTATGGCATAGGAACCTTTTGGAGTCATTTCTGGGTGCCATATTTTTCTGACTGCGAATCAACCCTCTCATGTCAGCCTCCATCAGTACGTGAGCTTGACCAGCAGTCATACCATGCCTGGTCACCTCCTGCAAGGACAGCAGCGGTTGGATCGGGGTGCAGACTTGCCTGCTCCCACCCAGAGCCTCATCAGCACCCTGCACCCTGGCTTTGGGAGCACCTGTGGGTGACCGAGGTGCCAGCAGTAATGTCATCATGAGCAGCAGCGCCAGCAGCATCTGCTCCAGCAGCAGGAGTGGCAAGAAACCCAGCAGGAGAGAAGACATCAGCAGCAACAACTGTAGGATTGATGATAACAGAACCTTCCACCTCCTAAAGTCGACCTTATCTATTTAAAAAGGTGTAGGGTCAATGTTTGTGCCAGCTGGTAAAATGTAAGCCCACAGAGTTAACATCAAGGAATTGATCTGCTCCCGTCTTTCCTGCTACCAGCCAGATGAGAGTCATTTACTTAAAAGCAGCTTTGGAATATCAGCATTTTGACCTCAAGTACTTTGTGCCATTTCTGAGCAACCTTCTCCCAGGATCAGTGCTGCCCAATTTCTACGATGACATGAGGAATAATGTTATTTGATCTCAGTCTTTGTGTCTTTCCCAACACTTTTGTCTCTGTCGCCTGCTCCTCCTGTTACCCGATGCACAATATGCTCTTTAAGAGATTCAAGATGCATTGTCTGAGGGAAATAACAATTAATTTTTAAACCTGTCTCTGCAGAAGCCTTCCAGGTGCTGAGACAATCTGTTAGCTAAGCACTGGTGTTTATCTCTGTAACGTGGCACTACTGCATGAAACATGACAGCCAAACTACTACGTAGGCCTTTTCAGTTTTTCCTCGGAATTCTCTTACGGTGGAGAAATGCCTTTTTGCAGAAAAAAATAGAATTGGCCTGTGGTTAAATCCTTCCTTTTGCTCTCTCTCTAGCAGGCATGCATCACTGCACAAAACCTCACATGGATTTTAGTATGGGACTAATCTCCTTTGCTCTGCATGCAGTCAGGAGCCAGAAATCTTGAAACAGGTTTAGAAATGTCACCCACCATTGGCAAGGCAGCTGACATCTCACAGGGCTACAACATGCCCACACGTCATCTAGCTGCTTTTAAGATTGTCCCTGGAATGGGGTGGGCAAGGGCTGAGGATCTGCTGCTGGCACTAAACAAAATGGCTTGGGTAAGATTTTGTGTTCCAGGCATTCTAAGGGCTGCAGTGGTCAGAGAAGCCTGTGGGGAGGAGGTCTCCTGAGATCCTCAGAGCAGGAGAGGAGGCTGTCTGAAATGATGACTGACCCCCAGCTGAGCTATGGCACAGCACCAGAGCTGCCTTTAATCCCCAGTGGGAACAGTGAAGAGAGGCCAGATGTCCTTTTGAGCCATGTTATGCCACCGTTGGAAATGAAACAAAATTGGACCATTAAAACTGAACATGATTTTTACAAGGCTGTGGTAGAGAAATCCATGGAGAAGTGCAAAACCCAGCAGGATGACAGAAAGGTGCTGTCCCCAAAATAGCTTTTTGGACAGGAAATGTTCCTTAGTACATTTTGCCTTTATTACCATTATTCTGTGGTGTGTAATAACACTAAAACCCCTCTCAGGGATCTAGAACTATTGTCCCAACCACTGTGCAGATACAATAAAAACGTAAGTAACTCAACAGCACTGTAACAAGATTCTGGGCTTTGTGACCTGTGGTCATTTGAAGGTACAAATCTAGATTTTTGACATGGATTAACATACCTCCCTTATGAATCGTTTGGAATCTCACAAGATGCAAACACATCTGCTACCTTTCTTTCTGTCACACGACCTAAGAGCTCCTCTCTGCTCCAGCCAGCTGCCTGCTTGCACGATACTCGTAGGAATTCAATTGCTCCTGAGCCTGCTCTCCATCAGCCAAATTGAATCAACCGTTGTGTTCAACAGTTATTTGAAGATGTACAGAGCATGATCACCCGAGCTTCATTTCCCAAAGAAGCCAGACTGGCAATTCCTACTTCTGAGAGCTGATGACTCGCAATGGATGCATGAAATAAATGAGAAAATTGGAAGAGAAGAAGATGCCAGGAAGGCTGGAGTTAGGTAACGAGAAGCTAAGCATGCTATTGTGCAAGAAAATGAGCATTAGTCACAGTCCAGTGCAGACAGCTGGCACCAGCTAGCAAGGCATTTAAAAGGAGGAAGGGAAGTCAGGAGCAAGATGGCAAGGTGGCTTTTTGTCCCAGATTTTCTCCTGTATGTAAAGCAGCATAGAAGGAAACATCAAAAGCACTGGCAAGAAAGGTAAAGTAGGAGGAAGTGGATGAGCCCCCATCACCTGCGGTCTGCTGCTTCTCAACAGGCCCACATCAGCCAAAACAGGCCGTAGGGTCAGCACATTTCTTTAAATCCAGCTCTGTCTTTCCATCCACACTGCCAGTACCCACTGCGAGAGAAGTGAGAGCCTGGACATCTCCCATCAGACAACAGTGGATATGAGACCACAGGTGCTGGGGGCTGAGTGATGGGATACGTAGGCCACAGCGACAAAGGAAGGCAAGAAACAGGAGAGACTGCAAGGGGACAGCAGGCTCTGTGGAGCCAGGACTACTCACCAGTTCAACTGTTTAATGTACCATGAGACAATGTCAAGTTTTACATTTGGTCATCTGGAGGCAAGCCTGGAGCAGATGAAGGTGAGAATTACTAGCTGAAGCTGTGACAAGCCAGGCATATGCTCTGGCTCTAGTAAACCTTCTGCTCTCCCTCTACCTGCCCCAAGAGCAGGAGATGGCAGGCTCATCGTAGAGCCATTTCCCAGCTCTCTGCTGGCAGCTGCCTTGTTCCAGGAGATTTTTTTCCCCCTGGCTAAGCCCATTGTTTCAAGGCCCATGAAGGCTTTAAAGCTGCTTACAGCCTGCAAAGTGACCTTTTCAGATTGCAGGCTCTGACACCGACTCGTGAACTGAGAGACCCTGAACACAGAGAGCAGATCTGCTTTCATATTTCTAAAGTGCCATGCGTTCATTAGTTACAAATAATAAACGCAGCATGCTCTGCAGAATGTATATCCAACCGATTTGATAGTACGCAATCCCTGTGATAGGCTTTTTATGTTGAAATATATTTGGCCTCAACCAGTGACTTCAGCCTCAGGACCACCAATGTGAGGGAACAAGAAAGGTAAACGCCACACGTTGCCCACTTAGACTTGGAGATGTCATGAGGTGAGCCCAAAACTGGGTGGGCCCCTGCTCTTCCCATCAGAGCCCTGCACTGACTGCAGACACCTGTGTGAGCAAGCAATGGCTCTCCTCCCCAGCTCACAGTTACCGTGCCTCTGCTAGCAGTAAAACCTTGTAGCTGTAATGGCCGAGTTTGTTTGCTTTCTTTCAAGATGTTTGTTTACCATCTCTTTACTAATGAGTCAGGCTTCTCCCGCAATCCACCAGGCATCAATATTGCATGTGCTGGGGGACCTGAGGCACGGATACTGAGCGCTGCCTTCCAAACACAAGTGTTTTGTTAACAGCAACACATGAAGGAGCGAGGGAACACCCAGATTCAAAGTGAGGGAAAAGCAGGCGAAGGTTAATTGGCCAAGTGCCACAGCAGCCGTTCTGCAGGGGGAATTTATGGTTTACAAGCATCCCAGTAAAAGACTGCTTTAATCACTAGATTACACTAAGTACTTGCAAATTTTAATACAGTAAACCAATATTTTTTCTACTTTTGCATAAAAGCCCTCTCTGTTTAAATATAGAAACATGCAATCAGATTCCTCTAAGACTTAGTTTTTTGGGTTTATTTTTTTTTCCCAAAAAAGTATTAATATTACAAATAACACCGCAGATGTCTCTGAGAGATTGATGTGGAAGGGGATAGGAGGGAAGAGCTCCTGGTGCTGCTCTGAACCCTGGGGCTTCCACAGCAGCCCCCCAGTGCCCCAGGCACCACTCCTGGGCTGACAGGTTTGCCAAAGCGGGGTGGGTGGGTTCAGGCAGCCCCTGGGGGGTGAGCCTTGTGCTGAGGACACAGCACCCAGAGCATCCCCCTAGGTCTGGGGAAGCTGCTGCAGGAGCCAGGCAGAGAGCCTGGCTCGAAGCCTGTTGAAAATGGTATGCTACATGTCCTATTGTGTGCTTACACAGTGTTTATAGACACCATCCATTACACAGGCCCTACTTGCATTAAATCCAGATGCGTTGAAAGACCAGCGTTCTTCCAGACTCCTGAAAAGGGCTCAGAAAAATGAAATCGCTGTAGCCCTCGCCTTAATCCTGTGAATCCAAGCAGGTCTCTAGCACACAGCAGGGCCTGGTGTGCACTCCAGCTCAGCCCCTGCCACTGCTGTTTGTCGGGAGGCAATGGGAAGCAATCTCAGGCTGACCTGGGCTGGTTCACAGGCCCCACAGCAGACTCACCTGTGTGAGTCACAGCCTGGTGGAACACCATCAGAGCTAACACAGAGTACAAGGGAACCAGACTGCAAACCATCAGAACCAGTGAAAACCACAACAGAGCACAGGGACATGGCCTGTTCAAGGCAGAGTGAGGGAGGGACCCCCTGCACCGCTGCTCAGCCCTAACCCCGGGCGGCCCTGACCATAATTGGTCACAGCTGGGCTCCTCTGGTTGCCTTCGGCTGGAGGGAAGTCTGCAGCGCCAAACAGAAAACATATGTGAACTGTAGACCTCCTTCAAGGAGTTGCCAGCAGCATTTTTCTGTCTGTGGTGGCATTACGAGGAGCATCTGAGTGCTCGCAGGAGTGCTGTTCCTAGGGAAGACTTGCCTTACGGTCACCTGAACCACATCCTACAGCCCGGGACAGGGGGGCAGCAGCACTGTGTGCTAAGCAGCAGTGCAGGCGATGGGCACCGTGCCTCAGTAAGCAGTGCACGTATTGGCCTCTTGGGTTTGACTCAGAGACCTAATACGAGTTGTCTAACCTCTCAGCTGACTCCCTGGCTGCTGCTGTTTTTAATTGCATGTATCAATTCATCAGTGATGTCTGCAAAAGTACGGCATCACTTGTGAGGCACTCTTGAGAGAAGCAGCATTTCACATTCTGAATGGCACGAGGAGCAGGAGTCGGGCATGCGGTGGCGTGACCGGTTGCAGGAATGCTGCTGCTTATTCCCTGCATAACTGACCCACAAGGGCAGAGCAATATTAAGCACCGTGCAGCCACAGATTTGCTTATGCATGCAAAACTTCCACTGCAAATTTCAGCACTGTCTGTACCTCTTGTGCAACAGGGCGAGCTGTGATGCAGTTTGCTTTTTCTTCATAATAGTAATTAGATACTATTTTTTTGCTTTTATTTTATTTGATTTTATTATTAATTTTGTTAGGTGTCCTGCAGAAAGTCAAACCACAGGCAGCTTTCTTCCACAAAGCAATCCAATTAGTTAAGATTGTGGACGGATTAAGATTTAAGACTCCACAGAGATGCCTGGATGGAAATCCCTGAGGTGAGCTAGCTCTTACTCAGAGACAAACAAACAGGAATGGAGGAGAGCAGCACACGTAACCTGGGACTGCTGGGTGGAGACCGCCAGATAATGAAAGGTCTCTCCTGTATTATCACCCTTAGCAAAGGGAGGGCCAGATAAGCCAGGACACCGCCACTTAGGGAGAAGGGCAGGTATGTAGGTCACCGTGCCACACCGAAGGGCGCAGAGCAGAGCCTGGGCAGCCACCCACCCGTGGTGCCTGCACCAAGGAAGAAAGTGGGGGCACCTTCAAAAGGAGCTTTGGACACGTGTTGGCTCCCAGGCCAAAGGAGAACCCCGAGCCCCGCTGCCCCCTTCCTCTGGGTGACAGGCAGCCATCCAGGGTCAGGAGGAAGCCGATAAAAAGCTTTGAGGAAGAATTCCTGGGATTTTGTAGGGCCCAAAATAGGGAGGGCAAACAGGTGCAGGGGGTATGCAGACAGCTGCATGTACAGAGTGAGTAATTTCTTCTCCTTGGTTCCACTCATCCTTGTGATCTTTTATCCAGAAAGAAAGTCAAGGAAGGGATAAAGGAAGAAAGATTTCTCTCCTCAGGCATAAAACACAAAAGAGGCAGACAGCAGGGTGGATGCAGGGCTTCAGACATTCATTTCTGGGAACGGGTTAGGAGAGATCTGAATCCAGCTCCAGCAGGGTGAGTCACCAGGCAGCCGGCAGCTCCAGCCCGATGGCTTCCACAGCTCTGGAGATAAAAGCTGCCAGCATAAAAATGCCAATCAAGTGGGCACAGCAGACTTAGACGTGATTGCATGAGATCATCCCAGAGGATCAGCTACCCAGCAGGAGTCAGCGAGGGTCAGAAGCGGTGACAGCCACTTCTCCGCTGCTTTCTAGTGAGCGCCATGAGCCACCTGTGCCCCGGGGCACCACAGCTGTCACCTGCCAGCCAGCTCCCTTGATTACGCGGTGTCACGGAGCAGCGACACATGGCCGTGTCCCCAGTCTGTGAGGTGGGTATTTCAGGACACGGCATTTTAAATAACTGTTTGTACGTGAACAGCTCACTGCAATGGACTTATCGAGTGTTTCTGAGGTTACTCAGTGCCACAGGAACAGACCCAGCCACCACCCAAACTCCACAGGCTACAGTCTGGGCACCACAGGCTGCCACAGACCCCACCTGAGTGCCAGGGTTCAGCGTGCAGCAGGAGCTGCTTTGGCTGCTGGCAACATGCATTCTGGCAGCCTTTAGTCTAAACAGCTTGAGCATGAGGAGAGAATCAAAACGCTGCAAGCATCTCAGCTGCATCAGGTCTTCTGTCCCCGTCAGAGCAGCCCTGGTGTAGCGAGCGCTGTGCTGCTGCCGGCTCCAAGCAGAACGGCACGGTCCTAGGGGACCCCCTGCCACTGCCAGGGCTAGCGGGGGGTAGCACATCTCCTCTAGCAGCTGTCAGCTCAACGTCTGCCTTCGTTTCACACTGGAATAAAATCTGAATGTTGCAAATCTTCAAAAAAAATATATTCTTTAGGATTGATTGTAATGCAGAATTATTATTTTTTTAAAATCTGCCTCGTGAGTTTCAGTGTTCTTGTGAAAACAAACATTTCACACGATAAAATGAAATGCCCTATTTCAAAATGTCTCTAAAAGTTAAACCAGGACACTTCGCCACCATCCAAAATTTGCAAAAATGTGAATTTCTGTGGAAATGTATTTCTCCTTGGCCTACAGTGGCTATAATTGGTTATTGTTTTTCTGCCCAGTTCTAATCAGCATAACAATACCCAATAAGAATGTGATGAGACATTATATCGCACTTCTGTGTCAGCAAAAAAAACCCCACATGTTTATAATGACAAAGGAATGTAGTCACTAAATGCAGTTTGTTTAATCCGGGGAGCTGATAGGAGACAGGGGCCAAAGGCACCACCTGGGCCTGTGCTAACGCTGCAGGAAGAGCCAGAGACCGCCCCACCTCCTCTGGCGAGCGGTAGGACTGTGTCAGAAATGCTCCATTAGGGTCATTCTGACTAACTTTGCACTTACAAATGCTTGGCAAATGGCAGGCTTAGAGGGACCAGGAAAGCAAAATCGGGTTCTGTTATCAGCAAGTCAAATTGTGAACTGACATCAGGAGCGCTGTGAAGATCGTATCGTGAATTTCACAACGTTCGGAGCTGTTTTATACAGCTCTGTAATTACATGAAAATTGCTACTTTCATTTAAAAGTAAAAAACGTCTCCACCCTTGAAAGTTTAAAAAACATGAAGCAAGCACTCGAAATCCAAAAAGCAAACAGAAAAAAAAGCACATCAAAGTAATTATTAAAACACCAAAAACACTCAGACAGCCCATGGTGTGGGGTGGCCTGAGTTCAGCTGATGGCTGCGGGCTGCTCAGACGGAGAAAATGTGGTGTTCCTGAGGGAGAGGCACGAGGGAGGAAGGCTCTGCTTCTAAAAGATAAGAGTAAGGTACAGTGGCTGTGAGTCTGTGAGGAAGGAATATTTCCAGTTTTCGTGTGCTTTTGGCATGAGAGACGGAGCCAGGAGAGAGACTGAGAGCAGAGCCTCGTGAAATCCTTAACGACGATCTTTGTGCTCGCTCCCTGTCTCTGTCTGTGTTCCTGATGCGCCACCAAGAAGTCTTCAAACACCCAGGAAATGCATCCCTGACGGGGTTGTATCTATGCATACGTGTGTCTGTGTGCCTGTTCTAAAAGCCCTCAGGCCTGTAGCCACCCGAGGCCTGGTGCGAGCCAGAGCCACGGCACGCAGGAGTGATGGAATGGGACTGCAGCTGCCACAAACCCGCCCCTAATGCCACTTTAATCCCACAGGCGAGCAGGACCCAGCGCTGAGGCGGCTCTCGCTGCTGTGTGCTGCAGCCAGCGTGAGGAAGCTGCAGCACCTGATGGGTGACCCAGGGCCGTAGGGCACCAGGGTGAAACGAAGGCTCTAATTAGGAAACCACTTCACGGTGAAGCCGTGCTCTGATGAAAGCAGCTGGTGGGACCAGCTGACTGCATTTGCATCGACAGCAGCCTGCCTGCATCATTAGTGTCTGCCGTCTTCTTTCCCCCTCTCCAGCACATTTCTGAGCACTTGGAGTGAAATCACCTCCCTGCGCCACAAAGACTGAAACCTTTCTCTCAGCGGCTCCATTGAGATCTGCCCTAACTCCTGCAGTGCGATGGCTGCTGTGCTGGGACATGAATCTCACCCATGGGCACGCCTGTGGCCGGGAAGGTGGGTGCACCACCCAGTGCTTCACGTCATCACGGGAACACAGACAGCAGCTCCGCAGCAGCGGGTGCAGAGGAGCAGGCTGGGCCCAGGCCCAGAGCAGAGTTGGTGACCGCAGACGAAGACAGCTACACGGAGTGCTTCATCATGGGGCGCAAAATGCTGCCCCGCTGCCGTGAGCTGGTGGCTCCCCTGATTCTGGGAGAAGCACTGGAATCTGCAGGCCTGCTCCCTGGGCAGGAGAGCTGCGGGGCAGAGAGAGCGAGGCACTTGCTGAGGGCCTGACATGGGCACAGGAGAGAAGCCCGTTTGTTTTCAGAGCTTAGCTCTGAACAATTTGCTTGTGTGTCTCATAAAGACCTCTGGAGGTCTTGAATCCATCTGTCCCTCATGTCTGGTTCCTCACACATTTTTTTCTGAGTATTTTGGACAGTTTGGCCTAGAGAAGCTAGTAATTCACTGTGAATGGTGGCTGGACTGGCCTCTTGCTTTTTGGCTTAGCTTTTAATGCATGGGAAGCACACACAGGAGGAAGATCACCCTTTTGCTGCCCTTGCTGTGCCCAGCCTGAGCCTACGGGATTTCGGATCTCCAGGGCTCTCTGTCCAGCAGCTTGTAAACCATTACAGATGTACTGCTCTTTTAACCAGCAAAGAAAATAAATCTTCCTTGCCATAAATGCTAATGTTCATGCACAGGGAAACTCAAAGTGAGGCTACAGGGAGAGAGAGAGAGAGAGAAACATTCCCCATGCTATGATTAAAGCGCTGGTCCATGAGAGCTGACGTCAGCGCATGCTTTTGGGGCGGCAGAGCTCTTTGCATTTATCCTCTCCTTGTTTGTGCTCCATCTGGACGGGCTCCAGTGGAAAAAAGAGAGAGAAACAGAGAAGCTAATGCCTTTCTAATACATTTCTGGATTCCCTGGGTTTCACGCAGGGAGCAGCTCTGCAGCACCTCGCTCCTGCCTGCCCGGTTCAGTGAGATAAAAGAACGCAAAGGCAGCTGGTGCCGGCGGGCAGACCGAGCTGTCAGCAGACTGCCATAGCAAGCAGCCAGTTGGTGCAGCTCCAGGGATGACCGAGAGAAAGCATGCTGGTAAATAACATAATTAAATAACATAATCTCAGGGTTCAATAATTTGCAGAGGCAGCCCTGTTTCCCATCAAGCAGATTCATTCCAGCTCACAACCGCTCTCATATGAAATCACGGTGGTTCACAAAACAGAAAGCTACAGGTTCCTGCTAAAAATTGCCTGATGGGAGGGAGCATGAGGGCAGCTCCCCGACTGCTGCTTGCAGGTTGGAGGCTGAGCGGGGTCGGTACTGGGCTGCCTGTTATAGCAGATGGCCCTTCCTGTGGATGGAGCAGCAGTTTGCTGGAAGCTGTGAGCCGAGGGCATGCAGAGAAGATGCTGAGAAGCAGCTTTATGTGTAGAAAGACACTTTTTTTCCTTTTCTGTTTTTTGTTGGAATCAGTGGGAAAGGCTTTACCCAACCAATCTGGTCACATGCTGCAGCTCCCATAGAACAGAGACATTGCAGGGCTTCCTGCTGAAGATGGCAGAGGACAACGCGGTGTCAGAGCTACGTCTGGCACTGCTGAGCAGCGTGGGTGACAGCCACGTACGAGGACGGTTTTGTTCTGCAGTCACTCTCGGAGCTGGCACAGCCGCTTGGCACGGACAGCTCAGGTTGATCACTGAGGGAGTGAGCTCTGCAGGGAGGCCACCTTGCAGGCACCTCGTAGCAAGTCGGGATTTTCTGGAACTATCCAGAAGAAATAACTTTTCTTTCTCCCTGGACATGCAGATGGCTTAGAGTTAGTTCCTGCTTCAAAAACCAGGATGGCAATATTAAAAAAAAATCAAAAGGTTCCAAATCAGTAATATCTTTCAACAATATGCTTTCAACTAGAAAATAAATCAAAAGGCAGCCATCCTACAGTTCTGAATATTCTGAAACTAAACAGCCTTTCGAATAGCTAAAAGCCTTGAAATAACATTCTAAAAAGGAAAATCTTACTTTTAGGTCAACTTTTTCCCATCGTTTCTCTTCCACCAAGGAAGAAATTGGAAGGCAAACAGACCAACAATGGAAGAAAAAAAAAGGACAATTTCAACAGCACCATTTTTCCCCAATAGGGTGTTTTTTTCAGAAAAATTATGCCCCAAAGGACATACCTTCACCATGCAAACAGATCTGAGATCAGGTCCCTGAAAGCCCTGGCCCCTCCTGTTCCAAGCAACGCGTCAGTATCCGTTCTGGACAAGGAGATCCCACAGCCTCGCACCACGCAGGCAGGCTGTGGAACCCAGCTTACTACTGGACATGGGTCGTGCAGGTGGGAGCACCACAGGGGAGCCGTGAATTTCTTTCTGCTCTCCATTCCCCATCCCATAATAACCACAGGCTGGGCCTCTGCCAAATGCTCGGTGTTCCCGTGCAGCACTGCAGTACTGGGGCAGACCTGGTTCCTGGTGACCTGCGCACCGTAGAGCTTGCCGCTCCCACTGCTCCTCCCCACTCGTCCCGGCTGCTGCTGTTTTGCTGAGTTTGCATTCAAGAGGGGAAAACCAGGCATAAAACTGGCATGGCTGTGTTGGTGATTGAGTGATAAGTTGTGCAGTGGTTACACAACTGGGCTGTGTCTGTGGAGCCAGGACTTCTGGGTTTAATTTCCTGCTCAGCCACTGACTCATCACCCTGCCCGGGGCACATCGCTTCACCTCTCTGCACACACATTTCATCATCGTTAGGAGGGAGTAATAAGGCCACCTCGCAGGAATGTTAGGACACACAAATTACCCTAATAAATATTTGTAAAACACTTTAAATGATATTTCAACAAAGACATTGAGTATTTCATTGTAGAATAAGTAACAGCCAGGGGAATGTCCTGATTGCCAGGCTGGTCTATTTGCCTACCGTGCGCCATGGATTTCTGGCAGCCACACCAAAGGATGTCTCAGGGAGGGGAGAGGCGATGAGGTTGTTGGACCACTGCAGCTGGAGCAGCAGCAGAAAAAGGTCAGCTCGTGCCACAGAAGAAGCGCGTGATGGATGGATGTTACATCAAGGGCTGAGAGGCATTTGCGTCATCTTCAGCCCAGACTCACAAAAAGCTAACCTAGATGGCTTTCCAAGGGATGGCGTACAGATGCCTAATCCTGTTAAGCACAGTCAACAAAAGCCACGTGATTTCTTCAGAATCCATTGTCAACTCTGTTTGGGGATTTAGAAAGCACGTAGATACCTGAAGTTCTGCTTTTGCATGTTCCCAGAGGTGTTGTCTTCTTGCCTACAGCAAGCACCTTGCCATCTGGATTCACAGCCCAGGTGTGTCAGTGCCTCAGATCCCCAGAGGATCTGGAAGGGATGCTCTGGGTTATTACGTCATTCACGTAATTACGCAGTTTTGCTCTGGGTCATTAAGGAGCTGCTGCACGCCAGGCCCTAGAGGCTGCATTGCTGTCCAATCTATGCGGCTGCATCCTCCCCACATATTTCTAGCTCCTGCATTTTACTTTCGCCTGAAATGTGATTCAGAGGATGCTTGTGGGCAGCCCAGCAAGTGCATGTAAATCCCTGGCGGGTGCAGAGACGCTGAACTGGCCAGCTCCTGTGACTTCCACAGAAGGCTCTGTATCCAGGATGGAAGAGGACTTGTGGGAACAACATTTACAGGAGATTGTCACCTCCATGACCCACTGGGATATTTGCTTGGGCTCCTCACCCACAAGGTTTATATTTTGTAATGTGTCTGACGTAACGACATGCTGGAATGTGCTGGAATACAGTAGATGTCATCTCTGGCATTACATGTTCAAGGCTGCGTTTGCTTCCAATTGTTGAACTAAATAAATATCAGCAGTTCAGATATCAGGTAGATAGTTATTGACGCACGCTGAAGACAGGGACAAGGAAATGCAGCAGAGATGTGCTGGTTGAGCTTACGTCTGAGCTGCACTGAAACAAGATACAGGTGCTTCTGTTTTGCATTCCAAATATATCCCTCTGCGGGGCTGCATATAGAGCTCCCAAACAGAGACACACCTGTGGATAGGATTTATGCAAACAACAGTCCTGCCAGTAACAGTCCAACCTCTGAGAGCAGATCAAAGGAGGGATGAGTGGAGCTGCAGCTCCTGACTCTACAATTTGTATTTTACTCACCTCTTTTTATCTTCACCAGAACAATGAGTGAAATTGAAAAAGGAGGAGACTGAATGCATTCTCTCTATGTGTGACGAGTAGATTTTAGAAACCCAGAACACTTTTTTTCTTCTGAAAAAATTTAATTTTCAGCTCATTTGCATCTCTGGAATGGAAATGTTGATGCCCCACAAAAAAAAAAAATATATATATATATATCAATCACGCAATTACAAACTACACTTTAGTTTCAATAAAATCAAAATTAAAGGTATTTGGCATGCGAAATAAAGGTATTGAAAAGCAAGGCCACAGGGAATATATGTAGTGTCATCCATGCAAGTAGATCACAGGAACTGACCTGTAAGTATAATACAAGGAATGTCTAACTACCAGGAGAGATCAAGTCTCATCTCTGGGTCAGAAGTTTGAAAAAACTTTGCAAACTCTTCCATGGAGAACAACCACAGTCACTCCAGTCTGGGAGATCTGAACACACCAGAAGTCCCATGAGAGCCAGGCTCTCATGTTACATGGACGTTCTGGTTGCTCAGAAGTTGCTTGAGGATGTTGTACTTTCCTGAAGGTGCTAGTATCAATGGTCTTGTTGGAATCTAATATGTGAAATCGATTTTTTTTCTTCTTTATCACACTTACCTTGCTATTAGGAAACACCAGGTCATAATGATGGACTTGCATCTAACATTTTACTCTCAGAGTTTTATAAGAAAAAACGGCAAATAAGGTGTTGAGGTGCATGAACAAGTTTTCTCGCTTTGTGAGAGCGACTGTCATCCGGTGTGATATTCATGAAACCAAGAGCTGCATCCCAGAATGAAAAGGCTTTAATGTTTTGAACTTCATCGTCCACGTCACTGATCTGCAGAAGTTAGCCCTACAGTGCATTTCCTGATCAATATTAGTGGGCCCAGAAATTGCTGGCTAAGCAGGAAGTTTGATGAATGTCCAACTGTTTCTTAATTCTGCTGCTCTCTGTGTCACACCAGAGAGCAGCCTCAGCAGAGGCAGGTGTCTGCTCCACTTGCTTTACAGAGGTTTACAGAGACGTTGTTTTCATGTTCTTTACTGCGTCAATCTCACGTCTATATCTCCTGGCTCTTCTTCCTGACACAGCCCAGAGGAGCAAAGAACCCACCAGGATGCCAGCTACTGCTGCCACAATGACGGCCCAGTAGGGGACTGAAGGCACAGAATTGTCCAGGTTGAGAGCTGAATTCCTGAATCCACTGTTTCTCAGTGTGGAAAGAAAGGGTTTCTCCTGCAAAGGGAGAAGAAAGGTTTTGCTGACCACAGACAACTCTCAGGAGGCTTTCAGACAATATAGCAGCCCCCCTCCCAGAGAGGGAAACTGTCAGCCTCTAGACAGACTATCGACTGTTTCTGCCTTCAGCCCCAGTTCAAACTGTTTCCTGCCCTATTGCCTGGAAGTTCTTAGAAGAAAAAAGAGGACCCATCTCAGAAACATCAGTGATGGCATCATTTCCAAATCTGTTTGCTGCAGATAACCAAATGGAAATATGTAGACTCATTACAACTGGCTTGAAGTAGAAACTTTCTACTCTGCGGTGAGGACAGATTTTTCTGCAATAAATCTTCTGTAGAATTTCCGATATGTAAAAAACAGTAGTATATTTTGCTATTTAAAACCTTTAGAAAGACATTCTTGGGGAAAAAAAAAAAAAGGAGAAAGGAGAAAAATAGAAGTGGTTAAAGGAGGGCATCTTGGCCTTTACTTACAGGGTTTGGACACTTGAGTTTTGATCTGTCATAGGTAAAGTTGTTGTAAGTCTGCTTTTCACCAATTGGCTCCATCTGAATAAGGGAAAAGCAATAGTAAACAAGGATGATTTTTTTTATCCTCAGATTCCTGACTTGGGTGGCTACAACTTTTTATCCAATCTTTTAGTGCCTGCAGCAATGGAGAAATGTGGGTGAAGGTGCATCACAGGAGAGCTGCCAAACATTTTAACACTTATAAGCTGAAGACATTGAGAATCTGGAGCAGTGTCTGCAGAAAAGAACTCAGGAAGCAAAGAACAGGAGAAGCCTTTTCCTCCTTTTGCACTGAGTGCAGGAGAAAATAACTCTGACTACCACATACTTTAAATATTCTGCTACAACAAAGCAGTTCACTATACACCCAGTTCTCCCACACAGACATCTCAAATGACAGCATAAACCACAAAGAAAAAAAAGATCACACGGCAGATGTTAGTCACGTTACTTGGCACGTTACTGAAAGAAAGCAGCTCAGGTGTCATGGTGATGGAAGCGTGTTCAGAAATGATGTAGAGGTGCAGGGACAGGATGAGACAGCACCAACCCTTGCAGTCTTCACTCAGACAAGAAACTCCCTGGGAGTTTCAGCTAAGGCTAAGCTCACAAGATTGCAAGAAGTGAATTAAACAGAGCCTTTTATACCACCAGCTGTTGGCTAAGCTGCATTAACTGACCATAGGCTCACCCTGAGTCCACTTCAAATGCAAAATAAAGTCCAGGCTAATGGCACAGCATTTGTGATTGGCTAGGAGTAAACATACCATCCATTACCATAGTTAAGCTAACAAGTAGAAGCTTGATCAGTCATGTTGACTGAAGTGTTTACCACTGGGTATGGACATGCCTGAAGTAACAACTCGAGGACTGGCCCATAGAGAACTGCAGCACTGCCATCCAGCACCTCTGGAAACACAGCACAGAGGGCTGCTGCTGCTTCTGCCGCTATCTATACACACATCTGCTGTCCTCAAATGATTAAAGCGTCACCTATACGCTAGAGAGAAACAATACCTGACACAATGTGGAGAAAAATTCTAAATAATAAAATTCCAATATGGAAACACTGGGAACGCTTTCTCTCCCTGGCTTCTTAACACAAAATAGAAATAGAAAAAAGAAAAATCAAGAGAGAGAGATGAACCAGCACAAGACGAAGAAGCTGGTGCCTCATGTATTAGAAATATGAGGATGAAGAAATCTAAAAAGTGCAGAGAAGATGAGAAGCAAACCAGAACTCCAGGTTTTACTGACTGCCATGGGGTCCTGCTGGACCCTTATGAGTTCTCATCATTTGGCCTGCCTGGTAGCTAACGTTGTGGAGACTGAATTTGCTAGTTTTATTGCATTGAAACGGAACAGCTCAAGTTCTGATGCGATTATTGCTAAGATATGTGGCTCATTTCCTGTAGCGTTCTGTCTGCAGCCTGACTGGTTATTTGTAGATAATTGTAACACTTTCCGTGCCAGAACACTTGGCAAGGCGTCTGGCAAAGAGCCCAGGCAAAGGACAATACAGTGCCGAATTCTGTAGCCGGTCTTTTTCACTTTGAGTGTATGTGATCTGTACCTCAGAAGCATTACCTTCTGAGCTCTGAAGATGACAGCATCCCTAAGCCCATGAGCGTACAGGTCAATTTCTGGAAGACACACACAGCTCCTCTAATAGCATGTAGCAAACACAGAGGCATAATACAAGTTAAACATGCTGTCTGTGTGCCCTTCTCCTGGGCCAGGGGACTGACAGGGTGGGATTTGGGACCAGTGGGGACCTGCTAAGACTACAGAATTTTCTGACTTCAGAGAGCAGAAGCATGCTTTGCTTTGCATGGCACAGGAAGGGCAGAGAACACCAGGGCGAGGAAGAGGCTCCTTAGGCCATCCCCATCCCTGCATACCCACGCCGTGGCCAGGCACAGTCTGGCCCTTTGTGTGGACTGACAAGAATACATGTCATTTGGCCATAAGCCTACTTCTTGCTGAGCTTTTCAGGGAACAGCAAAACAATACGGCCTTACAGTAAGCTTGCACAACCTCGCCATACATGGACAGCGAGTGAAAAGCAGAGATGTGTTATAAGAAATTGTAACTCGGGAGTTGGACTAGATGACCTTTAAAGGTCCCTTCCAGCTCTAAGGATTCTATGATTCTACGAAGAACTGGGTTTAGCTAGGAAACAGTGCAATCAACAAGAAGCGACAGAGCTCTGTGGAAGTGAAGAGTTGTGCTTTGCATTAGTAAGAATCTGATCCCCACTACCCAGCAGAAAACTACATCAATATTCTTATGTGTGTAGGAAATGAGTGACAGCCTGGACAGAATAAAGCTCCAGTGGCACAGAAAAAGGACTGATCATGATTCAGGAATGAGTAATGGTTAATAGGAATATCACGAGGCAACAAACCCAATTTAAGGCTACCATATGCCCAGGTACTGTCACTTTTTCTTCTCAGGATCTGCAGTCATGCCAATTGGAATGTTATTTACATTTGCCAGGGGGTTCTGGGCCACTGTTAGCCCTGTTAGAGCTACTACACAAAGAAGCCTACCAGGCTGCCATCATCTGGAGTCCCAGACAGCAAAGTCTGATGTTGAAAAACGGGCAGATTTGCTGTGTGCACAAATCAATCACTCAGCACAAGTGCACGCACTGCTTTCCATAACCCTGGACCTACAGCTCATACATTACACTGGGCAGCTGCATAGATTTCTGTCCTGGATGTCCTAGTCCTTATGCTGACGTTCATTATGGAGTGTGTTGTAAGTTTCTTATCTTGCTCAAACTTACTTAAACCAAAAATATTTTCTCCTCCATTTAGGCCTGTTTCTTGCACAAACCAGGAAACAGCATTTCTGCTGGCACAGTGTTTGGGAGCTGATGTTTATGAGACAAGAGAAGGAAATGTTGCCATGGCATGAAAATGCCATGGTCTTCCTTCCACTGTGGGAAACAACATCATTCCAAAAGTGGCTGTTAC
Organism: Penelope pileata; assembly: GCA_013396635.1. Taxonomy (NCBI): domain Eukaryota; kingdom Metazoa; phylum Chordata; class Aves; order Galliformes; family Cracidae; genus Penelope; species Penelope pileata. The sequence goes on from WBMW01002662.1 coordinate 300,615, forward strand.
CTTGGAGTTATCAAGTCCAGCATATGCCTCTTACACACTGTGCCAGCACTATTCAAAAGTTATCGTTTCCCTCAAAACAACAGAATGAATGTGACTGAGAGTACAGGAATCATAGGTGTGATTTCAGTCCTCCATTAGTTTCAGTGGCTCTGCTAGAATTGCTTCAGATATTTGAGTGGGAGGTATAACACAACCACACCTTCAACAGCGGCAAAAATTTGATTGCATACGTGTTTTCCTAATAAATCTAATAGACTTCACAAAAGAAAGGCAAGCTCATTCAACAGGCATTTTCAGGAAACATTACAGGACTGCATGTTTAACTAGGCTGATTTTTGCATTACTGCATATTAACTACGAAATCAGAAAGGAATTTTTCTTCAGAGCATGTTGAAACTCTCAGGATTTCTCGTGAGCAAAGGTGACGAGCAAAGGCTTATAGTGTTTTGGGCAACAAAATTGCTTTGGGTTGTGCTCCCAAGCAATGCAGACTAAGAAGGACCATAGAGTTCAGTAGTCCTCCTCTTGTTAGTATATCAGTTTTATTTCTTGCTTACTGTTTTGTTTCAAACATCTTTCTCATTATTTTTTAGTGGGACTCCTACCACAAACACATAGGGATCTACTTTGTAGCCTCTTACCATATTATTCCAGAGAGCCATAGCCATCTCAGCATAGCCTCTTTCACTGAAATGAAAGCAGTCTGCAGCAAAGAAACTCAGATCTGGCTTGCCATCCTGCAATAAAAACAACATGATTTTCTAAGAATATTTCACGTTTTGACACCTGACATACTGTATCTAAAAGTGCACTGTGTTTGCCATACCACCTTTGTAGTTTTTGGTATCTGCAGAGAAGGACGTGGATGTCCTGGTGGACAAGAGGCTGGCCATAAGCCAGCAGTGTGCCCTGGTGGCCAACAAGGCCAATGGTACCCTGGGGTGCATTAAAAAGAGTGTGGCCAGCAGGTCAAGGAAGGTGATCCTCCCCTTCTACTCTGCCCTGGTGAGGCTACATCTGGAGTGCTGCGTTCGGTTCTGGTTTCCTCAGTTTAAGAACGACAGCAAACTTCTAGAGAGAGTCCTGCAGAAGGCCAAAAAGATGATGAAGGGCCTGGAGCATCTCCCTTATGAGGAAGGGCTGAGAGACCTTGGGCTGTTCAGCCTGGAGAAGAGAAGACTGAGAGGGGATCTTATCAATCCTTACAAATATCTAATGGGTGGAAGTCAAGTGGATGGGGCCAGGGTCTTTTCAGTGGTGCCCAGTGACAGGACAAAGGGCAACGGGCACAAACTGAAACACAGGGAGTTCCATACAAACATAAGGAAGAACTTCTTCAGTGAGGGTGACAGAGCACTGGGACAGGCTGCCCAAGGATATTGTGGAGTCTCCTTCTCTGGAGATATTCAAAACCTGCCTGGACGCCTACCTGTGCAACCTGCTGTAGGGAACCTGCTTTGGCAGGGGGGTTGGACTCGATGATCTCTAGAGGTCTCTTCCAACCCCTACGATTCTGTGATATTCCTAAAGGCAACCTGCTCATATTTTGACACTGCGGATGAAGTTAGGTGCTCAAAACTGTGGACAGATTATTGCATCTTGAGACCTTCTGTGTAATGCATCCTATTCAACTTCACACAGCAATTTCCGTAATAAATCTAGACTTATCATTAAACCAATAGTCACAGCTTTTATGTGGACCCTGATGTCGAGCCATGCTCTACTTTGAACAGAACTGATAAAAAACTGTTTGCTTATTTCTGCTGGTTAAACTTTCACAATTCAGACCCAGACTCTTTCAGGTGTTCAAATTTGTGCTGGATTTCAGAAGATATCAAAAACTGTGGGTTTATCCAGCTGAGGCAAATGTCTGACTTAGGGAAAATATGCCTTATCATTATTAAAATGGTAACCATTGTTTGGACTCCTAAGGCTGGCAGAACAAAATAGGGATGATATGACAAAAGGACGAATATTATGTAAAACTGTGTGGTTCTGCCAAAGATTCACGCCGAGAATTTGTATCCTTAGCTACACAGCATATAAATGCTAGAGCTGAAGAAAAGGAGGGAGAATCAGCCTTTGGCTTCAAAGGCTGCTTTCTGTTTGTAGCGTTAGGTGAGTCAGGCATGCAGCATCTTCCCCAGGTGCTAGTTTCCACGTGAAGAAAATCTGAACAAATTCAATAACTTAAAGCAGATGAAAATTGTGGTTAAGGCCAACCAAGCCCTCCAACAGCAGAAGGAAAAGGGAACATGCAGTTCAGATGAAGCCACATGCATCATCTGCAACATGCCACTGTGAATGTTTCCCATAGCCACCTTGATCCACAGGCAGCACAGCCTTTCTTATCTTCTCTGTTACTCTTACTGCAGCTTCCACCCTGTGCAAATACAGAAAACACAGCCCTTGTGTCATGGATCTTACTGATTTGGAGAAATCAAGACACTGGTCCTCGAATGATGGAAAAGAAAAATGGCACTCACGCTATCCAGGGGCAACATGGTGTTTCGGAAAAATGGCTGCACAACAACTGCAAAGTCCTCACGCAATTCGTACCGCCCACTGTAGACCAGCTGTAAGGCTTCAGCCTGTGGGGTGTTGCATGGATGAAAACAGCAAAGTCACTTGCAAGGCTCATCTACCACTTAACAGCTATTGTAAAAACATGCATATTACATTTCCTTCAATGTAAGGGAGCATATCTTTGCACAAATCCAGCTGAATAGTACTAAACAGTTCAGAGAATGGCAAACAAAATAATTGGGAAGAGATTTTCAAGAGGAAAACGCAAAGAAGGTAGGATATTTTGAAACATAAAAATGCTTAATTTTGACTAAAAAAATGTGGATTTTTTTTAACCTTGTCAGATTCAGACAACATCTACTGCCAGAGAATGGAGGACTGGAGAACATACTGTGATCTGATACAGTGATCCCTGTACAGGACTAATGATGGAAAAATCTTCTGCTCCAATGGCTACTTATAGCCTTTGTTAAATTTGAGTGAATCTTAAGCCTGAGACTACTCTCAGAAAATGAGTTGTCCCATAGTAAGCTGTCTGTGTGCTAACTCCCAGCCTATGGTTAAAGAAAAGGAATATTAGGTTAGTTTAGTTCATTTTCTTTCCTAAGAGTTATGATAAAACAGCTGATGCAAGTTAATTTGTTATCCTTGCAGCAACATGTTAATTCATGTGAGCTATTCACTGGATTCATAATGGATGTATACCAACAAAACAGCCATCGCCAGCAACTCCTTTCCAGCTGTCCAAACAACAACTGGAAACAGAACTAGCTGAGCTCAGAACTGAGCTCAAATCATAAGGCAGGAAAGACTTACATTGCTGCTAATTAGCTAGCAGGCCAGGGCTTTAATTAAACTGTAGCCAAACTGTTTCCCAGTCATCCTTCTCAGTTCTGAGGTTTTGTGTGAGAGAAAAGGCATTGAAAAAAGAAATAAAAAGAAAAATAAATGAAGATGACCAGTTACAGAATCAAATTGTTACCTGAAAATCTCTGTTGACTCTCTTAATTTCTTGTAGTTCAGAAGAATTTTCCTCGAAGTTTAAGAAACATGGGCATAAATTCCTTCAATGAAAGAAATACTGATATTAAAAGCCAACCTAGAGTAGGCTATCCAGCACGTCAGCAATGTGTCTGGTTCAAGAAGCTCAGAGCAGCTGTTGAAAGCTTCCATGCAGGAGAGCCTCCTCGTTGACTTAGAGATGGACAGATACTTAAAAAAAAAGGCCTAATTGACTTCATTTTCACTAAACACCTGTCACAACCAGTAAAAGCTGCAGGATTCACAAGTCTTGAACATCAGACACAAACACACTTGTTATGCTGCACATTACCAGCATATTGCACTTCTGAATAAAAACACCCTACGTATAGGCATACAGGAGAGTTTCAGAAATCTAGGAATAAAGAGGTAGAAAAGAAATTGTTCATGTGATCTGACTCCTCAGACTACTGCTCCATTCCATTACTTGTGCTTCACTGCAATGCATCCTCTAAGAAGGTGCCTGGAATTAATATGAAAGTATCAAGCAAGACAGCTGATTCACTAATTTATCTTCTAGTATGTTCCAGTAGTTAATCACTTCTATTATTAAAAATGTGTGCCTTACTTCATTTTAATTCATTATGCATCAGCTTCCAACCACTGGTCTTTGTTATAACATTCTCTGCTAGATTAAAGGGCTTTATGTCCATTTTAAATGGACATAAAATACGTCCATACTGACTCCTCTGAAGGCATTGCTACTTTCTAAAACAAGTCCCTCAGTCTCCTTAGAGTTAAGATTTTGGTCTCCTCCATTTGGTGGGAAAAGCAGCTCCTGGTCTTGCTTTCTGCAGCCCAACCTTCACCACAGGTAATGCAGCACTGAATACGTGGAGAGGCATCAGGGATGTCAGCCTGAGCTGCTAGGCGTAAAAGGCATTGAAGTTCAGTAGTAAGGCAACTGCCTGGTGACTTGTGCTGTGATATGCTGCCTTATTGCTAAGAAAGGTGATGACGGACTGCAATCTACAGGTGCGTACCTTTTAGCTGAAGTACTGAAAGAAGAAATGTAAGCTCAATATGAACTAGTGTGTTCAGGTAAAGGTAGCAATAAAAGTAGCTCAGAATGTTCAGTGTGGCTATCCTACTGTATCAGCAGTCTAGAATTGATCAAAAAACCAAAAATCAAAACAACAAAAACCCACACACTTTAAAAAGTGAAGACCTGTTTTGTTCACTTACTCTTCTGTCAGAATGCACCCCGAAGAGCTTGCTGTGATCTGCTGCAGTTCAGAAATCTCCGGTATTTCCACCATGTTGACAAAGACTCTTGGGAGCTGCAGGGATTATAATAAGCAGACATATCGTGTCAGAGAACATGATACCACTACAAAGTGAGAAAGAAGTGCCATCTGTAGGTCATCAAGTTGCTGCAAGCTGCACTAACTGCAACGGATGGCATGTGCAAGGGTGATGTATAAAGGGAGAGAGAGGGAGACATATAGTGGATGTCAGCCAAAAAATTCCTGGCAGCTAGTACAAACTAGCTGAAATGCTGCTTCGCTCCCTGGGGCATTTCCATTTTCTCTAGGGTAAATGAAACCGTGCACTGTTGGTTTATCCATCAGAACTGGCAGTAAGGCCATGGTATGTTCGCTCCACAGCAAAGACACCATGAAACGCAGTTGTCCTGAAACTACAGCGCATTTTCTCAGGACATTATCTAACACAGTTGTTAGACTGCTCCTCAGTGCTGCATTATGGCTCCAGCTATTTTGAAGATAACCTTACATGAAACATAATCACTGAAAGTCTGTCAGAGATGAGAAAAACACAAGTGTGCTTGCCAAGAACATAGTTTGCTAGGGCGTCTTAAAAGCTTACCTCCTCATAGAAAATATCCAGAGTGTCTTGAAGGTGCTTTACATAGTTTTGCACTGAATATGCTTCCTATGTAATTAGGAAAAAATAAAAATGGATCAGTCTTCTGTCAGTAACCCAGAAGTTTAACTCTTTCATCTGAACAACCAAGTCTCTAGTAGCAAGGTGGTCCATAAGAAGATATAACAACTGAATGCTCTTTGCTTCTGACGGTAGATACATTTTTGGATCGAGAGGTTCAGTGCCTCAAGCACACAGGTTGTACAGTGCCATGGGAATGCGAGCACTAACACATTCACTTAATCTCTGCAGAAAATCTAGAGGTATATAATAGTTCTTGGCAGAATCTTTCCCTGATGAATAAACAAAACCCATAGGCAAAACAACTTTGTGAGAGTAATTATAGAGGTGCAGCCATGGGGGCAAAGACTCCATGCAGCAGTCTTTAAGGGAAATAGACCAAAACTGAGAGAACAATCCTCAGTTATTTCAGTGAGCTGGGGCCCAGGCCCCCACAGTGTGTGCTATAGGAATTGTTTCAGAGGGTATGACCACTGACAGCTAGATGAGACATCTTTTTCACCATAAACTGATGTTACTTCATTTGGTGTCATTCTGGAGCAAGAAACAGTCATCCCCAATAATTACTGCATGGAGACACTTTCCAGAATAAATCTTCACTTGTGTCCCCGTAACAATGCACCTAAGACACCACACTGTCTTGAATGCTTTGTTCAGTTGAACTGGAAAAGCTCTTCAGTTTATACTTTGCTTTGTTCAACACAGCTGGCTGCTGGTTCTTAAATTGTACATTACTCCAGAGCTGCAGTGCCCCAAAATTAAAAGCTGTGCACTTCTTTCTTATACAACACAGATGAAAGGAATTGTAGTCCTAAGTGCTTTTTAAACAAAGAGGAGCTTTGGCTCATGGAGAGAGAGAAAGGTTAAATTTCCAGGGCTGGTCTCCTGCCAAGTGCCCAAACAAGCATGCCTGCTTCGGAGATACAAACCTTATCCAAGCAGTACTGACACAGGTCATTGCCTCCAATGAAGATAGTGATCAGCTTCCAGTCCTCCTTGAAGTTAATTTTCTGATGGCACATAAACAGATTTCTGTGTTCATTGCTTAGACTTGTAGAGGTAACATTTACAGAGAGGGCTAAAAGGGGATGCAGACAGCGCAGCAGAGCAGCCCAAAAGAAGCATGGTGAGTTAAGATGGCAGATGAAAAGCTTCTGTTGGGGTTGATGCGTAAACAGTTGCTAGTATAGCTGCAGTTCACCCTGGCTTTTGTAAGGAAATCTCCCTCAGCAGACAAGAACTGTCAGAGCAGCTGAGCATGGGGACGTGCATCTGTGGCAGCAAGTGTGCTGAAACAGATAGTGGCTTTAGGGCAGGGACAGGGAGGAGTTATCTGCCAGCCGTGGCCAAGCGCTGTGGGCAGCGTGGGGACAAAAGGCTGGGGATGCTGGAGTGACTGGTGGGAGCTGGAGCTGCTGGGGATCCCTGCCAGCTGGGCAAGCACTGCCCCACGGCCAGGCAGGGAGAGAGGCACCCCAGGGAGCCGGCAGCGGATTAAAATAGCAGAGTCCAGGCGGCCGTGGCTTCACTGAGCTCATATAAGGGCAGCTGCAGCATCCACGTCACCACAGGCTAACAATAGGCGCTGCTGAGAGCTGGATCTCATCAAAACATTTCCTAGCGTGCAGTACAAAGAAAGGAATCAAAGGCAACTATTTTTAGAGCTGTGCATTTACATAACAAACATCTGCGAAAGGATCCCACAAATAGAGGAAGAGCCTGGGAATCACCCACAGGTCTGAATTCTCCTCCTTAAGCAACACTTTGCTCAGAAAGCCTTTCACAGAGAGGCAAAGTGTGGCAGGGATTTTCCCCCTCTTTTTAAAGATGCATAAACAGCAGTGAATAAAACAAAGCTCTAGAGCCATGTAGCACTTTACTGAAGAGCCCTGCCAGCTCCCTTCACTCTGCCAAACAATTGGTAACACAGAGTAACTGACAGCGGGGCTAACATGCAGCATCCATCATGAGTGCTGGCACACAGAGATGCATGCTTTGACAAATCCTGCTTTTTCAGTACCTTCCTTTCCCATTCAGTCAGAGCCAAGGAGCACCAGGCACTCCCATTCCCTTATTGGATGTTCTCTGAAGCAACAAATCATGCTGACAGTCGCCCACAACAACAAATTCAGACCACGCTTGGAGCAGGGCAGCCTCAGCTTTCTCCCACATTTCCCCCCACACCCCAAACTTACAGCACCACCCGCTGTGTTAAAAGCAAGTTGCCCTTTCAGTGCCCTTTGCAGCCCCCAGTGGAGCAGGAACAGCGGGTTGGTCCACAACACTACACCCCCTACCAGTTCCCCAAAAGCTTGTGGTGTGGCAGGGATTCATTCCACTGGGAAGCTTTTGGCCACCAATTAATCACTTGCCTGTTTCATGGGGCCTAATCTCCTGCGAGGATTTCACATCCCCTTTCCTAGTACTGCCATTCCCCAGACCCTTACTCAGAGCAAAGAACAGGATTGATGTTGGTCATCGTGCCCCTGCTCCAGTGACTCTGCACCTGGCCTTTTCGAGTTCCACTTTGAATGCCTGCTTACCCACAGCTCTGTCATCTCCCCAGAGCCTCCAGATCACCTCCTCCTCCCCCTGCCAATCTCACAGCTCCCAGATGCACCACACCCTACTTCAGCCTCTGCCCTGTGTGTTTGCACACCACCTGTGTGAATTTGCATAGGCAACTTTTAATCTCCTGACGAGAGCGACTAATTGGTTGCACACTTATCTTGGAAAGCACACCAAAGACAAGGCCACTGATTTTTGCCCTATCAGTAAAGAACTCTTCTCTATTCATTTGTCCCATCAATTAGCATCATCTCCCAGAGACCACGGGAGTGCTGAGGTGCAAACTTTTGGTCCCAGCCATGTTTCTTAGGAGCAAACCACTTACCGAGCTGCTCTGCATTAGCTCTACCAATTCACGTGCTTGGGCTGGCATATTGCTGTAGGAAGAGGACAGAAGGATTTTAGATGCACGCTCTGAAAACAAGTCATCATTTTGCTCTCTCACTCCTCGTTTCAGGGAACTTTAGGAGCAGCAGAAACCCAGACAGAGGAAGTGATGCCTCTCAGAAGGAAGAGTAGAGTGACCAGAGCAGGAGCAGTTGCACAAATAATCTGACCTAAAAGGCTTTCGGCTAGGATGGCTGCCAAGTGGCAGGCAACTGGGATCGATTCTTCCCATCTCAGAGTAGGTTTAAGTGCATTTTGTTTGGAGAAAAACAACAACGCCCAGACGTACAGAGACATTTAGCTGCATAATTCCTTGTGAAATCTAGTGGGGGAGTCTGGTGCTTACACAGAAGCTGAGCACCTAACCAGCTTTCCTGACCTGGCCTTCAGGTCCTACAGCTTGTCTTAATGCTGGAGGATATTGCTAATCCTGTGGAACCACCAGGCTGGAGCTCAGCTCTGGGTGGAATGCAACATCCATAGAGCAAAGAACTGTGCTGAGATACCAGCTGGAAACTTGAGCTCCCCATACACTGGGATGAGATTGTGCTTGAGCTAATAAGTCCTGCCTACTTCCAGCAGCTACACAAACATTGCTACATTATTTGCACTCCCAGAATCATACTGAGCTCAGCTCACCCACAGAGCAGTAGCTACACAAGCTTTGCTAGCTATCCTGAAATGTTCTTGCAGCAAATTTAATGACTTTTAAAGGTGTCACAAAGTCCTGGAAACAAATTCCGTGAGTATCCACAGAGCAGGCAAAGCATACGCGGTTCAAACTCATACATCTTGGTTCTTAACAGACTACTGGAGTTTTTCTTCAAGGGAAAAACAGAATTAATTCCCAGCTGCTCACTCAGTTCATTTTCTTTACAGTGCAAATAGGGAAAGCTTTGAATACAATTAGGGTAAGAGTGGTCTCTATTTGTTAGTTTGAGGCACATTTCCCAGAAATCAAGGAGTAACTGAGAGAGGGTCATCCACTTTTTCTTGTCACAAACATGGCCTGAGAGTGAACGAGGAAGCTGCATACTGAGGGCTGGGCAGAAAAAGGTACTGGTAGAAACCTCCTTTCTTCATTTGTCCTCTGCACAAAATATTTGAGCCTATGCCTTAGTTATGTTTCTAAGTCTGTCTCTAATTTAGAAAAAGATAAAAATCAAGTCACAGAATACTGAACTTTAAAAAATACAATCAGTAATCAGACCACAGACATATGCACAAGACAAGCTGATCGTCGGTATTAACTCAACCTTAGCAGGCGGTTCCAAGATAATCTCCAGTGCCTCAGTTCTCCCCTTCCCCCTTTCCCTTTCTTGGCTGCAGTCATGCTTACCTCGCAGTGGCACCTCTCTCCGCAGCATTGAATCCAGCTTCTTCCTTACTGCTGCCAGTGGAAAAGCCGAAGATGTTTGGATTGAATTTTTTCAAGATATCTTAAAAAGAAAAGACCCAATGTTTAACCATCACGGTATGACTGGCAGTAGACAAACCTGCTTTGGAGACTTCAGTCAGTGTCCAGACCTCAGTACTGCAAGCGTTTCTCCCCATGGCCTCAAGGAGCCAGGCTCTGGCAGCCTTGAAGACACCCAGGTCCCAGGGAACTCACTTGTCTTGAGAACAAGTGCCAGGGTAATCATGGTTACTTCCCTTTGTGTACCAGGAGCAGATGCTCCAAATACAGCCCTCTGCCTCCCAATCCCCCAGCTACCCATTAAGATAATATTTATTGCAGAGAAGATAATTCTGTTTGCGTTTATAGGCCTAGTGAAACCCTCAGCAGCAAAGCGTGATGTCTGAAAACTATTATTGTTTCCATATCTGTAGTGCTGTCTGAAACCTCTTTATAGAGTCTCACTTACAACACTGTATACATAATGAAGTGTTTTTTCTATTTTTTTCCTTAAACACAATGTTCACGGTGTGAGACAAAGCATACCAGTTCTTATTACCAACAGTGTCAGTATTGTCAAACTGCTCCACAGCATGGATCACATACTAATAGATGAACCAATTCCCCTCTAATTTATGGTCACACTGACCACTTTGTGGTTTCTATGGCAACTACAGGGACCAGTTACACAGAATGCTGAGACAAGAAACGTGTAGCATTTTTAGATTTTTTTCAGTGCAACGTACTATCTTGAAATCATCGAAAGAAAGCAGTGGGAAGCCATAACCTTGTCAGTTATATTTTCTAAATGGAACACCAATTGTTTCATAATCCTTCATTTGCCCACAGCCATTGAGCACTACAGTCAGTCGTTGGAAAGCACAAAATGAAATGAAGCAGGAGCAGATCTGCCATGAACTTCTGCCACTTTCAGCACATTTACTCATCATTTCTGTCAAAAGAATGCAAGTCACATGCAGATCCTGTGATGTGGAGGGGCTGAATCAGCTTTAGGCTAGGAAGGTCAGTCTGGGTTTCAGCTGTGACTCACGTGAACTACTCCAATTCACAACAGTTGGGGATGCCCACCATTCGCAAGGAAAGTGTGATTATTTCCAGGTGTTTCCAAACATCTACTTGGACTGCTTTTAGAGTAATAATTTGCCTTTCCCTTTACTCACACTCAGAATACTCACTGGGTAAAGTGGTTTGGGTCTCCAGGGTCCCATCACCTCCAATACTAGAAAGGGAAAGAACAGAATTATCAAACAGCAGTAGTTCTATCACCATCTTGTTGTCACCGTGCATTGCTGCAGCAGCCCAGGAAGGTAAGAAGACTAACCCCAAACAGAGCTGAGAATATAAACCACAGGACAAGTAAGAATTCAGGAAAAAAGGGACCTCTAGAGATCATCAAGTCCAACCCCCCTGCCAAAGCAGGTTCCCTAGTGCAGGTCGCACAGGTGGGCGTCCAGATGGGTCTTGAATATCTCCAGAGAAGGAGACTCCACAACTTCCCAGGGCAGCCTGTTCCAGTGAACGTCTTCACCAAGTGGAGTGGGTCCAGTGGACTTCTCCACTGAATATGCATGCGGTGCTCTCACCAAGTTCATGCCAGTTGGCACCCACTTAAATTCTCTGGCATTAAACACTGCATTAGATAGTTGCAACAGCAGCGATAGAGTGGGGCACAGGACCCTGCTGGTAGCAGTCAGCTCTGATCTAAAATACAAGCAAACAAAAACCCTACACCACAATAATCACTCCATTTCTCTTCCAATTGTGGCTCCCACAAGTCCTTACCCAGTAATACTCAATCTCAGTGTCCTGTCCCTATATTTACTCTCTGCGGGGAGAAAATTGCTTAATAGGAGTAGAATTTAGCTAGAATTTAGCTGTGGCAGCACACCCCTTTGTCTGAGACTTCTCATTCCCATCCTCTGCAGTATGTAACTACACAACCAGGTGACCCCTACTTTAAACTATGTCTGTGGACAAAAATACCAGAGAGAAAGTTGAGCATTTTTACCTCCAGGAACATCCCCTCCAGTCTGTTTGTAGGTCAGTTGTGCGGGCTCCTGTTGCAGTCTGGAAAGGATGGAAAGAAGTATTTATAAAATAGCAGAACAGGGTGCTGCGAGTTTAGGCAGGACAGAAAATGTGAAAGTGCTGAAGAACTTTGTAACATTATTCTGCATCCAGCCAAGCTTTTTCAGCATCTCCTGTACAGCATAAGTGTTTCATGCCCCTATTCAACAGCGTACACTGGCCTCTGGGCAACCCTGCACCTCCCATGCTTCAAATCCATGGCCTTCTCCTCATGAACAAAAGCAGCTCCTCTAGAGAGGCTGTAGTGCTGACTGGGAGCAGAGAAAATACAGTCCAGCCAGAAGGCATCAGACTGTAAGGTCTTTGGAACTACAACTCTAGTATTAGTTTCAACAGATCAAGGGGAACCGGTTTAACATCTACAGCTTTGCATTTGTCTGGAGTTTTCTGATGGAAAATGCTTCTTTCTGGCATTTCCTGAAGAAAGCTGATTTTGAGAAATTTAATAATCCAGGGAAAAACGCTGATGAAGAATTCCCAGCCACTTTTATCTGTAAATAAATCAGTAGAGGAGCTGTTCTTTAATCTGCCAAGAAAACAAATCTTCGGTGTAAAATCCACTTTTCTCTGCTGGACCCAGTCTGCTAGTTTAACACAGAGACTTAGTGAGGTGTAGGCAGGACTTCTTTTTCCTCCAGTATAGACACATGTTGGCATATCTACTGCTCTCACTGTGCACTGGGGCTGAGAGGCTGGGCAGATGCATTCTAGCCAGTGACATGACTAAATTGCTCAATGCTTCATTAACCTCCAACTGCATCTTGTCTTCCTGCAGTGTGAACTTTGTTACTATTTAGTATAAAGGAAAGACATCATAACAAAGAAAATGGTGATGGATTTGAGTGTTCAAAGGACTGGGATAGAGTGCTTTTATTATTTTATCTTTTAAAATCTTCTAGCAAGGTCAGCAGCTTGACTCACATTCAGGATAGCACTAATGAAAATGAGCTATTCTGCAGTTTTATATTTTATTAATGGTTTCACTTTTTTGTTGTACTATCCGAAAAGCCATGTGTCCTCGTTTTGGCTGAGATAGAGTTAATTCTCTTCATAGAAGCTGGTATGGTGTTGTGTTTTAAGATGAACGTAGTTTTGGCAAAACACTGATATTTTAGCTGTTGCAGAGAAGAGCTTGCACAGTCAAGGCCTTTCCTACTTCTTGTGCTGCTCTGCCCTTGAGGAGGCTGAGAGTGCACAAGGATCTGGGAGGGGGTACAGCCAGGACAGCTGACCCAAAGTGGCCAAAGGGATGTCCCACACCACATGGCACCGTGCTCAGCAATAAGATGTGGGGGATTTGGCTGGGGTGGCACTGCCACCGCTTGGGGACTAGCCGGACTTCGTTTGGCCAGTGGTGAGTAATTGCATTGTGTATCAATCAAGTTACCTTATGCCATTTTTAATTCTCTCCCCCATATCCCTAGGGAAAAATGAAAGAGTGGCTGTGTGGTATTTAGCTGCCTGCTGGTTTAAACCACAACGTCACAGTATCAACACAGCCATCAATACGGACTGCATTCAGGGCTTTGTAGGAAATACCAGGAGGAAAATCAGTGCATTAGAAGACCAAGACAGATCTTTGCTACAGTCCCTCTGTGCCAAGGATGAAGTACAAAGTATGCGTTGCTGCTGTCCATATGAGACTTTTTGTGTGTATGTATATGCGTGAGAAATATTCTACTTATCTTCCCTCTACATGCCCCTCAACCATCACAACATCCCATAACAAAAGCCCCAGTCACACCTTCCTATGGCAATGGCAACTAAGAACTGTGTGAATGATGGCAGTAAGAAAAACTGACTTGCTCTGCTATTGAGACAAAATCCTCAAGCATCAGAGTCTGGCCTTGTTGGCTAGGGATCTCCGAGAATTTTCATGCACTAAAAGAATAGAAATTTTAAAAAGAAAAGATGCGTGCATTAGGAGGAAGAAATCAAGCTACCAATTTTAAGTGCTAGCAATGGATAGGAGGGAGGTTTGCAGGGTAATTACTGAGGTCTTCTAAGAAAAGTTCAAAGCTCAGCAAGGGAGAAGCCAGAACTATAACAGGTCAGGCACAATCAATTTTCTGTTAATGAGGTGGTGAATACAGGCACACCTGTCTGTCAATAAGCCAGATCTTTTGAGGGCTTTAGTTCATTCAGCTCCCTCTGAACTCTGCAGGAGCTGAAGCTGATAGAATGGGCACCGGTTTAGCTCAGAAGTTACAATTCATGTTGACACCAATATCTGCCTTCATCCCATACCGGAACAATTCTGTAGTGCTGTGCAATTCCGGAACTTTTTCTCAGATAATTTCAGCACAGATCTGCAGTATTCCCTGCTATTCTTCTCTCAGGCCTCTATTTTCTGAGACTATTCTTTTCAGTTTGCATTTCTTGGTACATGAAATAACATCAGAGTTTTAACTAAAAGATTAAAACTAACCGCGGAAACAACATTTGAAAGCACAACTCTAATATACTGAAGTGTAAGAATTATCTCAAGTGATAAGCACTTTGGTCTGCAATCAGTTATTTCCATAGGAAAATCCATCAAGAACTCTCATTGCATGTAAAATGGAAATTGCTTGTTCTCATATTAGAAAATACTGTTACTATAAAGCAGACATTTCCCTCTTCTAAAACACTTGAATAAACTGTATGCAATAGAGAATGCGATCCCATTTCTGTTCTGGCCTGAATTATTAATTACTAGATTACTCAATTGCCAGTGTCACTCATATCCCTCTAGGCTATTTCTTTGCAAAGGGACACAAGTAGATGAGCTTTCCTTTGCCAAGACAAAACAATTTGCTTTCTATCTGATGATGACTGACATAACCACATAGAGGTAGAAAACAACACTTACTCTTCTCATTCTAAACCTGGGAATACAGCAGTACTTACAGTCAGGGAATCTCCCAGTGCTCCAACGACTTTGATGTCAGCAGGTTTTAGCTCATGTACTGAAAAAGAATAGGAGAAAAATACATAATTATTGATAACTGACACAAAATCCTACTTATCAGAATAAAGGTCCAAGTCTTTAGTTCCAAACTGATGTTATTTTTACAGACTTTTAAGGAGAATGAGATTCAAGTTCTATGTGCCTGCTAGGCAAAAGGCATAACTTCTTGCCATTTGCCTGCAACAGTGTACTCAAGCAACAAGGAAATAAGTGGACCTTAAAACAGCTATTCACATGTCACCTTAGGAAAAAAACGAAAACGGATTAGATATGTTCAAGGTTTAGTTTTAAGGTTCAGGTCACAGGTCAATACTTCCCATTAGCAACCTGCCCATGATGCCTTCCAGTTATGCACAACGCTGCTACTACACTACCAATCAGGCAAAGTAGGTTGAACTTGCTGAGACAATAACCAACCTAGGCAATTTTAATCTGCCACATTCCTATATACAATATATGTATATGATAAATGTGATTGTATTTATCCACAGAGAGCACACCTGCTGCATTGTAGACCTTGCTATCTGTGGTGGGATGGACCTTCTTATTTTGCAGCTAAATACATCAGCTCTTATTGTTTTCTTTCTATCTAGGACTTGCAGTTCCAAGACCATTTTAAAAACACAAGGTGGTATCTTTCCTGCTCACAATTTTAGCTTATGAGTTCTTTCTCACCTGATGTTGGGACACGACTGGATGGAGTCTCTATGGAACAAGACAGGTCACTGCCCCAGTTCTGAAATGACATTTTATAAAATTATGTCACTTTATGGTTGCAAGACAATACAGAATACATATATCACTGAATTGTACAGTGAAAGGCAAGATCAAATTTGTAAATAGATCCTAATTTGTTGCCTATGTGGTTCAACAGTCACAGAATCAGAGAATCATTAAAGTTAGAAAAGACCTTTAAGATCAGAGTTGTTCTTCTTTGTAGAATGCTGTCCAAACATTAAATTACTTCTGGTGACATTTTCTAGCCAAAATGTATAATTTTGCCAAAGCCAAAACATATAATCTAGAAATATTACTTATTACAATATTTCATAAAATGGCTAATTGTTTTCTCCTTCTCTACAATCTAGAGATTTTGCCCATGACCTAGGAGGTGGTGTCTTCAGGCTTGATATCCTATTCTGTCTAAAGGGACACCGGATGTAAAAACAAAGAAAACAAGTCAATAAATAAAACTCCCTGCAAAGCTATACTACATTAACAGATTATATTATTATTATTTTCCTGGTACCTTGTTATTATTTTCTTGGAAACTTTCAAAAAGGTCTTTTTTCACAGAACACAAATTTTTAAGAAAATTTGGAGCTTCAAAAGTTTCAGAAAACAGAGCTAAATAATTAGATTTTACCATACATTTGTAGGAAAAATCATAATCGCTGTTTTTTCTACCAATGATGAAATCAAGTCAACCACACATTGCTGAACATCTTGGTTCACCAGCAGAGGCAGCTCTTTGGCAGTGAGCAACAATATTAGATAAGAAGGTTCATAGCAGAAATCTGTAACTGTTGTAATGTTCCTGTAAGAGTAAAGATATTTGCCTACTCTGGTCTCAGATCTGACCCTACCTGGAGCAGGAGGTTGGACTGGGGATGCCCTGAGGTTCCCTTCCAACCTGAATTGTTCTATGATTCACCTTTCAGAGAAAAAATAGACGTGGGCCAGTGGTCTTCAAAAAGCATGGTTGGCATTAAAGAACGTCAAGACAAATGTGTCTCTTCTCCTATAGAGCACCATAAGAGGCTCTACCATCAACCATCTAGATCAAAGCTGCTTCCAGAAGCTAGAAAGGACAGCTGGGCTTATTTTCAGATCAAACAGGAAGCTGCTTGTTTACTCTCTCTGCTATTTCTTTCCTTTATCACTTCAGAAGTTTCTGCAGTTGAGGTTCAGTGCGTCAACTACCATTAAAAGTATAACCAGCTCTACAGATCAAAAATTCCATTTTAACATTGCAAACTATGGCTTGCTGAAACAATATTAACTGTTTCTCTTTGTAACCCTCAAGGCACACAGAGATTTTTGTAATTTAGATAGGCATAAGGATCCCCAGCGTGTCCAACTACATGGTCCGTTTTGACTGCTGTCTCCAGTCATACTTCTGCTACCAAAGCAGAGCATTCCTTGCATGCCTGCAGCCGTTTCTAAAGAGCAAGTTACTGCCCTGTTTCTTCAAGTCCTACACAAAGTTTGTTTATGTAGTTTGCTTATCTACTCTGTGATAGTTACTCAGTCGTCATGAAAAGCGAATCCCTTTGAGAGTAGATCCCCACCACCTCCTGTGCTGCTGGCAGCATATCCAATAAGTAAAGATGACTGCCCTCTACAGGTTAATCCTACTTGAGGGCATGGAAGTATATTGGCTCAAGAAGGGAACACGTTCCTCAGATCATTTGGGGACTCAGGATCCCAAGTTCTCTTCTCCCTGTTGGGAGGTACCTGCAATTCCAGTTAAGGATGCACTCCAGGTGACTTACTGTAGAGAACAGTTTTGATGCAATTGCACCAATTAATACAATTAATTTTGTCTGGCTTTTACAAAAAGAAGAGTTTAACACTTGTTTACATACAAAACAATGCAATGCAAGGTAGACTTTTCTGTCTGAAAACTGGTAATAGGTAATATAATCATATTTATAAACTCAGGATGATGTGTGAGCCATCAAACAGGAGCAGTTTTGCACAGCTTGTCTAAAATGCAACAAAAGATGCAACAATTACCTCTATTGGCTCATTGGTGGGATCCACAGGAGTATATGTGTAGTTGCTATTTTTATACGTTGCCAGGAAGGGGTTGCTCTGAAAGAAAGAAGAATTTTAAGAATTGAGAGAAATTAGGCAATAAACACATGGCACAGATCATAGCAAGTAACATCAATACATGATATCACCAAAAATGTAATTGTCTAAGCTTTGAAATGGGGATTTGGACTTCAAAACCATGTTCCTTACCTTAAAATTCAGAAGCAATATTTCTGCTTAGCACCTCATGGTAGAAATGACATATGCCAGATCCTGATCAGTAGTTTAATATTCCCCTCTCCTGAGCCTTCCATAAATCACCTAGACTTTATTAGATGTTTCATCCCTTTAAAAGACATTGATGTAAAGTCTGGGGAAACCTGAATATATCTTCCTGTGTCAGTAGAGGGGAATAAAACATCAACTACTAGATGGATCACTCTTCCCTCCAAGAGAGGCTGTACAAATTGCATGGTTATTTTTGTCCCCTACTGATGCAACAGGCATTAATGAAGACAGGCACATTGTATAGGTTAAAGATCTTTGCTGGGATATGTAATTATCTCAAGTAAGAGCAATTTCAGTATCTCCACAAGAGGTCTAACAAAGCACTAAATTCAGAAAGCACATTTAATCAATTAAAATACCCTCTCATCTATTACTTGCAGGGTTTTATCCTGCTCTAAGTTGCCTCGATGAAAACAGTTTTCCTTGGCTTTTTGGGCCCTCACTGTCTG
Source organism: Penelope pileata (assembly GCA_013396635.1). Taxonomy (NCBI): domain Eukaryota; kingdom Metazoa; phylum Chordata; class Aves; order Galliformes; family Cracidae; genus Penelope; species Penelope pileata. The sequence goes on from WBMW01002662.1 coordinate 318,994, forward strand.
TCAGACCTGATATTTTCAGGGACCCATGTCCAAATGAAATCGAAGTCTAAAACTGTACTCAGAAACTGTGACAACAATAAATGGAAATTGTGATTGTCACATTTAAATTCATTTACTATTCCCTTTAGTCATACAGAAGGCGAAATCACAGAATGGCTTGAGTTGGAAGGGACCTTTAAGCCCATCCAGTTCCAACTCCCTGCCATGGGCAGGGTTGCCACACACCAGGTCAGGCTGCCCAGGGCCCCATCCAGCCTGGCCTTGAACACCTCCAGGGATGGGGAGGTTCCGCACCTTCCACATCCATAGCTTCATCCAGGGCAACCTGTTTCAGTGCTTTATCACCCTCTAAGTGAAGAATTTATTCCTAACATCTAACCTAAATCTAGTCTCTTTTAGTTAGAGAATATTATCCCTTGTCCTATCACCATATTCCCTGATAAAGAGTCCCTCCACATCTTTCCTATAGGTCCCCCCTTAGGTATTGGAAGGCCACAATGAGATCTTTCTGGAGCCTTCTCTTCTCCAGGCTAAACAAGCCCAGCTCCCTCAGCCTGTCTCCATAGAAGAGTTGCTTCAGTTCTCTGATCATCCTTGTGGCCTCCTTTAGACTCATTCCAACAGGTCCATGTCCCTCCTGTGTTGGGGGCCCCAGAGCTGAACACAGTACTGCAGGTGGAGTCTTGCAAGAGCAGAGCAGAGGAAAGGAGTCCCTTGACACCTGCTTGCTGGTCACACTGCTTTTGACACAGCCCAGGATTCTATTGACTTCCTGGAAATGGCTTATTCCATTCCTTTGTGTCACTATTGCTTGGTGTTTACCTCAAAGCTGAGTAGAGAAAGATACTGGCATTTCTATCAGTGACCATACTGGTACCAGATACCCTGATACTAGAGCAGGTACATGAGAAAATCTGCTCGTTGAAAGGTAAGCAGAGAAGGAAAGTTTTCAGCAAACTCATCCCAGACATAGAAAATCCCTGCTCTCTGCAGGGAGCACAAGCATGTACAGCTGCCTGATACTCAGTTTCCACAACATGGAGACATTTACCTGAGTCGGGCAGCTGAGGACAGTATCAGTCGTGAAGTCAAATGAGTCAGCTTTCTGGCCTACAGGCTGCAGCTAGGAGGAAGACAGAAAAAAAAAAATGTAGTAGCTGTCTCAGTTCATCTTACATTTGTATAACAATTCTAACCAGAAGAATCTAAACACTGCTTTCAGATTTTTAAAAAACTGCTTGCATTTACAGGCCTTGATTTACCTAAGGCTGAAATGCATTTGCTACTCAGAAGGAACATGGCAACTGCATAACAAAACAACAACTCTAGAAAGAAGTTTAAAATGGGAAGTGGAAAGCTATGTTGGATCAGCTTAAACTCCAGGAGGATTTTGGCAGGCACATGAAGTACCCTGGAATTTTGCCAAAAGGCGAGCTTGTAAACTCTGTTCTCTTGCATAAAGAGAAGACACTAAGACTCCCTCAGCTTTTACTGCTAAGCTGCATGATGGCATCTCCAACAAAAGACTGTTTATGTATAGAAGATTAAACAAAATTTAATTAGGAGATACTGCTTGACGATTGCAGGCAATCGTGTTAGCTGCTAAGACATTACCTGGAAGTATGTAGAAGACACCATCCAGAATCTGAGGTGCTGCTTCTGACTGCAATGCTAATACTCCTACTGCACTGCAATGCTAAGTAAAATGAGATTGCTTAAGCAATCTGTAACGACTCATTGTTACTGAGTTTCATTCATTTACAAAGGCAGTAAAGCTAAAGTGAATTAAAACCACTTTAATTCCCAGTGAGACACAATACAGAAATTTAAAACTTTTTTAAGTAATCCATTTTGAATTGACATATGCCATTACGTTTCTTTATTTGGTGGTTTTTCATCTAAGCCCATAGAAGCATCATCCTTATTAAATACTATCCTGACTTTCATGTCAACAAGTGAAATAGATTTGAAGATGCTCAGATGAAATCAGGAATGATCAATCATACACTTACAGCACTCCTTTCTTCCCCACAGACTTGAAGAAGCAAGAGCTTCTAGGTTGACAGCAGCCAGAAATTTGAGGGTATCTGACTAGGGAAAAACAAACAAGCACTGGGGACCCATTAGCAAGTTACAGGGTTACCCAGATCTTCATTGCAGTGTTTATTACCTAATTTTAATTGTAGTCAGGCCTAGCTAAAAACCATATTGTAAGCAGAGCCTGTCACCTTACCAGATCATTCCAGAGAGCCCTGGCAAGTTGAGAATGGCCTTTCTGACTGGGATGGAAGCAGTCAGGTGAAAAGTAGGAGATATCAGGATGGCCATCCTGCAAATGAAAGCATAAAAGACATCTAAGTGCAGAAGAATTCACAGAGCTCCGACTCTGGGATGCTGAGGCCAGATCAGAGCCAATAATGGGAGATGCACGCTATTTGTCCTTGCCGCTCCAAAGGAGAAATTCTCATTAGTAGATGGTGACAAAAAGCGTGCTTAGGCAGGTCCACTAGCTACCAGAAGTGCTTAACTAGAAATGCTTATGTATATCTTATATATATAGACTGGATATAAGGAAGAAATTCTTCACTGTGAGGGTGGTGAGACACTGGAACAGGTTGCCCAGAGAAGTCGTTGATGCCCCCTCCCTGGAAGTATTCAAAGCCAGGCTGGATGGGGCTTTGGGCAACCTGGTCTAGTGGGAGGTGTCCTTGCCCATGGCAGGGGGGTTGGAACAAGATGATCTCTAAGGTCCCTTCCAACCTGAACCATTCTATGATTCTATGATATCCAAGTATTGAGAAGGAGTTTGGATATAAACTCTAGAAATAGTATCCTTTTAGTCAGAGCAGTCCTTCCTCAAAACTTGAGCAGATTTTGATTCAGTGTGTTTGGGCGAGCTAATGAGGACTACTACCAAAATTCAAATTTATATCTAATCATTTGCCAAGTTTAGAGGTAGAGTTTTCAGTTCAGGAACATCTGAATTTTGTGTGAGACAAAAAAGAAAAAACAAACCCAAACAGAACACCCTGAACTTCTTTAAAATCTGAACTAATGTTCATGAAATTATAAAAAATGTTCAGAAGTATTTTTCTTCTCCTGTATTTATTTCTGTGTTTCTCACCTTAGTACCAAAGTCCCTGTGGACAGCTTTTCACAGGAGCCAGCTTCATCAAAAATCAAAACTTTTTTTTTTCCCCTGTGAAGTTTTCAACCAAATTTTCCAAATTTAAGAGTTTTGTCTGTAGAAGTAAACGAGCTCTTCAACCTTGTCACTAGCTGTTGCTAGCATTTTCAGGATCACAATGGTTCAATAATACCAGTGCAATCCCTATTCAGTATTTTGCCCCATCTGTATTTATGAGGTGAGATGAGGAAGCACAATTGTATGTGAAAATTAGTAAGTGGACTTTCAGTTGGGTCACTTCCTAGATTCATGGTTTGCTGGCACTTATTCAGAGAACTGAAATATAGTTGCCAATAACAGGAAGAAAACTACTACTTCCTCTAGGCTGTATGTACACTTATTTTATTGCATCTGACAGAAAGCGAAGTTATGGGACATGAAGAGTAGGAGATGCTCCAGTCTCCTAAGAACAATGCAGCTAGGTTGCTTCAAGAATCATAACTAAATACCTCTGCTTTTTATTAGTCATATTATATTTTCAGAAACAAAAATATTTACATATCTTCGAGAACATACACAAACCAATCTCTTAATTCAAGTTTTTGATTCATTTTCCAAAACAGTAATTCATATTGACAGCATGATATGTAAAACAAAGAACTGATAACCATATGAAAAAAACCTAATCCACTATGCCAAAAAGCAACAAGTTCTAATACGAAAAACACACAACAAGCTGAAATAATTTTGCATATTGTCTCTAAAGGTTAGGTATGCATACTTAGTCCTTTGCATACAGAAGTGTCTTTACACCGTACCTCAGTAAGAGCAATCTTAGGATTTTGGAGGAAAGTCTGGATGACCACTGTGAAATCGTCATTGGTGTCATATCTGCCAGACTCCACCAGTTCCTGAAGACCAAGCTGCAAGAAACAAAAATCGGCCACCAATATTCCATCCACATCTCGGCATAACAATTTTTGTTATTTTTTTTTGCTTTTGTTTTTTGTTTGTTTGCGTTTTTTTTGTTTGTGTTTGAGCGAAAGCCCAAGAATCAGCAGGAAACATTTACCTGCTAACTGAAATAACCAGAGACACTGGCAAAAGGTAAGCCTTGCAGAAGTGGCTAAGAAGGCTGGAACACAATACTGCAATTGTTTGTGAGGGACAGGATTTTGGTGACTAAACTCCTACCTGTCCATCTGCATTAGGAAATGGTATTTTTCTGAAAACTTCTTTCTACTTATCATCATATTGTGTTCTGGATAACATCAAATCACCTCCTTCTTAGCTCATAGGGCCCTCTTGGGTAAAATATCACCATGATTTGCTACGAACAGACAGGTTGCTTGGTAATGAAGAGTTTGTCTCAACTAGAAGCAAAATAACTGCACCATTCCTGATAACCATACCTGGTAAGCTTTGATGGCTTCCCTCACCATCATTAAATTTTGTGAGTTTTCTTCTCCTGTGAAAACACAGCTACACAGATAACTGTGGGAGATGTCAGAGGAAAAAAACAAGAACAGAGAAATATGAGAATGCGAAAGTCATTCTTTGCCACTCAATATCCTCATGACATGGGAGCAACAAGGACATTTGCATACTTGTGTGTCTGTGAAGTGTCCTACCGTCCTTTCCACTGCTTACCACTTAAAAACTCAGTCTTATTTTCTGCTTCACATGAATTTACTATTTTACTAACAGTTCAGTTTCACCCTTCAGGTATATCAAGGTGATGTACACTTTACTAAGCCAGTTTGTCTCATTCATTATAACCACGCACCCGAAGTCCCTGCATCCTGACACAGGTGCATGCCATTCCCTCTGGAACTAGAGGAGAAACCTTTAAAATTTACTGGCTGTATAACCTCTGAGCTGATACCTTTCCAATCAATAATTTCTTTTGCATTCCAAAGACAGAGAAACTTGTCCTTATCTGGTGGGTCAGCAAAGAATGTAAATTATCCACTGCAATAAAGCCTCTGAAACAGTAGATACCTGTCTACTCTAAAAATGCAACACATGATCTCAAAATGCCAGAAAATCTAAATACTTGAAGAATACAACCCCATCTTGAAGTACCCTGTATCAACAACTTTAGCGCAAGCACATTGAAGTGTACTTTACGTACATTATGACACAGACCGCTTTTCTACCAAGCCTGAATTTACCCCTAACCCTGGTAAGCCTTCCTAGTGAATGAAATCCTAGTGCAGCTAGGTCTTTTCCATTGCCAGCTCAAAATCCCATGCAAGCCCTGCCACCTCTGATGTAAATATTAGATAGGCATGTTCTCTCCAGTGTGGGTCTAATCAGCCTCACACTCTTTTACTCTTGTCCTTGTTAAGCTTGCCCCTTTCCCTTCCCCTTTATGGGACGCATATGACAATCTTTAATCAGGTGATGCTATAGCCCAGGAATCCAAAACTTTTACTTCTTAATAGTAGCTCAAAGTGCCTTATTTTATATGACCATAACATCAGAAGTCCCTATATGTCTCACCTAAATAAATAAATAACCCCAGCACTGTTTGTTACAGGCAGCTCAGCCCTCCAGACTCAAACTTTGTCAAGGACCATCTCTGTAGCACTGTACCAACACTAGTCTGATGTTACTTGTGGTCTGTAGTCAAAGAGTAAGGCTCTGCTTGAAATACATGCAGCTGAAAAAGTATATGTACTTATGAGCCTTCTATTTCAAAACCAAGATAAGGCAACCCCATTGGGCAGGATCACACTAGCAATTGTTGTGTTGTCCATAGGACTGCAGAGCTATGGACATATTTCTCTATGATTAAAAAAAGCATGGAATAAGAACTTGTTTTATCGTTACAGACAGTAAATTCAGGTAGAAAAGAAAATCAAACAAGCCTTACTCTGCCAAGTAAGTTGGGCATTGAACTTCAGTATCCACAAACATCTGCCTCATAGGCAGGATGTCTATCACTCCAACCAGACTCACTAGAGCTTTTGGAACCTGAAAGGAAAGTCAGACTTTAGTTAAAGAAACTGGATAAACAGCCCACAGTGCACTTATTTTACCCTAAAGTTCAGCCATTCAACATCCCTTCCCTTTCTCCCTTGTTGGATGGAAAAAGTAAAACAAAACAAACCACTCTCATAACTTACACTCAGCTTTTGAACTTTTTTCAATACCATGGTTCAATATTACTGTCTATCATTTCAGACAGCATCTCACTACTCTCAGATATTACACAAGCATTTGCTTTTGTAAAAGTCAGTTAAGTACATCTCGTACCAGAATTGAAGAAATCAGTAGAGATAGCAACATTAAATTATACACCAATTCAAGCTAGAACGCCAGGACAATTTCACAGTACTTGCCTGCTCATGCAGAACATCAAGAGTTTCTTGAATTCTTCTGGTGAAATTTACAGCTGAATAGTGATCCTGATAGAAACAGAAGAGAACAGATTATTGCTAAATGGAAACACAAGACATTTGGGTTAAGAGGATAAAGAATCACATTATTTCACTTCCTTTTCTGCCATGCTCCCTTGGTCAGGAGAACATTCTTGCTTCTTTCTAGAGACTAAGAATTTTATGCATATTGATTAATCTAAAATGTAGGAAGGCTCAGTGAAATTTTGGGTTTAAAATAAAACTTGCTGAGTAACAGCACGTTTAACCGAGTCCACTTGGTCCTTCATGTAAGGATTACAGGAAGGAACATAATCTAAGTGCATGCTGAAAAGCCAACTGATAAGCTCTCATAAAATTACATGAAATCATTGCTAGTCAAGGACACAGCTATAAATAAAGCTATAATACTTGGCAGCAGCAGCAAAGATGCCTAGCAAAGCTCCTGCAGAAGCAGCACTTTTCTCAAGCACAAGTGGTTGCTGGAGAATTGAAAGCACTCTCAGGAAGTTGGGATATTTAAAGTAAGAGAGTAAGATCTGGCAAAGAAAGGTGGCCTCTCCCTATCACCTGCCCACTCAATTCCCATGATCTCCTTATGGCAGTCCTAAAGGCTTCTCCACAATCCAGAAATGCATCAAATTTAAATTAGCTGCTGCTTAGTGAATTGCTGCACTGCATCAACTTCCCTCATCATATATACTTCACCTGAAACTAGCATCTCCCTACCCTGTGAGTTGAGGTGATGGAAACCATTGTAGGATTGGACTGATGGTGGTTCAAAGCAGTATTATTCTTTACTGGACATCGAATGAGTCCTTACTAGCAGTAGAGCAGTTACCAGATCAGCTTTTCAATCCCTCCACTTTTTGCCCAGAGAGAATACAACCATCTTACTCAATTGCTGGTAGCAGTTTTTATATCAGGGCACTGTCAGCAGCAATCTCTGACAGAATACACAGCACCTCTATCAGAACATTCACAATTATCTCTGCAAAGGCTTCAAGGATCTGTGGATTTCCCTTGATTTGTTTCCTCACTGACATCACAGTCCCACTAGTTTTAGCCAAACAGTTCTACTACTCACAGGGTCTTTGCAATAGTTGCAGAGATCGTTGTTTCCAATAAACACTGTTATGATTTTCCAGTCAGCATTGAAGTCGATTCTCTGTGTAACAAAGCAGAAAATTTCTTTTACTGATATGCATATGGCATCTTTGCAGATGGATCTATCATGTGACACAGCACCTGTTTCTTCTCATGCTGCAAAAGCAGAATCACAGACAACTTACAGAATCAGTTTTCATTAGTCTCAGCAGAGCTCTTGCTTGGGCTGGTAAGTGCCTATAAAGAAAAGCAATCTGTGAGTGAAAGAAAAACCTTTATAGATGGATCAACACTAATGATCTTCGGACACACTGTAACTATGAGTTGTCAGATATCAGAAGACTCAAATGATGATGCAGTATAATCCTCCTTTTGAAGTGATCAAATTACACATTCACATCATCATGAGAAGTCAACAACAAATTGAACTAGAACAGAGATTTTACTCAAGTTCAATAATTAATGCAGAACCATAAGTTTAGCTCCTATTACACTGCTTAGCTGGTAAAGCAGCTGAGATGGCAGGCACAGCAACATGTTTGTTAGCAGATGGCCTGTTTAGAATTGGGCTGCTATCAGTCTACTCCTCATGGACTGGAATGACAAGGGAATCCCAAGTCCCAATATTTAACAGACCTCTTGAGCAATGTTTGTGCACACACCACAGCTCACCCACTGCGAAGCTGAAAACTTTCAGAGTTCACTGCACACATCTCCCTCATTTCTGTAGCCTGCACCCCAAGTCAATATTTAATTTCCAATTGTGTAAAACAGCTTTGTGCACTTTACCTTTCTGAGCTAATTAAAAATCCAAGTAACTCCCAAGATCACTCACACAAGTTAAGATGAGAGCCTTGCTGTTTTGCAATAGCCATGTAAGCACTATCTTCTATATATTCACATGTACAAATATAGGTACATTTGTACTTACACATGTATGTGTTTGTACGCATGTGTACCTAAGATTGCCATTATTTCTGGGTTACCTAGGCTCAACGCTTCAACCTTGTTTAACTGCCCTGACATGCTGATATGCAAATATGCATAGAAAAGAGAGTAGAGAACATATTTGGAATTGTTGGCCTTCCAGGAAGCTCTGGAGTATGGGATGAGCTGCATCTCTCTCCAAGTTCTCATTAGAAACACTTCCCTGACTGCATATCATTTCTTGAAGTACATCAGCTGACGTTAATAGGCATAACACTTGTTTTGTATGGTAACCGGATCTTAGCTCTCCTTTGCAAAGCTGTAGTTACTGTAGGAACAGGAGATATTTCTCACTACCCTCTTCCAACTGAATACTGATCTAACACTAACATCAGAGTATTTACTGAGGAATGAGCCCTGTCATGCATCTACTTGGGACACAGGTTCCACATGCATGTAACAGCTTACCATTACCCTTGTCCAAAGTCATAAGCTGCTTAGTTATATCCCAAAGCTACCACAAGCCACAGGTGGTCAAAATTTCCTTCTGTTCTTACTGTGGAAATGCCTAAGCTAGGGCATTGACTTCAAAATTGATCTAGAATAAAACATCCCTTATTGAGCTGACACTCTGCAACACCTTTCATTTCTCATGCAGTCAAGTGCTGATGCACCCTCAGCCAACGTAGTCAGTAAGCGTGAACATCTTGAATGAAGCAGTGGCAGTAATCATCCATTCTTGAGCTGCAGTCTCCACCAAAATTAGATCTTAATCAACAGAAACAATCTGCTAATGGGAAGTACAGATATTCACAGTTCCTGTCACCTGTTTTCTCCTCTCAGTCTTAAGTTCTTAACCTCATCATCTGAAATCAGAGATGTGAGCCAGGCTCTGCTTCAGTAACATGCTTCAGATACATCCTTAGCTTCAGTATGCACTTAAGTGCTTTGGCTGTGAATGGGGGTAGGCTCAAGAAAGTCTTGCCTATAGTGCTACGTTCACGAAACAGCTCTTCAAAGCAGCCACTGTTTTCACTTGAATAAACTGTTACATCTGTTTTTCAAAAGGTGGTAAGAGTGCAGAATTACCAGCTTTCAGAAAGTGCCCAGCATCTCTGGAAAAGTTTCCGGACCAGCACCCAAAAGGAAGACAGGCCAGGCAACAGCTCTGAAATATCAGCATTAGCTTTCTTCTTTCAGGGACTATTTTTGCCCCCTGGATCACAGAGGAAGGGATATTTTTGGCTGATGGAGAATAAATGCTGGACTGCATTCCATGTCCAAATATCTAAAGCATTTCTGTATGTTGCTGTACATTTCAATAACTAAACAAATATGCATATATCTCCTCAGATGCATCACAAGCTACAATGTGATGGAAAAGAGCGCCAAAAAAGGCACCTCAAAGTTCATGGACATCAATGTAATAGTTTACAGGAATTCTTTTCTTTACTTTTGCACATCTTTCTACAGAGAAGTGAGAGACAGAGAAACAATAGAAGACTAGCAGGAGTCTGGGACAATTGTCGTATTCATCTCCTTGCTGACTATTTACAAAACATGTCTGCAGAACATATATAGCTCCACTTGTTTGTCCTTATCCAGCCCAGCTGCTTGGATGAAACGAGAGAAGACTAATTGGTATAAATGAAATAGATAATTTTCCTTCAGACTAACATCCATTAACTCATTTCATACTGCTACCAAATAACTATCTAACAGTAATGCCTTGATTGCTACTGATGGAAACTGCTTGAAGTCATATTGGTGACTTGAAAAGTTGTATATCCTGTTCCAAGTTTTTCTCCTACTCCAAAAAAAAAAAAAAAAAAAACCGCAACACCTGTTTAGGATTTAATTGATAGAACAAGCAAGACAACCACTCATTTCATTTTTCCCTAACTCAGGCAAAACCTGAAGTTATTTTGAATATATACTGCATACAGCAGCATGTTGATAAATTCTCCTGAATGGCTGAATCAGAGCCATAACTCTTACAAGTGTTTCACTGACACACAGAAACAGATACATTCAGTCACCATTAAGGAACAAAAATCCCTTCTCTCGAGTATGGGGGGCTGAAGGATAACGTCAGGACAGCTAGCAGACTGTTTCTGCCAGACAATATAGGCATTTACTGAGATTAATAGTGTGAGTCAGAAGTTACGGTCTACAGGAGAGTGATAAAGAATACCTGATAAATACTAATAATCTTTGCCGAGATACAGCAAACTCCAACACCTCACTTGGCTTCTGAATTTCCCTTCCAAGGCCTCCATAAATCCTGTGAATCATTGCTGAGATACAGCAAATTCTAACACCTCAGTTGGCTTCTGAATAAACACTTCCAAGGCCTCTTTAGGAAGTAAGAGGAATTTTTCTTTAAAAAAACGTAAGATGAAATTGCTGAGTTTGGGGCAATATCAGCTAAGAATGCCAAACCCAGGCATGGTCTGTCAGAACCTGTGCCCAAACTATGACTGAATTCGAGCAGCTGTCTATTTTGTTAATTAGAAGGTCACTGACTCTTCCCATAAGAAGCCAGGGATTTCTAGGATAAGCACATAGTCATACAGATAAATGAATGGATGCTGAAGAGGAAGGGTAGAAACCACCACCAAAAAATTTCTGATAATTTCTCATTTGTGGATTTTGTAACCAGAACTGTTGGCTGCATTTGAAAGTTCGGGTATGAAATAAGACCATGTATTTAATATGTTTTGAGCTAATTTTCAGTTCCAACTAGACTGGTTTTGCTTGCTGTTCAGAGCACGTTGTGGCAGCATTTGAGACAGTTGAAAGTGAATTAAGATGAAGCATCCATCACCTGCAAAGCTAAAACAAAAAGCTACATACTCAGCCTCAGCTCCAGGAACTGCCTGGTTAAGGAATGCGTTCGAGTCGTTCTCACTCCCCTTGCCAGTTGAATAGCCCTCAATGTTAGCATTGAACTCTCGAAAGATGTCTGCAAAAGGAAGACAGCAATGAAGAGAAAATGACTACATCTGTTCCCGGCCTATGGGACCAGCACACACCAGCACTGCTACAGTTTTGTTCTCTGGCAGTGGGCAGTCCAGCTGCTGCAGCCTCCAGTCTGCTTCCTGCATCCACCAAACAGTGGCAAGAGGGACTGGCAGTGACTGAGACAGCAAGCGTGTGCTCTGCCCCATGCTGCCACCAGCAGTTGGGATAAGCAGAACTGAGGACTATGGTGTCCAGCTCTCCCTTACATTGTAGCAGTTAAAATCTAAATAAAACCCTCCCTGTCATGTGATGGTGACTGGGAACTGAGCCTCAGGAGCCAGTTTTCAGCCAGAGGATGTAGGTCTGTTTTGCAGCTGTGCAACATCTCACACCACTGACAAATCTGAAGAAGGCCTCAGATGCATGATTCCAGTGAATTCCCACCACATTCTTACTGCCTCAATAGTACTTCCCAAAAGGAGGTAGACAGTGAAATGCTGCGCAGATAGTGAAAGCAGTCTCCTTGTAAACAATCAAAGCTGCGTTAATCTCAAAGACTGAACTTAACCACAATTGAATGAAGGCTTTGTCAAAGGTCATAGCATCTGGTGAATCAATTAATTGCTTACATCAATAAGACATTCTAATGATATTCTTGTTACATTCTGCTTGTAATAGTGGGCAACACACTGAAGAACGATTTATTGGCTCTTTTTGAAAAAGCTGTGGTAGAATATTTATTAAAAGCAGATTTTAATTGCAGCACAAGCACAGACATAGCAGGCTTATTTAGAAATTCAAGTAGCATTTACCAAGCATTTTAAGAAGGGAGAGGGAAAAGAAAGGAAGGAAACTTCTAGCTGCTCCACAGCTTCACTGATGAACCAAACTTTTCCGTAAGTCCTAGGATATTGTTTCTTTGAAAGGTTAGTCTTGTGAATTACTGTCAAACAGCTTAGAGACATTTAAGAGTTCTCTGTAAACTTAACAGAAATTGGCCCATTCCCTTTCTCCAGTCTCACCAGTTACATCTAGGGAAGCATTTACTTACTGGGTAGAGTTGTTACGTTCTCTAATGAGGCATCCCCTCCAATACTAAAATGAGAAAGAGAAATTCAAGTCACTCATCTTTTTGCTGGACACAAGCAATAAGGAAAGAGAAAACCTACTACAAACCATGAGAAAAAGTGAAGGGTGATTCATTTGGTGACTATCAATCTATCATATGATATGGAAAGGACAGAAGTGAAGTGATGCTGGGGAGAGAATGGTGAGGTTTTAGAGGGAAAGCCGCTCGTCAGAAGGATTTATGTGCATGCAGCTGTGCAAGGGCACTGCTAATCATTATGAAATAGCAGAAAAGTGCCTGAGACAGACCTCAGTGCCTGAGATATTTGAATGATGAAGCCCTAAAGTGCTGTAGGTTGCAATGCTTCAAGACCAGTTCCAGCCTCAAGAAGACACTCTAAGGCAGCACCAAACAGTCAGTCCATCAGGTGACAGAGGGCTGCAGCAGCAGCTCCTCCATCTCTTTTCCTTCTTCCTGCACAGGAGTATGTTCTTTCCAGACTTACAATTGCTGGGTCACACTCTGGATTATGTAGGGGGGTCAGGACAGCACAGAACTCTTTTATTCAATGTCAGCTGAGCTACATCATCATCCCACCTTCAATATGGGTCTTTTATGACTTTGTGTTGTGTGTCGTAAGAACTTCTACACGGTGCAGGTGACGGAGCACTGGAACAGGCTGCCCAGGGAGGTTGTGGAGTCTCCTTCTCTGGAGATATTCAAGACCCATCTTGACGCCTACCTGTGTGACCTGCTCTAGAGAACCTGCTCTGGCAGGGGGATTGGACTCGATGATCTCTAGATGTCCCTTCCAACCCCTGCAATTCTGTGATTCTGTGATAACAGTTCTGCAGTTAAACTGTTTTCCATGTTACTACAAAGAGTTCTGAAGTGTCAAACTTTGTGAAGAACTTCCCAAAGTGACAAGGCCTAACTTGTTTGTTACAATGATTTCACTCTAGTTCTGTGGTTCTTCAACTCTCTGTCCCACCATAGAAATACCGTCTGTAGCTGAAGATAAAAGCAAAAGAGTAGCTAAAAGGACAGCTGAGGATCTATTGCTGAAAAGGATTTGTGTAAAGCCAGCTTTGTGACAAATGCTGGGTCCTGATACACCTTCACAAGAAAAGCTAGCCAGAGAAGTGAATCTTTTTCCACTTTCTGACAGCTGAAAGCCCCAGAAAATGTGGAAGATAGCATTTTTCACAGTAAAGAAAACAAATCTCCTCATCACCTTGGCTGAAGACTTACCTCCATGACAGCCCCCGGTACTGAGTGGCCAAATCCGTGAGACTATATGAGGCAATTCCTGTACCAGCCTGGATGTTATTTTTCATTAACCCAATGAAATTAAGGCACAGTTATTAATACAAAAGACATTCAAACACAGTCACTTTATTTACTTTTGAATGCATCTCTTCAAAAGCTTTAGAAAGCATCTGGCTTTTCCCCAACCCTCCTCCTGTAAAATGCATCATGAGCTTTTGTAATTATTTACAAGCATCACATTGTATATGACACACAAAATAAATGATGGAGCAGTGAAACAAAGGCCTTCTCATAGGTCTGGGTGAGCTGAGTAACTCATTTACATTGCATTACTCAAGAATGACGGAAAGATCTGAAACTCATAAAGCTTTCAGGCTAATTATAAGCAATGCTCTATGAATTAATCACAGAAAACAAACACGTCTCAGAAAGAAATATTGTACTCCCGTTACACTGATTTGAAAAGCATTGTGCTAAAGATCTGTTTACAGTATTATAGTATTAGAGCAAGCAGGAAAGCACTCTCTACATTTTCACTGAAGAAAGAGGCAAGGTGGGAATTACATCCCTCTTTAATAAAACATGAAAATTGAGAAGCAGGGTGTCTGCCAGCTGTGATGTGACAGCCTTATGCTGAATTGGGATATCAGGTAGTACTTTAGTACAGCACAATACCAGGCAGACTATTTGCTGCCACCTCAGATAAATATTAATACATTTTCTCCTCTATATGAGCTTTATTGGATTAATTGAAGACTGGTGTTCAGAGAAAAAAAAAAAGAAAAAAAAAAAACAGGGACCAAATGCATCTCAGATAGAAAAGTACAACTGCTCTTTCTATGAAAACAGATCTTATTACCAGTTTCTACAGACTATACTTAGAAGCAGAAACACCTGCAGGGTCGTAGATATTATAATATGGTAACTGCAGCTAGATACTGACTATTTTGCATTTGTCAACATCGCAGGTTTGCATTGAAATACTAGCACGTTTTTTTGGTAGCCTCCTGCATGTATGAGTTTTAGCAACATGCCTGCCAGAGAGTTGTAAAGGCTGCATGGTTTGTATGCACAATGTCTTTGTTGTTAAGGCTCACATTCAGAGGTCCTATATTCCAATCACGTCTTTCTGCCCAGTGTTTCCTTTGAGGTGATTGTAGAATTTCAGTCTTCAGCCAGTAGGAAAACATTAGGCACAAAGATGTAACAGAAGTTTAGGATGCCTGGATATTCCTTCCAGGCTACCAGAGATAACCAAGCTCATCAAGATCTACAACTTGATAAGAAAACAGCTATGAGTTAAAACAGGAAAAATAAAAAGACTGAGTGTCTTCTGAAATTGATGAATTCATAAGGCTCTCATCCCTGTCTATCCATATCTCATTAATGATAAATTGAATAAAATGTTATTATCCAATATGCCTTAATCACACACTGTTCCAGGAAGAACTGAGGCAGAAGGACAGGTTCAATGATATGATCCTGTTTGGAAAAACTTTGAAATACCGTAACCTTGTACAGTGTACAGTACACAACACTGTAACAGGGCTTAAGTCCCATTAGTTTCAATAGCATCTGATCTCTTGTGTTTCCAGCACAGCAAACCTTTAAAGCACCTCTTAAAAGGATTTGCCTGTACTTTTGTCTGTGTTCAAAACTGTTTGAATACATGCGTGGGGGGAACGTGGTGCTGGAGAACTGACACCTCTCTTGTTCTAGCTGCTAGGTCTATTATCACCTGTGAATGAATGGATCTTTACTCCTAGGTACAACAGCTATTTCCCTTCCACCAGACAAGGCACATGTTTGCAGTTTTACCAAGAGAACAGTAAAAACATTGTCTTCTTACCGTTACAGAATCCCCAAGGGCTGCTATAATTTTCACATCAGCTGGCTTTAGGGAATGCACTGTGAAGTAAAGAGATACAATTGAAACTGGATAGGGAACTGTCATACGTTTTCACCACTGTGTGTGTAAAGCACACCATTGGGCAATATGATGCTCAGCCGTGTTGCTTTTGCAGTACCCAGGTGATTAAACAGGAGCACTCTCCAGCTCATCTTACATGGCTGTAGCAGCAGTACATGCACATTACCCAGCTCCTCAACAGCTACCATTGCTACCGAAAAGGCAGAAGAGCAAGGAGCAAATAACTATACCTTGCAATCAATACCCAGCACCAAGATAACAAGACAATGCAGTATTGGATAAAGCAGGAATGGCATATTAAAGAAGACATATGGCATATTTAAGAAGACAGAGATGGACTAAGGAAAAGACAATGTGAAGTTAATTGAAAAACTGAATACTGCTATATCCAAGAACAGCATGCACAAAACAGGTAAGACTACCTGAAGTTGAAGAAGGGGAGGATGGAGACCTGTCCTCACATAGCAGCTGGCTTCCGTAACTCTAAAAAGAAAGATGAGTAAAATTTGGCTAGGAAATACAATCAGCAGTAACTAGAATCTTCCTACTAGAGGCCAAGTGGATAAATCAGAGTATGTTTAACATGTAAATAAATATACAGGCCTCGGATGCCCAATTCAATAACCATATTCAGTATTGTTTGGATTAGCATCCTGTACTGATAACTGTGACTGTCTGAGCATATGTTCATACAGGTGTTTCCGGATACATTTTGCCTAAGTCAAGGAGTACTTTCCTGTTCTGTGCCCTTTGGCCAAAGACTGATTTCACCTGTGGTGCAAAGTATGATTCATGGCCATACAGAAACAGATGCAGCACAGTAACAGTGGGATGCTGATGTTGACACTTACTGAAGTTTGGTTAGGGTATGTGTAATTACTGTTCTTGTACGTCCTCAGGAACGGCTCAGCCTGTAAAATAAGACAATCTGAGTCAATGCAAAGCATCAGAAGAGACTTGCACTCATCAAGCTTCAGTTCTTAGATCTCTGTCGGTGATTAGCAGCTTGCAGACAAATCCCAGAGATAAGAAAATGAATGGCATTTTAAAAATCCAATAACAGGGGCACTATTTTTACACAGCCTGAATTTATTAAATGCTCTTGGGACCCTGCTGCAAGTGACTGACAAGGGGCTTGCCATCAAAGACACTGCCCAGGCTCATGCCAGCCAGAGGCAGTTTCAGTGACTTCCAGCCAGGTTGGGCTGACCAGTTCCAGTGTTGTTTCATCTCCCCCAAGGAAGCTCTTCATTGAACATGGACACTAGGAAGACAAGACACTCTGCCTTCATGTTTTGGCTGACTGTGATGCATGGTTGTGAGGAAGCTTACCCCTAGACCTCCACCTGAAGATGACAACTGCTCACACCAGTGGTAGTGGCAAAAACTACACAGGAATGGGACAGACTCTGCACATGGAGACCGTGCTCCTGACAGCTGGTGAAGGCTCACTCAGATTCCCAGTCACCCCCAGCAGCACCACACAAACACAGATATCCTTGCAGTTTACCTCACTTGGGCATTTGAGAAAAATTTCATTTTCCATTTGTTGATCATCTGTCTTCTCGCCTAGAGGTTCAATCTGTGGGAAAATGAGAGGTGGGAGGGGGAGGCACAGAACAAAAGCAAATGAGCATCAGAGAGCAGAGGGTAACTGCACTACCAGCCACTAGAAGCTGCCCCCGTAGCACAGCAAGGCAAATGTCGTGCACTGTACCTGCTCTGCCCATGCCACTCACATTTGCTTTTCCTACTGTGTAGGCTAACCCCATATGTCACATTGTGGTTGGATGATCAGTGCCAGGTGCACAGTATCTCCCAAGAGAAACCCAACACCCACAGCCCTAATGTATCCTGAGATTTATTGTTTTGATATGTCTGGTTTAATAGTTGAGGTGACTTTTCTGCAGATGAACGCTCTTTCCTTTTATAGACATAATTAACAGTTCAGAAGAGAAAGGACTAGCTATATATTTGTTCCCTGGGGTTCTTTCTGCTGCCAAGAGCAGGGTGGAGAGAACAAGGAGTGACAAATACAACCTTTTATGTCTTACCATGTTGTTCCACAAAGCACGTGCAGCCTGGGAATGAGACTTCTGGCTGAAGTGAAAACAGTCTGGGGCAAAATACGAATTGTCAGGCAACCCATCCTAGGGATCAAGACAGGTGCTGTCACAGAGGGCTCTAAATGTGCAATAAGCCATGTACTACCTATCCCCTGAGAAAAATCCCAGCTGACTTCAAACTGAAGTAGCTGCAAAAGCCTCTCAGACAAAGAGAATCGAACTGGATCAGAGAACACTTGTAACTAACTGAAGCCCTTTAAGCCATTTTAATACGCGATTTCGAAGTGTTGAGGAACACAGACCAATGTGACTCTGAGTACAGAATACCTGTGTGTAGACATTGGTCATATTCTTTACTTCCCCTGAGACCCACACATCCTAGTATTTCATGGCATGTTGGTTTTTATACTAGAAGTCTTAGCTTTACCAGAGTACTGGAGGGAACTCTGGGATGTGTGAGGGATGCAGGACGGGTGCTCTCTGGTGAATACTTCAAACTAAATGCCTACTGCATGGTTGTTTGTAATTGTAGGGGAGTCAATTCATCAACGCAGTGCCTGCAACAGTGCCATCCCATTGCCCATTATCTCCACATTATTCCATAAGCATTTTCTGCAGTTTTGGATGTTACCTTAACTGAATATAATAATTATTAGTCCAGAATACCACTGATCACATTTACCAAGATAGGCCAAGACAACTTTTAAAAACTCAGCACAACTGCACCAGGATTTAGCGTAGGGCTTTGTTTTTACCTGTGTTTTGGGCATGCTGATTTGAGTTAGAAATGGCTGCACAACCACTGTAAAATCTTCCCTGGTGTCATATCTTCCGCTCTCCACTAATTCACGGGTTCTCTCCTTAAAGAGTCCAATAAATAAATAAATAAAATTGTCATTGTTCTTTCTTTTATGTTCAGCTCCCCAGCCTCTCATTACTGTAACATCTCATCCAGGGCTTCCCTGTCCCTTGTGCAGAACCCCAGATGTGACCATGATGGTCAGCCCACACCGGGCAGCGAACGCAGAGATCATTTAGAGAGACTCATTTCAGGCTTCTTTGCAGACAGGCAGCCTGTGGGTCATTACCTGAGTAGCTGAGGCAGGCAATCTGATAAGTAAGTAGGTTTCTGTCAAAAAGAAACGTTCTTCCAGAGCCACTGGAGCGTTTTCAGTTTGGCTGGCATCCCGTGCCTGAAGTTCATTTCTGATTTATCATGTTCTTTGACTTAATCTCATCTCCAACAAGGTAAATGATCAATAAACTGCTGGTACTCTGACACACTCTACTTTCTATGTCTCATTAACAGATTTTTCCTTATCTGTTTTCTTATTTTAGTGAACCAGAGTTGTTTGAGCCAATTCCCATCTCCCTCACCACCACCGCCTTCTTTTTTTTCTTTTTTTTTTGTTAAATCACAACTACAAATGTCATTGAAATGAGTGCAAATCGGTTTCCAGACATTCTCTGCTTTGTGGTCTTCAATTGAGTCCCTTCCCACAGACACTGCTACTATTTATAAAACTGTTTGTTATTTGCAGCAGAAAACAAACAGCCAAACAAATCAACCAAAACAAACCAACAAAAACTCCACCCTTATTTCTTGGGGTGGAGTTATTTCTTATTCTTGGAATATTTCTTATTCTTGGGGATCAGAAGAATTACATCAAATCTGTGAAAATGAATAAATAAATAGATAAATGCATTAGCCTTACCTGGTACCTTTTGTTGAAGTAGACCAATTGCTCGTACTCAGTGGAATTGTCATCACTGTTCAATACACAAGGGCACAACATCCTGTAGGATGAGAGCAACGTGCTGAGACTGGCTGGTCCTTTTTCCTTTGCTAGCTGAAAAGCTGCAGGGTTAAAAGCTCCTCATAAGGAGAATTTTCTGGCTGTTCAATCATAGCATTGAACCTCATCTCTGAGAATCTACAAGCCCCAATTCTTGAACAGAAACGCATTTATTAGGGATAAATTCATGAACATAAAATGAGCAAGAGGCTCCATGCAAACAGAAAACCACAGTAGATCTCTGTGGTAAGGCACTCGCAGTGGAGGCTGCAGGGCGGCCTCTGTGAGGAGAGGCCAGGGCTGCACTATGTGGACATGGCCAGTTCCAGCTGGCTCCAACGGCCCATGGCTCTGTGAAAACAGGTTTAAGAAAGGGCAGAAGACACAAGAAAGGGAGGAGGAGGGAACAGCGGGGAAGTTGGAACAGCAAGGTCAGACGGACAGAGCAGGAGGTGTGCAATGGCAGAGCAGGCACTCCCCTGAAGAGACTGCAGCCTGTGAAGGACTCCTGTTGGAGCACAGGACAGCAGAGAGAAGGAATGAGTGGCAGAAAGAAGCCACCATGTCCTGACCAGAGCCCCTGTGGCACCTGTTGCCCTGCTGAAGGGACTGAGGGTCACCTGTTGCAGTAACAAGGCAGGAGGAGAGTTGCTTGGAGTGAGCTTCCCCTCCCAAGAAAGGGTGAGGATAAGTGCTTTAAACTCAAGCTACAGCATGTGGAGGGTGGTAGAGCACCAAAACGGAAACCCTTAGAGATGCTGGAATCTCCATTCTTGGAAAGACTCAAAACTTGACTGGACACAGACTGAAGAAATCTTTGATGCTGGTCTTGCAGTATGCTGGGTCTTGAGGCAGATGACCTCCAGACTCCTCTTCCAACCTGAGCTATTTCAAGTTTCTGTGAGCTCATGTTGGCCACCTTTATCCCTCCCTGCTGTTTAGATCCTCCAGCACCTTATTTTTTTTCTTCTGGTGCTCCCCCTTCCTGGGCACACCTCATTATCGTTTGAGAAACTCAAATGAAAACAAAAGGCTCCTTTTAAAAATCCTGTAATTTGGTCATAGTGAAGCAACCCTGAGAGAGCACTTAGAGTAATACTTCCTATAGTGATGTAGTGGATACGTATAAAGTATGTATGGGTCCCCACCTCCAAACTTGTCTGAATAAAGAGCAACTAATAAAACAACACGATTCTGCTTCTAGAGAACATCTATCTGCATGAAAGGTAAGATAAACAAATCGCATTTTCAGAAGTATTTTAGTAACACAAGCAAAACAAATTTATTGGAGATGTAGTCTCTTTTTAGGTTATTTGCTACTCTCAGGAAAGAGAGACAAGCTTTCAAGATCAAAAGTCTCTTTCAGGTTTACCTTCAAAGGGAGAACGTGGCATTTGTTACTTCACACAGGGTCAGCTTAGCCCCCTGTAAACTTTGCTTGCTGTCAGACAGACACATGTTAAATTCAAGGTGGAACTTCAAATGATGGGAGATGGTTATAGGTATTTTGAGATAATCTCAATGGCTCTGCTAACTGTCCTTGATCAATGATTAGGATCTAGAGATATACATGTACTGTACTCTGTAACCTTTGTTAAAAAGAAACTGCAACTGAATACTAGAAATGCCAGCACTCTAAATTATAAAAGCTATAAAAAGCTATTTTTTTTCCTATTGACTGCCACAATAGAGTCCTTAAATCATACCAAGGGATTTAACGTTTCTCCTGTAAAACCATTTATTTCATGGGGCCCTTCAGGTCTCCAAACCAGCCCTGTCAACAGCTGCAGATTCCCTTGTGAGGGCAGTGATCCAGCAGGACGAATTCAAAGCAGATATTTTAGCGAAGCAGCTGGGTACAGGAGGCCCTGCAGTTCTCCTGTGATGCTGGCCTCCAGCTCTTGCACTCTGCGCTGCCTGATACACTGCACAAGCTCCGTGACCCAAACAGCAGTAGAAGCAACAGCTGCCTACCCTCACAGCACAAGGCTCTTCTGCGTGTCTGTCTAGAAAAGCAGATAGCTCTTGCTGTTCTGAAATCAAGCAAGCCCTGCCAGGAGCAAGTCTAGGGGGATGTGGCAGTCCCTGCCTGAGCCACCAAGAGCTCACTAAGGCACAGTGACAGATTGGCACTGACCTGGGAGACTTGCTCAGCCAAACAGCAACAGGTGGTGTTCCTGGAGAGACTAATTAACAGGGAAACTAATAACCAGCAATGAGATTACAGAGATCAGAAACTACAGAAGAAAGAGGGAGAGTTTAGACTGTAGAAAGGTAAATCTGCAAATAAAACTAGATTAACATAATCAACTTAAAAACAGTAAAAAGAGACCTGACATTCTTCTTTCTGTCTTTGTCCAGAGAGTGCACAGCTGAGTTTTCAGCTCTCCCTTGCAGCATAAGTCATTAAAATGGCAGCTTTGCAAAAAGCGATTACAGCGGTGCTCAGATACAGAGACAGTGAAGGACAGAGGTATTTCTAAACACCAAGTGGAAATTAATGTGTAGGTGCATGTGCATACACAGACAAAATAGTAGAACGTTTTCCCTTTAAAGAAGTTTCCTAAGAAGACCTTGAAGCCTTCTGTGAACAACAGTGAGATCTGTAACATAAATCATCTTCAAACCTCATAAGATTCCTTGGGCAGCTAACATTTCTGTCTTTGTACAACTCCCGCAGGCTTGCTATGGAAAGGATTGTCACCAGATTCACAAATGTCCGTGGAACCTGCCAAGAGAACAAGCAAACCCATAGCTGATGTCTGGAGCACAGAGTGCCATTTCTGCCCTTGCACAGCCACAACAGACCTCAGACAGCAGCCTGCTGATTCAGGCAGCTTGCATTATTTATAACAAAGGTGTGCAAAGGATGTTCTCAATAATTAATCCCCACTCAGACAGCACAAAATTAGAGCCCCTACCTCCACTGGCTGATTATACTGTTTATATTTTAAATGCCAATGTCTGGTCACTTAAAAATGATGGTTTTGAAAAGGTCCAAAGAAGATGTGATGGGTTCCAGTGTGGCTCAGACACCTGATAACTTTTTCAGTAGTCTCACCATTAACCTCATCCTCATCTGCAGGATCAGAACTGCTCTTAACAATCACAAAAGTTGTATTTGTTTGCAATATAATCAATGAGCAAAACACTTTCTAGTCGTTGAATACCATGTTTGTTCAGATTTATTACACATTTTACATTATTTGCCTGCAGTTTATCAACTTATTCATTCTGTAAAACATTTTCTCCAGCCCTCTCTGCCTCTCACAAGGATTTTCCTCTGTGCAAGAACCTTTGTGCAAGGAACTAAAGTCTCAATCAATAACCAGCAGCTGCTTTACAAACAGGACGCAATCCCCACTCACACAGACGAGAAAAGCTCATCATACCTCTCTGTGAAGCTCGTCCAAAGCTATTTGAATGTTATAGGTGTAGTTTTCAGGAGAATAGTGTACCTGTTGGAATAAGAGGGTTGAATTTTATTGTCAACCAGCTTTCTCAAGCAGGCACAAAAATGACTATCTGGAGTCTCTCACAGCAGCATTCACATCATAACTCTTGGGTCAACAGTAGCAGAGTCCTACGCAAAACTTCTCTGTCTCTGCTTTTCTTTTTCCCCCTCACAGCTGTCTCACTCCCAATAAAATAGAGTGGTGAGTGAGCAAACTCAGAAGACATTATCGGTCATTGCAACATCTCCATGCCGGTTTGGGCCACTCCTAAAAGCAGAGCTAACACCTCACTAAGAGGGACTGACATTGGGAGAGATCACTTTTTGTCAAAGAAAGATTATTTCTGCTACATGGAATATTAGCAACATGCTTTCCACATACTCCTTACCTCCTACAAATAGTAACTGGCATAGCAGAGTCCTGTGCAGAAAAATGTACCAGAGAAACTTAGTTTCTCTAGGAATTCAATCACTTTATGTTTGCCTCTTAGCAGCAAAATCTCCTTGTTCAGTTTGAGTGGTTTGAATCATCTAATTCAATTGTCTCAATATCACTTGTGGCGTTATTCCACAGCCAGACAAACTTCCCCATGAGAAGCATTTCTTTCTTTCTCATTTTCAACCTTAATTTTCCTTGATTTAATTTCATGCAGAAGTTCCTTTGGAGTCCCACTTGCCTACTCTGCAAAACTAGACAGCTCCACATATTGGGGTTACCTAAATCAAGGCTCACCAAGAACATTAACGGTTGGCACTATCTGTAGCTGTGCAACATAAAAGAAGTATCTTCCTGATTTTGGATGCCAGTCTGATATCTCTCGGCCACCTGCCCTTATGGGCAAGCACCATGTTGTCTCTGAGTCAGGAGCAGAAGGTAGTAATGGTTAAGTTGGTCCTTCATTGTTGTATTTTATTGTTTCTTTGTTTTTTTTTTCTGATCTGAAATTGTTCATGCAACAAGTATATGCTTTGCTGTTTGTAAGTAGATAAAAAAAATAACATCTCATCACTATGTGAGAAGTCTGAAGGTTACATACATCATATATACAGGAGGGATGCTCTGAAAATAATGCCTCCTGTGTTATTACTTTGGCCCACAACATTGGAGGTGGACATTGGTGGTATGGCAGTAGCTGTTGAACCTTCCCCCCAATATTCCATTACATTTTGTTGCGATGCAACAGAGGGCAGCAGAGGGGCAGCCTGACCAAATGGCATCTGACATGGAAGTGTGGATGAAGCAAAGGCGTGGAATTGAATTCTTCTGTGTGTAAAAAAAAAAGGCACCCATTGACATCCATCAACACTTGGTGAACACTTCTGGAGACCAAACAGTGGATGTGAGCACAGTGCAGCAGCGGGTTGCAGCACTGCAGCAGGTGATAGCGAAACCTCCACTGGTGCAGATGTTCTTAAACAGGCCTGCAGCATAATTGCATCATCATGAGCTGTGGGTAGAACCATTCCCATATCAGTGAAGCTGATAAGAGAGCACTAAATGAGATGTTTGTAACTATGACAGTACACAAGTTTAAGGAAAAGGGCAAAACCTTGACGGTATCATTTATCTACAAGTGGTAAAGCGACTAGATAGCAGAAAGCTAATCTTAGTTAACAGCAAAACAAAGCAGCCACAGTTATATAATTTACAGACATTCTAAAGATATCTTTTCATTTATCATAACGTTAAGGTGAATGACCTAAGCGTTGTTGAGCGGGCAGGCCGAGTTAACACTGCAGGCGACTTACCACATCTTGGCAGAATTTGCATAGGTCATTTCCTCCTATAAAAAGTGTTACAAGCTTCCAGTCAGTCTGAAAGTCTATTCTCTGTGCACAGAAAGAGATGGTAATGAAAGTTATGAGGAAAAAGAGTTTAATAAAATAAAGGCCACATGACAGACTAAATACAAGTTTAACATTTCTCAGGTAACCTAGTTGGACTTCTCAAAGTGCCTTCATGACAAAAAGAATCTTTATTCATGACTGTGAGGGTGTACAAACTACTGTGATCTAAATAAGGTTTGCAATATCAGTAGTACCATGCAAAATTATTGGCTTCTGAAAACGATTGCTCAAAAAGCCATCTGCACACTTTTTTTTAGTAATGTCTTGTATATACACTGACTGACTCCTCCTGCAGCTCTGGGAATACATCTTCATTGCAAAAACGATGGTATGTGTTTTACTGCGTCATAAATAATGCAGCTACCCTGCTGGAAAACTCTGGAGGGCAACGTATTTCAGTCTTACAGTGAGACAAACTGCAAAGAACAGAGGGGTATTACTGACTATTTAACGTTACTGGTAAAAAAAAAAAAAAAATCGCAGTAATTTTCCTCTGAAAGGCTTTTGCAAAACAATAGCTGATGCAAGGTAATTATGCTATAGTAAATATACACCCTCTTAGCTTTGAGAATAGGTTCAGATAGAGTTAGTACCATGTAGCTGATGCTGTACTCAATATCTTAACACTTCGATTTCAGTGCAAAACACCACTAAGAGAAGCAGGAACGGTACATCAGCCTCAAGTGGTTTAAAGGTATCTGTCCTCAAAGGCTGAGGACAACACAGCCCAGCTGCTAAACACACTGTTCAGTAGTTTGGTCACAAAACAAACTCATCTTAAATGAGAAGAATGAGGGGAAAATATTCCTCCTGCACTAAACAGGTGTCTTATAAAGAGAAAAAAGTGTTCTTAAATCGAAGATACATTACCTCTAATATGAATATTCTTTCTAGTTAATTTATTATGTAAGATATATTTGCATTCATTTGTTGTGTGATGTTTCCAAGCCAATGAACATGGCAGAGCACTACTTAAAAGCCTTGGCAAATAGTGGTTTGAATGAAAACCATCCAAGTGCTTCATTGTTAGCTGTTATCCCTTTTATTCTCCTTTCAGACACAGCCAGAGTAAAATCTTTTTCACAAGTGCTCAAAAAAAGAAAGGTATGCAAATATTTTTGCAAATATATGTTCACCAGATTATTTATACTAGACACGTACACTGTTATCTTGAAGGCTTCCTGGCTGCTCTCCAAACGCACAATTGGAAAACCAAAACAATATCACGTAACCTAGGTCACTGATTACATAGCACATACACCAAATCACAAATGGCAAACATTCAAAGCAGTAGTTAGGTGAAAAATACGAAAATAATCCTCAGCCTAGTAAGCATTTCAGAGACCATTAATCAAATAAATACCTAACGACAAATGTGTAAGGCAAAAGTCAGCTGATGACTAACTCAGGGAAGGGACTGAAGTGTTTTTGAAGAAAACAAGCCCTTCCCATGTTCTCTCCATATGATTTGCCATTTAAAGAGTTTGTCCTCAACATCCAGCATGTATTTTCACAGCTGGTAAAAAAAAATAATAACCTTACGAAATAACTAATAGCATCACAGTAAAGTCCTAGCTGAGAAATCTTATATCTTACAGGGTGATGTAGGTTGAGAGGGGAGGCAACTGCACTGAATTTCCCAGCTGGTTATGTTAAAAATGATAGGAAAGTTACAGTTACATGGGTTTGATAACAAGAAAACCGTCCTGCTTTCAGCTGGGATAGAGTTAATTTTCTTCCTAGTAGTTGGTATGGTGCTGTGTTTTGGTTCTAGGATGAGAATAATGTTGATAACACAGGGATGTTCTAGCTGTTGCAGAGCAGTGCCTGCACAGGCCCTGCCAAGGCCTTTCTGGCTCCTTGTGCTGCCCTGCCAGCAAGGAACTGGGGGTGCACAAGGAGCTGGGAGGGGACAGAACCAGGACAGCTGACCCAAAGTGGCCAAAGGGATGTCCCACACCACACAGCACAGTGCTCAACAGTGAAACTGGGGGGGTGGTTGGGGTGGCTGCCTCTGCTCAGAGACTGGCTGAGGCATCGGTCAGCTGGTGGCAAGAACTGTGTTGTGCATTTGCTTTGGTTATTCTTGTTTTTTCTTTTCTTTATCCTCCCACCTTTGTATTTTTTTTTCCTATCTTATTAAATCTTCATTCTCTCAGCTCATGAGTTCTTTTGCTTTTCTCTTCAGTTCTCTCCCTGATCCCACTTGGTTCTGGGGAGTGAGTGAATGGCCGTGTAGTGTTTGCCTGCCTGCCATGTTAAAGCACAACAGCTCTCTCACATGCTGGTACAAATTCTGTTAAGGCAAAGCTATAGATGTTTTTGTGCTGAATGTTACAACGTACACCATACCCACAGCTTTATGTTCAGCATCTGCTGTTGGTCTGTTGTGCTGTTAGAAACAAATAATGCCAAATAACTTCATCTTTATAGGATATTAATTACACGTTAAACTTACACTGTCGTTCTTCATTAGGTCTACCAGTCTGTTAACCTCTGCAAGAACATCCCTAAAAATTAAACAAAAACAAAAAAGAAGTCCTGCATAGACAGCAAGGCAAAGAAGAAAGCTGATGAACGGGCATTTGTAACTAAAAAAAAATACTGAAAAACTCCAGTTTTCATTATGTGCAGGATGAGAAGCATGATTACCCCAAAAAAGCTATCTTTTGAGACAATGGTGGAAAAGTAAGAAAACAGCATCCAACAGGCACTTGACCACTTCGCAAATGCTGTGTCATTACACTTCTATAAACTATACAGAAAATACACTGTGCTACCACAAAACAAATGGACTTTGCTCCTTCCCAACATCAGCCAGATGCTATTAATGTACATATCACTGAAGTATCCATGCACATATCAATGTTATTACATGGCCTCAAGCCACTGATGAGTGTTTTATAGGAAGCACTCCCAAGAGGAAAAAGAACTTTTATGTGAGTTTCACAGAAGATTGAGCATAGTGGTCTCTAGTTAATCCCCAGCTCAACCACAGACTGACCATAAGCAACCCACAATTTTCTCTTGGTTTGTCTACTTCATCCTACTGACAAGGGGGTTGAATGGAATTCTATGTGATGGGGATATTCACAACAAGAATATGAAGCTTCCTGATCAGTGCCTGTAAAGTGTTTTGGGATTATTGGTTGAAAACGCTAGAGAAAGCTTTGCCTTTGTTGCTAATTTATTAGCAACAATTACCTCTGTCAAATAGGACAGAGATAAGGAAAAACTGTAAAGACCCCAATGCATTTCTCAGCCTTCACGCTAGAGATGGACTAAAGAAATGTATCTGGGTTTGCCTATCAGCCTTATCTGCCAAACCCCAGGATTTGCACCTTTTTTTTTTCTTTTAAAAGTTAGAACTGAGTTTTAACAGAAAAATCAACTTTCTGTTCAAAATAAAAGAGTGTTCCTCTTACGCTGCTTCAGCCCCTGCCACCGCTTGGTTGAGTGCAGCATTTTCTGTGGTCTGCCTTCCAGTGCCAGTGGAATACCCTATCAGGGATGGGTTGAACTCACGAAGAATATCTGCAGAAAAAGAGAACACCCTGAAACGTTGCTTACTTCAGCAGGTAACAAGTGGGGTTATAAAGATTAGACCTTAGTAAAAGAGCGTTTGAAAGCTTTAAGAGATACCTATCAAAAATTAACCTCCAAGTATAATAAACGTGCAAGTCCAAAAATGCCTTTTTGCCTCTGAGTAACCCTGTGCTCAGGCAGGAGACTTATGCTGTCACGCCAACTGGAGATGGGTAGGAATCAAACCCTTTAGCTTCATTTCCCCAGACATATTAAACCTAAAGACCTGGATTCCCCTCTAGACCTCAGATTGCAGAGCAATCTTACAAGCACCCCAGATCTAAAATGTCCCGACCTCTAATGCATATAAAATCTGATCTTGTAAAATGATTCCACACCTGCCTAAAAGAACTTTCCCATGCAGACAAGACGGTTTCTTTAGGCTATGATCTAATGCCTTTGATCCATCTATCCCCAACACATTTGGGACAGAACTATAATCAGTAGAAGAATATAGAAACAACCAAACCCCTAGGAAATACAAAATACGTAAGTTATGCACAACAAATTACAGTCTGGCTGTTAAGCAACTTCTGCTCAGCACTGGAAGTTGAATACAAAGTGATTGGTTCTGTCATGCTGCAAACTCTACGTCTGCCTTCACCACTTAATTTATTCTTTTTTAATAAAAACATCTCCAGATATTTATCAGCTTTGCAGAAAAAAGCACTTACTTGCTAATGTTGTGACCGTGCTTATGTTTTCATTTCCCCCAACACTTAAAAAGAAAAAGAAAAATGTTTCAAAATATGATGAAATTCTTTCGGCAGTGGACTAAGGAAGAGAGCTCCCCCTCATACACTTTCCATACACGAACACAGCACATTCTCCAGTGATTGTTGATGTTAAGTCAAAGCAAGCTCTTCGTGAGCATACCAAAGAGATCACAAAATCAGAGAGATTGTCATAATCATTATTATATTAATAGCCCTGTACACTAATTTCAGTCTCTCACATCTTGTGGCACATGTTAAAACATTGCTGACAGAAATAAAAATTTTTAAAAGCTGCCATTTTACTACTGTTATCACCATTAAAATATTTATTACTTCAATTTGTAGTTAATAAATCTTTTGTATCTTTAACTGTATGTTCGAAAAGTAGATATTTCAGAGTAGTAAGTAGACTCAACAGCTTTCCTGCTCTCGAGCCCTTCATCTCAATCTCGCTCAACAGGAAGACCACTCCCAGAGTGGTGAAATTCACTGTCTGTGTGCTAGGGAATGATAGCATACTTTTTTTTTTTTTTTTCCAAAAATATAAAAAGAAGGACTTACGACTCTCTAGCATCCCTTTAATTTGGAACAGAATATTCTGAAGCTCTCTAGTACTTGTTTAAACCTCTTTAGAGCTGCAGTTTCTCAGATGGGTAATGATGAGCAGAAAATCAGCCTGGCAGGTTTGATGTTAAGTCAACTTGCAAAGTAATGAGTGAACACGTTCACCTTTCTTCAGAGTTGCTTTTTGACCTGTCTATTAAAATGCTGCATGTGTAGAAGTCTGTCCTGGCTAATAACTGATAAGGTGTTTTGCATAACGTAAGCAGTACTGGGAAAGGGCCAAGGGAGTAGTGACTGCGTATGAAATAGCAGCAGAAGAAAGGATCTCATTCAGCATTTTTGTAGACCATCAATTTTAAATGAGGTAAATGAGTAACATAGGTTACAGCGGGGAAGAGCAGACAAGCTATTGAAGTAGCAGGAACAGAAACGCAGAATGTCTAAGGGGTGCATTTGCACTGGGATCTAGAAGTCCCCTTTGCAGCAGCTGCAACAGTGAGAGAAGGGTCCTCTTGATGAGGATCCTATTCCATTTGCCCATACAGGCTTACACCAGCCACACTACATTGTACTCTAGGTAGACACTAGTTTGAATACTTCATTGCACATTAATAAAATCACAACCATGTCTACACAAAACATAGTCAAAATCATTCTCCACAAGTCTCCATTTGCTACCTAAAAACAAGTATATATAAAATATATATATAGTTATTTTATATATAGTTATTATTATTCTTTATAGTTTTATATAAATAATAGCTCCAAGAAAATGGATTCCCTCCCATTGCTGGGAATTCTTAGTACTCACCTCCAAGAAATACCACGGTACTGAGTCAGGACATCCAGAACATCATAGGGTCTGGATGCTGCTCCATTACCTGCCTGAAAGAAGAGAAGTGGAGTTCACCTTCAGAAAATAAGAATTGCTACAATAACTAGTTCTCTGACTGATCCTAGTGAAAATAATTAAAGAGAATGTTAACGAGGCAGGCTACGTAATCTTCCCAAAACATAGCAGATCTTTTTTCTCAAGAGGATCAAGGGCTGAGGGTATTTCAACTTTGTTCCAGTGAATTACCCACTTCTATCAAGTTCTTGATTAGATCAAGTGAGGGAAAGGTGGTTGAGTGTACTCAAAACGTTCAAATAATTCTAAATTTGCATAAGGAATAAATAAAATAGCTATGGTCTTGAATGAATAATTTATTATTATGTTCATCACAATAAAACATGGTACAGTGATTTTTGTCTTCCTTCTCCGAGTTTCTCTGAGAAAGGGGATTACAAAGATTTCATATAGTAATTATTACAGAAATAAGAAACATGAATTATTATATGAGCAATGAAGTAAATAGTCATCAGTGACTGGAGAATCACAGCCAGTCTAGGAGCAACCCCTTTATGGAGTTCCAGGAATAGTGAGAAAAGATTATTTACGTAAGTTACTTGATACATCCGATTATCTATTATAATTTTACTCAAATATTTAATCGGTTCAAATGGACATTGATTTATAGACTTTGGTGTTATCATACAAGTCCACAATAGCTGCAGAATCTTTTCTATTTACTCTGCTTACTAATAGCTTTGAAGGCCAAGACCTTGAAAGCTGCATAGAATCAACAAGGAAAAGCAAGATGCAAGTCCACTCCAGCAGGACATTTGTGCTGCTATGCAATCCAATCTTGCACTTATTTCTTGTTCAGCACTCTTGTGGACTTAAAATTGGAACCATGGACACATTCGACTTGTGATCTGATTATCAGCCAGACAAGCTGGAGTATGGAAACAAATATGTGAAAACTGCATTTGGCCCAATACAGCATACCTGTATGCATTCTCTCTCAGGTTAAAATTCAGAAATGCTCTTTCATTACTTGTTTTAATGGTGGTTAAAGTGATCTTTACTTACTGTGATTGAATCTCCCAGAGCAGCAATCACTCGAATATCTGCTGGTCTCAATGCATGAACTAATAAAAATAAAGGTAGTAGGAAAGAAAAAAAAAACTTCAAATTGTGATGGTTATCAGAACCTTTGTTTAGACAAGCCTAAAGCATTGTAAAGACAATGTTTCAATAATCACGATGGCATCAGCTCAGAATGACAAATACCAAGTCATCAAAACAAATGACTAATGGTACTTTTGTTGGACATTAGCTGCATTGACAAGGGAAGCAGTAAGATACCAGTTTTACATCTGTGATCACTCTAATTTGTTCTAACCAGTGGAAACTACTGAAAGACTGGCAGTGCCAGCAGAGGATGAAAATTCAAGGCTCATCGCAGCTTCTGAGAGAAGACAGGATTCCATAGGGTTCTTTGCAATGACAACCTACTGGCTTTTCCACTATCACTTCTTTGCTTGTATGTGGAAGGTGCAGTTGCATAAGTTCTCACTATCCCTTAGGGAAAACCACGTGTCTTTCTAAACAGTTTATGCTGTTCCAAAGGATTTTTAAATCACGGTCAATAGAATATGTTGCTTGAAAGAAACGTGTACATTTTCTAACTAAAACCAGTTCCTGTTCCTCTTCTGCCATCAAATGAGGTAGCTATACAAAAAATATTGCATAAAACCGTACCTGAAACTGGAACTGTATCAGAGGGACCCTGATTGAAACAAGGAACAGTTGTTCCATAACTCCTCTCCTGAAAAAGTAGATATTGCAACTCTTCACATCAGACTCATCATACTTGTCATGATTTATGTCTCAGAGAATTATGTCACTGGATTTCCCCATATATTTTCTGTCCATACACCCAGCTCAGCCTTTCCCCAGGACATGCTAAAAACCACTCCCTGAAGGCAGAAGCTCAGACCACTCACAAACTGCACAGCCATGTTAGCGCAGCACTACTCTTGCCCACTAGTAGGGCCACTTATTTCAGATTCTACGTCATGCTACGTTCAGCTAAGCAACTTCTCGTGCATCTGTATTCTGAGCTAGGTGAGCTCACATCCTTTTGCAAAAGTCTGCTTGAACATTCCTGGAACACCCCAGCATTAAACTGTACCTTTGCCAGCAGGCAGCAAGCCTGCCCTCTCAATGTACAGCCCTACAACGTGATGGTTAGGCTGTAGGTGCCTAGTGAATGCTACAGCCGGGCACTATCAGGCCTGTGGTACCCACCCAAAAGGGAGATACTACTTATCTCCAAGTACTTTTGGGTTGCAGCCAACTGACAGAAGCACCCCCAAGCTTTACCATAGTGAAGGCTGAAAGTATACCAGAATGGACCATGGCACATGACCCAAGGACACACACTTGCTCCCAATCTCTCTAGAGCACCCCTCAAGGAAGCTGACTTGTCTAAGGAGAAGGCTTTTTATTTTGTTATTTTTTTAACTTGCCCCATCATTCCTTTTCATCTTTCTGTTTTCTTTAAACACAGTGTTCCTTCTTATCTCCTACATCATAGCTATTTCTAAAATCCGATTGGCAAATACTGTTTGCCCCATGCAGAGGTCTATACACCATTAGTAACTAGCAAAACAGATAGAGTGACATTAAAATGAGAGGAGAAATGTGCACTGCTATTCCAATGACGTATAGTCATTTTGAGTGCAGATGTAGTCTAGACACTGTGTTTTGGGGCACAAAGATGAGCATTATGCCTTCCCTCTATAGCTGTTTGGGAGCACCAAGTTCTGCTCAGAATCAGAGTACCATGATTAAAAAAGCATGGCAGCTTATCTGTATACAACTAATCTGCAACTAGCTGACAAAAAAAAAAAAAAAAAAAAAAAAAAAAAAAAAAAAAAAAAAACACAAAAAAAAAAAAAAAAAAAAAAAAAAAAAAAAAAAAAGGAAGAAAATAAAAAAAGCTCTTGTTTCTTCAGTTTTGCTACATGGCAAACCAGACAAAATCAGACCCACACAGTGGTGGTGTGCTGATTTGATCTAGTTTCCTCCTCAATAAAACTAAAGGGCCCCATTTTCACTGTTTCCTTATCCAAGAGAAGTTAACACTTATCCAGATGTTTGAAAAATTTCTTAACAGTGAATGCAAGACTTACTTTAGGCTGGTTGAAGATATTTGCCTCGAGTTACGTTCTACAAAGTCCGTCAAGAAGAAAAGTGTCTGAGTCTTTAGTCAAGCATAGGAATGAAGTTTGAGCCTTTTATTCAGTTTTCCCAGGTAACTTTGTTTAATTAGACTCCAATACAATTCCACCCACCTGTCCCACTCCCTGGAATACACTTAGTCCATATGCTGTGAACAGTTTCACCTTACCTGCAGGGTTTCTTTAGTGTTTAGTACCTCTAGGGAAGATGAGTAGTCACTATTTCTATATGTGAACAAATATGGATTTTCCTGCAGAAGAGAGGTTCGTTTAAAAAAAAAGAAACAACACAACAACAAACCAACAATAATGGAAACACAGTCATCTGAAGGTACGTTCTTCCAGACAGGTTTTCCACGAGAAGAAAATATATACAATACTAATTTTTGAATGAACATTGCCCTGGTGAAGTACACCAGGTTAGACCTGAAAATTAAGCCTTGGAATGCCCTCGGCACAGCACTACCTCTTGCCTCAAACCTAACATCAAACAAAATAGATAATTCAACTTCTTTGATGCTTTAATTGCTGTTCAGTGAAGTATTTTGATGCCAGTAATGCCTTATCACTATTAAATTATTGAAGTCAATGCTTAAATGCAAAAGCATTCAAGAACCTGTTCTTTGAACCTCAGAGATATTCAGACTCTGAAGATACTACTGAGTTACTGAGAGCTTCATCAACTGAAATAGTTATATCTGACAGAAAACAGAATCAGATAACAGAAAAGTCAAATTATATAAAATGCATGGATTCAATTCTGTTGCTGAAAGTTTTTAATACTTATGATGCTTTACTTATTATTCACAATTTTAATAATTCAGATTAGCTGGTTTTTAAATAAGAATATCTGACAGTAAGATGACTTAACTAAACTTTGTCCAAAGTTCTTGTTTTCTGAGTTTCATCTTTATAGAATAAAGAGCGTGTCAATGAGCTTTAGGAATGCTACATTTTCAGCAATGCAGTATCTTAGGGAAGTGTACATTTCTAAGAACTTCCGAAGATAACAACAATATTTGAAAACTTGGAAATCTTCAGAGAGTAAGTAACATCTGCCAGTAATATGGAAATGCTTTTACCTGAGATGGACACTGGACATGAAACGTTTCTGTGAAATCATACGGCTTCTTCTGCCCAGCTGGCTCCATCTGGAAAGGGACAGAACACAGGACTTGTACACGTGCTGTGCGGGGGCAGCACAGGAGACCAGTAGTAACTCAAAGGCTCTAGTGCCTCGAGTTTTCCATCAGGTTAATACATATTAAAAGCTTGTTTTGCTTACGATTGATTTTAGTTTATATGTGCAACATACCACATGCATACCTACAAAAATCTAGGAGCTGAAAATGAGGCCTCTCCCATGATCAGATTGTCATTTCATCATCATTAGAACAGCCATCCACACATCAACTCCGCCCCTGGGAATGCTGGCTGCAAGGCATTGATCTTGCACCACGGCATTTGACTACTTGCAACTGAGGCGTTATTTATCAGCTCCACCACAGTAACAGTGGACAAGTTCTAGAAAAGCATAGCTTCAATCATCTTCATGATTCGTGTTTCTTACAGTATGTAGCTTATACCTGGCTGTGATTAAGAAGTCACTTTTGCTACCCAGCTGGGCAGGGTATGAGAAAGCAAAGGGTTGTTACCACAGTAAAAATTATGTTATTGAAACTCTTGGGAAAATTCAGTTCTGAGTCATATTATACAGAAAGCTTGCTGAAGTCGACACTGCTTTACCTCAGAAGAAGAAAGTAAAAATTCTGTAATACAAACGGAAAACTAAAAGTCACCTATTTGGTGATACATCTGTGTTGCATCAACTCTTTCCATCTGTCTTGTGAACACTATCCTTATGTACTCCTTATGCTGCAAACTCGTTTTGCAACAATCAATCAGAAACGTGGAATATAACAAAAAATCTTGCACCAATCCTGTGGTGGCTGCAGCTCACTCAGCTAAAACCTTGCTAATTTATTCAACTTTCCAGAACTATTTCTTTATCTACATTTTTATTCATGCTACACAGCATCTAAAAGTGCACTCTAGCTCTGCACAGAGGCTTGATCATGTTTATATTTGCAGGCCGTTGTTTACCTTCCAGCAAGATGGATAAGTAAAAAATTATGGTATAACTCAAAACTCAGTACTGAGAGCACAGAGTGGTAAATACCATGAAGAATAATTTCATCTGCTCATGCACCTTGCAGGGAGCTAATCAAATGGCAGTCACACCCAAAGGAGTTGGTCACTGTTTTAAATTCCACAGCGAACCTCTGCTCAGTTTGCAGCAGCAGCTGCCAGGTTCTTAAGAAGCAGGATCGAAGGCATTGAGAAATAAGGCAGTATCAGGCTTGACGTCACTGGTATATGCCAGGCAGGAATCCTGTGTTCTATTTTAATTGTTCTGTCAATGGAGATAGTGTGGGAAAATGAAAGGCAGACAGAAAGGCAGGCAGACAGGCAGAAAGAAAAGAAATAGAGAAGAGGCTTACAGATAGATACTCTTTGAAAGGAGGAATTGAAGAAACTAAGTCTGCACTTTTTTTAAAAGAGGAATATAAGGAATGCCCCTGAAATACACAAAATAATGAAGCCCAGAGAGGCAATACACTGGGAGCTGGTGCTTTCCCATCCCCTAGGATAAAACAAAACAGTTGCTTAACAAAATTCTTAAAAGGAAATAATTTTTCAGAACAGAATCATCCTGTAGAACATGGGACAAAAGTGGTGTTTTTCAGCTACAAATGAATTACAAATAAGCATTAGACACATGTACATTGTTGGGTGATGAGAATGAATTTCTCCAGGAGGCAATTCATTCCAGACTGCTCAGAGACACTGTTCTCCCAGGAAGCACTGGCAGCTTCCATGCAGGAGTGCTACAAGGTCTTGATCACAGGAAACCAGGCACTGAGTCTGTAGAGGGGTCAGCCAAAACCCACCGTGAATCTCTGCTCTGGGACTGCAGAGGTTTCTAAGTCAATGTAAAGCACCGAGAGCAGGAGGGAGGCAGGCACAGCCTCATGTGGGTGCTGTTTCCATTCAGGTTCTTGCCTGGTTTCAGTTTGTTTCTCTCTGAGTTGCAGGATGTTTTTGGCAGCCTTTTCTGTTACACAAAAGAATGCCAAACACAAGAGCAAGAGCTATCTAAGTTCTTACGCACATGAAAGGAGCTTTGCCCTCAGATATATTTCCAGAGATAAATTTGTAGGCATTTGCCAAAATTAATCAGACTCTCTGTGGTTAACATAAAATTGTTTGAGTAAACAAACAAACAGCCTCTCTCAGCTTTTCCTAACTACCCAATGCCATTTAGCTGACTGTTCTCTGATGTGCCGAGCATTTAAATTGCATTGCTCCTATGCAACTAGGAATACTTCAGAAAAATATTCAGCTATGTCCAGAACACATGCTAGCTCAGCTTCTCCTCAGTCAGACTGAAGTCCAGTGCTACAGCCTCTAGATTTTCAAGGTTTTGCCCTTTGGCCAACAAGCAGCTAATCAACCCAAGAAAGAGGCTAGTATCAAGCCTCAAAACAAGCATGGTCAACATAAGCACAGCCTGGCAAATAGCAGGAGGGAATCACTCCGAACATGTTTCCTGAGCAGCTCCTCATTCTGTTGTTTGCTGCTCAATAAATCCTGATCTTGATTTCCTATCAGTTCCCAATATGCACTGTGGATTGTCAGCATAAACCATTAACTCTACTGAGGAGGACAGATAGAGTGAACCTTATCTGACAAGGTTACTTACTAGTGCTTTTTACCCTGAAAGCATCTTTCATATCATCTCCTTTTACTCAATGGCAGAATGCTATCACAGACAGATAAGGAACATACCCAGGGAGGCTCCTTTCTGATAATCACCATCTGCACTAAGAAAACTCCTCTAATTAAGAGAGGAGGCAGGAAAACAGAGAGCAAAGGAAGCTGTCAAAGGAGCACTGCTGTTCCTGTAGTTTCCTTACAAACCAGTAGCAACGTGGTTTTGGCACATCTTGCTCTTCCTCCAGATCATCCAGGCTGTCCCCCTCTCTAGAGGAGCCACCTCACACTGAGGGAAAAACATCAAAATAAAGCAAAGCTGGTGGTTGAAAAATGGGGAAATTTGCACAGAGAAAATGAAACAGAAGAAGGCTCTGCTGATGACAGAAGCTGCAAAGAAAAAAAATATCTGAAGGGACAAAAGGAATTTGTTACCAGCTAAGTGTAAGAATTTGAATGGGAACAAAAGAGAAATCACTCTTGGGTTAACTGAGTATGTTTGCAATAGTTATCAAACTTCAGAAGAGAAATTCTGGCCCTCTTCCCTTCTACAGATCCTGGATTTTGAGGAAGTGATATAGCTGTTTGAGAGTGTGGATATCGTCATAACTGGTTGTAAATAATATGCAAGATGTTTAGCATTGACAATCTACATAAATTGAAATCAGAAAAGCTGGGCAGTAAGAGACCACAGTATAGATCTTTTCTATCTATAAGATATTTGGGAAAAGGAAAAAAAAGTAAAAAACAAAAAAAAAGTGAAGCCCATTAGAAGCACATGAACTCTGATAATTTCACGGTCTGGCAGGAGATTGACATTACTCAAACCTAGAGGTCATCTTCCAACTGATAAGCCCTGGAAAGCATAATAGATCAGACTGATCTATTGCTGTGCTACGATGACTCAAATTTTGACAAACGTTGTTCAGTTAGCCCCAGACAATTCCTGCTGGAGAGGCATAAAATGGACTGGCAAACTGGCAGCAGCCTGATCCTTCTCATCAGAAGTATTAATTTTCTGCACTTGTTGAAAAAAAAATGCAGTATTTCATTTCAAAAAACTGAAAATGAATGTGCTAAACAGACAAAAATTGTCATTTTTTCACAGAAAATTGGATGTCCATAACTCACGTGGCTTGCTCCTGTCTAGGTTTAATATTTATAGTGGTTGGTATCTGTGGAGGATATGCCACCTCTTCCTAGTTTCTTACCAATCATTTTTAAGTGACAGTAGTAACTGCATGATCTAAGTAAATACCACCACTACTGATGGGGACAACGAGACATGGGCAGTCTAAGTAACTCACACAGTTTCTTATAGAAAAGTGGGGCAACATTTTTGATTCACATTTCAGGAATTTGACTTTCAGTGTCTGCTTTGCTTGTTCAATTAGTGAAACTAGTTACTTCTTGAGACTAAGGCAAAATAACGATAAAGAAGTCAACATGAATCTTATCATTGCATCTGCTTTACGATAGAAGAACCAAAATGGAAACTTTAACATCATCGTAAGGAGTGTCACAGATAACAGCAAAATAGATAACTGGATGCAGCACACGTGTTCAGGGTTAAAGCTTCAGTGGCTGATCAGCTTCTAAGTCTTGTACTATCTATCTAAAGAGGCAGATGTACATGGAAAGGTATCTTTCATTGGAATGACTGTCATTTCTAGCTATGTCATCTGCATAGTTTCTTCCTGCAAATCCTACTTCTTTAAGCCATCAGTGCTACAGCAGCATCACTACTGCCAGAAATACCATAAAGGGAAATAAGAAGACATCAGTTTGCATGGATTTATTTTAAGTGTAGTTAACTAAAAGGCAGTTGCAGTATAGACTTTTTTCCTTCACGCTTAGTATTGTTTGACAGATGCAGGAATAGCAGGTACTCTCAAATAAAAAGCTTATTAACACCTGGACTGCAAAACAAGCAAAAAAGTATTTTTTCTTTAATCTAACTTAATTGGCCATTGTAGATTCCTTTTAATTAAAATAAGATTATATATGTACTTTATTACAGGGTGTTATAAGAAATTTACTAGGAAAAAAAACAGAAAATTGAGCGTTCCTAAGCCAGAAATAACAGTATAATCAAAATCTTAATCAAAACTACTGATACCAAGGCATATCCAGACACAGCATGCACTAAGCAGTAACACCCTACTTTGCTCTGGCAAGCACAAACCCAGGTGCCTACTTTTTGTCTCATTGGAAAGCAACTCCCACTCCTTCAGTTGCCCCCATCATCAATTTTGCAATGCAAACTCTTTCAGATGTATGTGCATGCACTCAGTTACACGCACAAACTCTGTGTGTTAGCAGCTCAAGCCTGCAGAAGGAAACAGCCTCTTACAGAACTGGACATTGTTTTCAAGTCTGAGTGGGTCAGCAGGCCATGCTTCTTTCAGGCATGCTCTCTCTCTCATTATAAGGCATTACTAACTGGATTTACTTAGCTGGGTAGGACATCCATCTCTAGAGGAAGCAATAGGAATTCCTTGAGACTGTCTATCACCTTTTTACTGTGAGTAACGGTAGCAGAAGAATGATGGCTGATGAGGAAACTGACATTTGGAGACTCACTAGTAAAGAGTAGGATGAGTATAAAACAAAAAGAGTATAATCATTTTAATTTCAGGTTATGACAAGCCTCAGCTGTCACTGTGCCACTCTGCCACAAAGGTGAGGCTATCAAAAGGGTCTGCTGCAGCTTTCCTACTCCCTGAGACCTCCTACAGGGCTCCTTTGGAAGCATTTCTACAAAGCTCTTGATAGAAAGTAGCAGTCACAGAACAGAAAGGGATTTGTCTTGGAAATGCAGGGCATTTAGCATTATTACAGAGCAGACTCTCCTCACAGCTGAAAATAACAGTCAGAGGATGTTTCCTTCCCACGTTCTTCCTTCCCCGTTTCCCTGCTACTTAAAGCCTGACTAGTGCAGAATTGCTACCAAGTGTCCGTACTAAGTCCAGTAAGCAACAGCCTCTGTAGTACAGCTCACCATGTTGTTCCAGAGGCCCACAGTCACGAAAGCATAAACTTCTTCCAGAGTTTCTGCTTGTGTCTTTGATGTGGTGTTGAAACCATCCCTGTCCTGATAGAGAAAGCACAGAGAGCATAGTAAAACACGGTGTGAAGAGATGAGACATTCAACCACAAAAGATCTCATTTTATAAAACAATTTTCATATCTGCGGGAATCAATATTTCTGGTATTACCACTAAATCATTTGTTGCTGATCTCAAGCTTCAGCTGGCGTGTCAAGACAGAACAGATGCTATTCTTATAAGTGATTACTGTACCCACCATCATTCTGCAGCAATGAAGGGACAGCACATCAACAGAACAAGACAGAGCAAGAACATACAATCACAATAATGACAATACAGGAGATCAGGGAAGCATGCAGATGCGATCATATGAACAATTTGGAAAAAACAGCACTTTCCTTAGCTAACACTTACAGGCCTTAGAAAAAAAAGAAAAAAAAAGAAAAGGAAAAAAAAAAGACAAGAAAAGTGGAAGCATTAAGAATTAGTCCTAATAAATTATGTTTATTTTGAAGTGAAACCGATTGAAGAGTTTGGAAGATTGTACATAGTGGCCTGCTGGTCAGGTGGCTTGCTACTGCAAATTGGAGGAACCACAAAATCCAACTGTGACATAAGATGGCATTGAAGGCAATAACAGAAGAATTTTCTGGGAGAAAAATCATGTCATGAAAGTTAAGTCTGGCATTTGCATACAGACCAGCCATTGACAAAACAAGTCTGCTCCAAGATGAACCAACAGTAAAGGAAGACTTTACAACATAGCAGATACACATTTCCTGGAAGACAAATTTCCTTCTGCCAGTCTACTTTGTTCTGATACTGAGCTGAGGGAAGCAATGGAATTAATACACATTCCAAGAGTTGTTACAGTGCCCATGAATTGGACTGTGACCTACAATCTATTATACAAATAGCCATCAAGTGTTTTATATTGGATTTTGATACTTTATCGAGTGATCTTTTATCTACAAAGTCATATCTTCCCCTCTCCCTTGTCAGGTGTGAGACAACCTTGACTTTTGAGCTTTCCTTTAAAACCACCTGTAGCAAAATGATGTCTGACGTTCCAGGGAACCATATCAA
Organism: Penelope pileata; assembly: GCA_013396635.1. Taxonomy (NCBI): domain Eukaryota; kingdom Metazoa; phylum Chordata; class Aves; order Galliformes; family Cracidae; genus Penelope; species Penelope pileata. Next base: position 360,780 of record WBMW01002662.1, read on the forward strand.
TCCACATTCACCATCGGCTATGCCAGATACAAAACCTGGACACATTTCAGGAACATTGGCAGGGAGGTAACTCTGCATTGTAACAGTTTCTGAAAATTTTCTCTTTTTTCTTTTTTTCCCATTACCCATTTTTAAATACTTCCTTGTACCTTCTTTTATCTTAGTATCCAAACACATATAAACATAACCATGGGTGAATGAGCTGACAACTACAAGGACATAGAAAAATTATCAGCACTGACAGTTTCCAGTTACATCTGACCTAATCTACAGATATGTTTATGAGCTGATTTCTCCCGGAGCATAGCATTCAAAAACACAGATCTCTGACTGATGCTGCTTGAACTGAGCTCCTCTCTCGGTATCAATGTGTCTGAAAGGTGTGTTCTGTATGCCTGACTACCCTTGTCTTCTAGATACGAAAGAGACAGCTGAGTACTGCACTCATTCTCACCAGACACACTTCAGAAAGAATGGAGCAGCTTGCATTTACTCACCAGTCTGAGCAATAGATTTATTTCTTGGAGAGAAGGTTGAAGAACAACAGTGAAATCATCCTTTTGATCATACCTCTTAGACATGAGCAGTTTTTCCCAAGCATCCTGAATGGACAACCATTTAATGAGATGAATATTATTATGTAGAGAGTGTAATATATGTGCAACTCACTGTGTTTTAAAGTGAACTAGGATTATCCCCATCCCTAATAAACCACAATAATCAAATTCTGTAATCCAGAACAAATAGAGTAATTTAATGAAATCTTCTTATGCAATAGTTATGTATTCCTTGTGGCTATGAGAAAGATACACTGAATTACCTTCATTTTCTTTGAAAGGACAGCAAAGTTAGTAAGGCAATGAAATATTGTACTTACTTCCCTCCCCAATTCCTGCACAATTGCTTTTGTCTTACAGAAATCTTCTCTCTTATAGGTCACAAGGCATCAACAGCCAAGTTACCGGACAAGACAAATCATTTCTCTAATGGGTTATAACAAATTCCAAGAGCGAGATAGTCGTTGGAAAGTGGGAGAGACACTAAGGGCACTCAGGTTCACAAAGAACTCATCTCCATTGTTCCTAATGCAAGAAACAGGGTCAGGATTGTTGCAGGCATGGTAAAAAGGCAGTTTCTTGGCTTATTCCTCCCTTAGCTCTTCACTTCAGTTTAATTTAGAAGATAATTAGACAGACATAAACATGTCAATACAAAGGCCAAGCAACACAGAATATGCCATACCTGATAGGACCACCACAGTATGCTATCATTTAGTGTGGAGTGTTCATGAATGCAATTGCATCGATTCCCTGATGAATTGCTGCAGAGAAGAATGAAAAACAAAGACATTATGAACTTTCAATAACCAAGACAGCACAAACTGCTAAGATACTGACAAGCACATATAGAAGCCTAAATTATTGCATACACTGACAAAGTTACATGGAGATTTTATTTTATTTTAAATACAGAGTGATGTGTATTTCCATGTCTAGAGCTTTGGACTACTGCTTTGTTTGAAAGCCCTTTCAGCTACAAATATGCCAAACTTGGATTAGCACAGGGTCTTATAAGCTAGCAGCATGCTCAGACTTAAAATAGCTGCTGCACTTCCTTTCAAACACTTCCTTCTCTATAGTCACGTAGGAAAGTTGAACACACTCAAAACATACTCCAGAAGGACTTTCGCCTTAGTATTTGGCAACAAGACCTCCATCTAGAAATGTGGATGGAACCTCAGTGCTCAGAAGCTTATTTACGCTAAAGGGTGGCCAGACATTATCAAGTATCTAGCCAATCTCAGTCAAATTTCTGACCTACAAGGTGATATTTGCATACTGCGTATTTCTGCAGCTATCTGGAAAATTCAAATTCTCTCCCAGGGCAGTAGACAGGGACAACATAAGATATATTTGAGATTAATTTGGTTCCAGCGCAGACATACTCAGCTGAAAATGCCTGGATAGATGACAATCTGAAAAACCTATAGTGGGGCTTGCAAGTGTAAGCAATAAGCACCAGTCAGGATCAGACTCTCTCTCCTCTCACAAAGTTCTAGCTAAACCTGTAAAATGTCAGTATTTCTGTTAAAATGTCTTTATTAGTGCTGGTGAGTAAAAGAACTGCGAACTCAGGATCAGTATCTTACCAAAGCCTAATAGGCAGGTACACAGAGGGCCATCTAAGAACTTCATACAATACGTGAAAAGAGCTATATCCCTAAAAGTGAGGTTCATCAACTAATTTTAGTGCACTTATGTTCCAAATGTCAGTGCCTAAAGTTAAATACTGACATAGGGATTGGAAACATCAGCCACTGTTCTCCTCTTAGAAACTTAAGCTTCCTCTTTTGGTATGAGCTCATATTTTTCTTTGAAAGCACAGTCCAAGGATGAGGATTTGCTAACTAAAATGTTGAGGCCTTTATCTGGAAGAGGATCTGGGCCTGAAACTGAGATGAGCCCATGACATCTATGCTTAAGCACAAAGCATACAGACTGATAATACTGTTCATCCAGATAAACATATCTTCAAGAGCACACTGATAAGTAAGCTTGCCAGAATTCTCTGTGCAATTGCTTTTGACAAGGAAAGCTTCTTCTCTGCTTGTGCTTGTTGTTAAGCACATGGTTACACAGCAGCCAGGCCCCTCCTTGACTGGTAGAATACCTCCTGACTTGTATTTGTGCAAATCTTGTGAAGCACTTCAGAACAAGCATACTAGTACATATGGTGTCTTACGCCACAAGCACAGGAAAAAATTACTGTGGAGTTAAACAGAACACAATCTCTTCAGCTATAAACTACTCTATCATAACTGTCCATGTGCACACTCCTACTCCCTGCTAAATTGAGACATAAGCTACTCACACTTTTGTTACAAGCTACTGAGAGAGGGAGATGGATGGAAGCATCTATGCAAGTAGTTACCAGAGAACTGTCAAGTTGGAAAATCTCCATCCTACCATATTCTAAGCCCAAGCATTAGCTTTCATACAGCCTAACAATATTTTTTTTTAAGACCAGTTACTTCTTTTGTGACTATTGTGAATGTTGACACTTAGAAACCTAAGCTTTTAAAGAACCTTCAGAGTTTTCAACTCAAGATTTGCAGGGCAGAAGTGTCACTGACTAAAGAACAGGGGGTGGGTGGACTGTAGAAGTCTTGTGACCACAATGACTAAACTGGGTCTTACTGGAATGGAGTTAACTTTCTTCACAGCAGCCCATAGAATCATGCAATTGTTTGAGTTGGAAGGGACCATTAAAGATCTGCCCTGCAATGAACAGGGACATCTACAGCTAGATCAGGTTGCTCAGAGCCTGGTCCAGCCTGATCTTGAATATCTCTAGAGACAGTGCATTCACCACCTCCCTGGGCAACCTGTTCCAGTGCTTCACTACCCTTATCATAAAAAGCTGGATGCTGTTCCATCCCTCAGGCATGTCGACAGCACCACACAGGTTGGTGTCTTCTGCAAACTTGCTGAGGGTGCGCTCAATCCCTGTCAATGTCATTGAAGATATTAAAGAGCATCAGTCCCAGTACTGACCCGTGAGGGACACTACTCATCACTGATCTCCATCTGAACATCGATCCATTGACCACTACCCTCTGGGTACAATATTACAACCAGTTCCTCGTCCACCCATCAAATCCATATCTTTCCAATTTGGAGAGAAGGATGTTGTGGAGGACCATGACAAAGGCCTTACTGAAGCCCAGACAGATGACATCAGTGTCTCTTCCCTAGTTCATTTATGCAGTTACACCATCATAGAAGGCCACAAGTTTGGTCAGGCAGGATTTGCCCTTGGTGAAGACATGCTAGTTCTCCCCTATCACCTCCATCTCTTCCACGTGCCTTAGCATAGCTTCCAGGAGGATCTATTCCATGATCTTTCCCAGCACAGAGTTAAGACTGACAGGTTGGTAGTTCCCTGGGTCATTCTTTCTATCCTTCTTAAAAATGGGTGTGGCATTGTCTTTTTTCCAGTCACCAGGGACTCTACCTGGCTGCCATAACTTTTCAAATATAATTTAGAGTAGTTTTGCAACTACATCAGCCAATTCCCTCAGAATTGGCACTGTGTTTTGGATTTGTGGCTAAAACACCATTGATCACATACCAATATTTTGGCAATTGCTGAAAAGTGATTGCAGGGTCAAAGCTTTCTATTTTTCCCCACTGTCCCATCCAGTGAATAGGCTGGGGCTAGGCAAGAGGGTGGGAGAGAACACAGCCAGGACAGATTACATGAGCTAAGGGATATTCCACACAGTATAGTGTCACGCTCAGAAATAAAGGCTGAGGTAGAGGAAGAAGAGGGGCATTTTGGCTTCTGAGGTCACCGTCACTTGGAGACTGGCTGGACATTAGTCCACTCATTGGGGGTGGAGAGTTATTACTTGAGTCATTTATTTTTCCCTCCGCCCTTTCTTTAATCTGTTCAACTTTTATCTTAACCCACATTTTCTTGCTTTTGTTCTTCCTTTTCTCTCCCTTGTCCTGCCAGGAAGTTGTAAAAAGGGGAATGAGAGAGAGGCTATGTGGGTGCTTGGCTGCTGCCTGGGGTCAGCTCACCACTACTGCAGTATGCGATATTTAAACATGTTATCCAAGCTGCTGAGTTAAAACACCTACTTCCCCTGGTAAATCCATGCCTGCAGAGATTGTGTATCAGAAACAAAGTGGATATCCAAAAATCTTTGACATGCTTTGGTATTAAGGGCAGAAAACTGTTCAGAGGACTCTACCTAATCAGTATAGAGCCAGTAGGTCTGGCTCTACATATAGCTGCGTGTCTGAACACTAGGAGGTGATAGCATCAAGAATTTAAAGGAGCCTCTGTTACCTGGGATTTTGGGGATCTTGGCATTCAAGAAAAGTTGTGAACTCAGTGGAATCTACCAAATTTATGAAGGCTTTGGGAACCTGCAATGATAAAGTAAAAATTAATCACAATTAATAACTGCTGTTAAAGATTATAATTTACTGTTATTGCTACTCACTAATGTCTACAACTTCACTTGTGTTACCTCTGAGCTGGGATTCTGCCTTCATAAAAATGAATGATCTGAGTCTTCACCAACTTCTTCCTGAATGCTATGCCTGCCATCCAGAATAATGCAAGCCATCTTTGTGAAGTACCCACAATCGTGACTTCTTGACTGAGACCTAGAATTTCATTTTTACACAGACCACATGGCCACTGGCCAACTAAATTGAACTCAGATGAACTAGGAACTACCACTTTTGTGGCAAGACATCAATGTGAAGCCTAGGGAAGAAATATCCTATGTAATAGCACAAGCACTCATGCATTTCACCTCACCTCTCCCCAAGGAGAGAGCAGCTGTCCATTTACATAATGATATTTCACTTTCATGAGTGCGCATATAAAGATTCTGGAAATAATAGAGGGGAGAATCTGAAGCAAATGTTTGGGTGGAACTTCACCCATAAACAAGATCTGTCAAAGTCAGTCTGAGAAGAACGAGTGGCTGTGGCCTGATGCAATCACAGTGGAGCAGGAGTAGAATACTCTTCAGCCATTCAATCCAGCAATATGAAATTCTTGGAAAAAGCTATTGAAATACTTCAGATAGTCTGCTTTAGTAATGATACATCCTCATCTAGCCTACTGCTCGTTAGCAGACTAATACTCAGTGCAAAACATTTCCCAGAAATCATCCTAGAGAAAAAGATAAGCCTTAGTTCAGCCAGCTAGAAAACCTTTAGAAACACTGAGATCTTAAAATGAACATATAATAGGAGAAAAAATTGCATTATACGTATCTTTAATGAGTGTTTTCCCTAGTATACACAAGTCACCACCAGGTATATGGCAGCCTGTACACCACATAGGTGGTTCCATATATCCAATAATTACATTTATTTTCATAAACACCACTGTAAAAAAGAAGAACATTTCTCATATCTAGACTGATGTACTCCATTATTAATGCAAATCACTTAAAAAAACACAAAGATTGAGTGGTACATTGGTTTGTTACCTGTCCGTCCTTTCTCTTTGTATGCATCAGATTTTTTAAACATGAATAAAACACTGGCAATGAATAGAGCAAGAGGATCAAAGTCAATGTGTTGTAAGTCACATGAACACTGGAATAAGCCATAGTTCAGTACGGGAGACTGGACAAAAAAAAAAAAAATCAAAGGATTCAGATATTGAAGACTGATGAATAAGCCTTACTTCTTTATACAAAAAGTCCAAGATTTCCTGAAGTTTTTCCAGGTTGTCTGATATGCAGTTCTCCTGTAAATGGGATGAGAAACACCATAAAAACCAGACAGAGAACTATTCTACTAGGGTGTCTCAGACTTGGGATTCCAAATCAAGTTTGTGTTTATAAATACAAAACACTTTGTGGATCAGAAAGCATACATTACTGAACAGTATAACTCCAACCTTCTGGAACCAGCTGCTGCTTTGGTTCACCACAGCAAAGGGCAGAGTTTGGAAAAGTGACTTAATCACACTCCTTGACTGCTAAACCACCCCATGAAAAGATTACCAGTTGTGTGGAGGCACAGGAAGAGCACGGGTTTTCAGCACTATAGAAAACTGTGATCAGTTTCCAATCATTTTGGAAGTCCATCATCTGGAAGAAAGATATAAAATGAAACATTAAAAGGAACATGATGGTAAGAGTCCTATTTGCCATTTTCCTTTCTCTCATGTAAGATTTGCTATGGTTTTAAATCAGCGAGACTAAACAGTAGCCCACTGCCCAACGGTGGAGATGGGCACACACCCACTGGAGATGGGCACACAGAGCTCAGCACAAAGCTGGATGCTGCTTCCCTCTATCCCTGATGCAGCTTACTGACAGGTTAATGTCCCTGTGCTGCTGAGACTGGGTCATCCTGGTGGAATGCAGACTGGAGCAAAAACCTAAGGGCTAGATCCCTGCCCATCTGTGCTATGTCCATTAGGCAGCACTTGCCAATCCCAAAGAGCATTGGTTGGAAGCCCTCAGTTCCACAAAAAACTTGTACTGAATCCACTTACATACAGTCCAGTGGTCTCCCTGTACAGGGAGGAGATCAGAGCAGAATTGCTTTGGTGGTTATATATGCAATTTATGTCAAGATCACTTTACAAAATAACATACCTGAGGGTTAAGAATAGAAGAAAAACACGTGCGTAAAACTCCGGGGTGGGATTTTCAAGGCACTCAGCCATGAGTGACAATAAAGCTCTCACTAGCACCAACCACTGATATCAACCAAAGCATATCTAGAGCTTTACTGGCATTTTTGAAAATACGATCATAAGATACCAAGAGGAAGAGACAAATATCAAGAATTATAATTTTGGGTTGGTTTCTCAGAAACACTGGCACAGTTACAGGGTGTAGATAGCAGTCTCACATCCTTAATCAATACAAAACAAAAATTTTGGCTTCCATACCAACCTCTTCAGCCTCTTCTGGCAAATGAAAGTCAGGTGAGATACGTTCAAGAACAAAACTCCATACCATAAAAAGGTACAGAATTGATTCTATTTACACCAGAGAGGCCAAAATCTATTGACCTCAAGAAATAGTATTTCCTATTTTGAAGAGATCCTTAATTGGTGTTTAAGGTATTTCATCACGTTTCTCCCTTTTCCAGCTAGGAGACCAAGCTCTCTGATCTGTTCTGTGCTTTAAACGCACCTGGTTCTGTCTCATGAGCTTCACTATTTCTGCAGCTTGATCCAGGAGGTCTCTGAAAAACAGAAAAAGAAAAGCTGTCAAGGCATCAGCAAGGGCAAAGCTTTGGCTGATTTTTATCATGAAGTCAAACAACATTTGAAACTTCAGATGGGATTCATCTCCTAAACATGTGAAAATTAGACATCTGTCTGAGTTACACAGAGAGCCTGGGGTGATTAGCTCACATTCAGACATCTCACTTTCAGATATGCATTTAGTGAGATGAAAAGAGCATACATAGGTTGGCAGGCACACTTCCAGCTCTATTTGAGCCCAGAAATTTGTTTTGCAGCTATAAAGAGGGCGACCTGATGTTAAGTCAAATTTTTCAGACCCCAAATTACACATGGTTTCATTCCTCCTGCTTCTGAGAGGTGGCAACTGACCCTCTGTGGCAGGGTCTGTCCCTGGGGAGCCTGTGCAGCCTGGTACTGAGCACATTCCGTGTTCAGTGAAAAGCTTCAGCATCAAATGTGCCCACCCTCCACCTTTCCAGATGTAAATGAATTGCCCAGCCAAAAACTCCTCAGACTTACGTGGCTTGACCGTCTGATGCTGCTCCCGTTGCGCCAGGCAGAGGAGACTGCTGCAGGACCGAGGGATTAAAACTGCTAATAAGAGCTGGATGACATACACAAGTCAGGCTAATTCTGCACAGATGGGACTGTTACTCTGTACTACATAGCTGAACTGGACCAGAAAATGTAGAATCCACAAGAAGTGGATCCATAGCCACAAGAAGTGGCTGACGTAAGTATAGGCAGATTTAAATACAAGTGGCTGTAGAAATGAAGCTACTGAGAAGGGCTGTGCAAAGACAGCCTCCTGAAACACCCAGGAGCTGCTGGTTTTTAAATTCCTTTCACAGCCAGGGAACTGGAGGCGACATTAAGGCACTGGGAAGAAAACTTGGAGGGGAGGACCCTGAAGCTACCTGCTACTCAGCTCAGCAATTCAGTGATCTGAAAGCTTTACCTGCAACACCTGTCAGGCTAGTCAAGGCTCCCTTCACAACAGCCGGCTTGTGGGTGATGAATTCACACATGGTGCACCTGGGGCAGCCCCAGTGTAAACTCTGAGCATGTGGCAGCAGAAAGAGCACTGATGGGCAAATCCACGCAAGAGCTCACTTGGCTAGCATGGGCAGCAAGCACAGTAAAGACATGGCAGCAGGGACCAGGGCTACCTAGACAGCCCGTTCAAAACCAGCACAGGTAACCCAGTCTGTGCTGCTCTCACGTTCCCCGAGCACAACTTCCCTCAGGCTCCCCTTACAGTCCTGTGTTGTGCTTGTGCTGCACCCATGCTGCAGCTCAGCAAAGACCTTGACTGACAGCCAGAGCACAGTTCAGTTAATTTGCTTGAGTTTATGTGACAGCAAGACACACCTGCCAAAGTTTCCACGCTTACTTCAAGGAGGCTTTTTCCTGTGCTATAGAAAGGGAAGAGAAAACAGGAAACTGCTGTTATTCCATTTCTCAAAGAAAAGTTACGTTACAGCTATCTTACAGTTCAGAGCATGTATTCACAGCAGCTGCTGAAATTAAGAATGGGGCCTTTCTCTGCCTAAAACCATCATGTCATCAGCTACTGCTGAGAAAGAACACAGTCTTGGATCTCATTCTTTTGCCTCTCTTCACTCTACATATTGCAATGGTTGTGCTTATGCTTATATACAAGCAACGCTAGGACCTCTCTTTGTGACACAGATGGTCATGCAGCCATTTAAAAATAATCTTTTAAAGTTAGTCTTTGTAGGGGCAAATCCTCATCTGGAATGCCTCAAAAGTGCTACACAGATTTGCATCTATGAGGCTTAACCATATGATTCCACTCACTGATTTAGATCTGCTAATAGAGAAAGAAGGAAAGAAGTGGTGTAGAATTTGTCCACAAACATTGGGAATCAGTCAAGCAGAGGAGAGAGCATTGGGATTCCTGGGTTCTTTCTTTGCTTTGATAAAACTTCACTTTCTGGTCTCTAACTAGTGGATGACATTTACTACATAGAATTCATCTTGGAGTAATAAGTCTTGATCAAGTTTATTGCAACCCTAAGGTAGTTTCATATCCTGGACAAAAAAAAAAAAAGAAAAGAAACCCATTCTATGTACAAAGAATGTCTGTTTACTAAGGAAGGGAGAGTATCCAATGGCTCAAAATCTTTTATATTTAAATTAGCTTTCTTCTCCTTTCTAGATAGCAACAAGAATTGTGTTGTGCCTAATTCCCACCATGTGATGTTGTGTAAATTGTTATCGCGACACAAATCAATGCTAGCAATTTGTTGTTACCTTTGGAGTAAATCTTCATGGTGTACGCTGGATCCTGATGGCTGTGAATAAGCAGGCGATAAGAATATCATTAAGGAAGGGTACATGCTCTGCTCTCTATTGTACTCCTCTCTTTTCCTAGGTAGCAGTGTTTTTTTACATATTCATCTCTCAGTCTGTCACAGATTTAAACTATTTTCCAGAGCTGTCACTTGCAGCACTTTCTTACTACAATGTGTTCTCGTAGTCTGGTATTGCTTTCATTAATGAATTGATTGCGTATGACTTAAGATAAAATTTGACTAGCTGAACTCAAATTCAGTCAAATGAAATGCTGTTCTAAACCATATTGAATTTCTCTGGATCTATTTCTTCTCAACAAGGGACATGACTTGAAGTCACTAAGATGGTTTATGTGGATGGCAATCTGCCAATATGATATCTGTTGAAAAAAACTGCTTATACAGGAAAACTTCACCTATTTCAAAGTCTAAGAGGAGAGAGTGACATAGGCTCTAAAAAAGTAGATATTCATTAGAATAAGATCATTTATACATTTTTCTACGGCACCATCCACAGGCAATAAACGCAATAGCATAAAAAAGTCTTGCTCTGAAGGGCCATACATCCAATACGGGTGAAGAACGTTCAAATTTAGGACAAATCTTTTCTTCCAAAGAGGAAGGTACTTGCAGAGAGTCCAGGAATGCTGATTTTTGAATGGAAAGCTTTAAGACGAGACAAAGTATGACATCTTAATGAATACCAATTCAAATCTGAAGTTTATTTTGTGATGAGGGAGAACTTTCCCCATTTCTTGCAAGCTGTAATCCTCCCATTTTTTGCCCACTGTATTCACTTCTACATTTTCTCAAAGCTTGAGAATTGTAAAGAAACACTTTTAACTGGGCCTCAAATCTATTTCAGATATTTACTTCCAACTATTAAGGTACATTAAGATTATCCAAATCTGACTGCATCAGAACAGGTAGGAGAGCTTTACCCGGTGATTTATACACCAAAACTATTCTGCATGATTAATCTAGAGCTTTCATCTTTTAGGTAGGAAACCAGTATCTATAACCAGTATCTAATCTATTTTTTTTTGTCCAGATGTACAAGATGGAAACACCTCAACAGGATGGAAAATCTACTGCATTTCTTGATAATTCATCCTATTAGCTGTCATCAAAACTGTACTTTTTTTCCCAAATGCTTCTTCCAGTCACTCAATTTGTTCAGCTCATTGTTGGGAAAATGCAAGCACACTGATCAAATATCATAGTTCTCTGCAAGAGTACTGTGACCAAATTTCCTCCTGCATGAAGTCAGCTTGCTATTTTTAGACTCACAGTATACTGAAACACTGAACAGCAGATATTTCCAGTCATTTTTCAGCAGAAAATTTTGATGCTCGTGGAAAGTTTCAAGACCTGAATGCCCTGGGACCCCAAATTACACCACCAGCTCAGTTCATCATCACCTCATCACAGTCAGAACAGAGGAAATGGGTCACATTCAGCACCTTTCACGCATGTACTTACTGTTTGCAAACTTCCTATGGCAGTGACTACTTTAATGTCAGCTGGCCTCAGAGTATGAACTGCAGAAAAGTTGAAGACCAGGTTAGAAAAGAGAAAGTTATGTTCACTAGTATATTATGGCAAAAGTGATTAAGTCTATACTGATCTTTTTGACCAGCAGCTATAAATCAGGCAGACAGAATGAGAAACTTTAATCAGGTGGCCAGTAAATACTTCAGATGCATTGAAATGTTCAACCATCATGCATGAAGAGATCACAAATGAAGAAAATACTACTGTGTTTTAAGTAATATCATCATCCTCAATTAGCAGCTGAAGAAACGAATGTGTTGTTAAGAACACATTTAAAACCCTAGGGATGTCAGAGCCCACTCTCACTCTCTTCAGTCACATCACACACACATAAGGCCTCTCAAACCTGTTGATTTCCTTCCCCCCACATGATCATTCTCAAATAATTGTGGGAGGAAAAGCCTCTACAAGGATAATATCAGACACAAACCTGAAGATGAAGGAGTCTCAGGTGACATCACATATTCACAGGAAAATTGGAAGCTTCCTAGAGCCTTTGGCATAAACAAAGAAATACATTGACTGCTGATTTCCAACAAGGAAATTGGTAGAATGAGGGGCCATAGAGGCTCCATTCTCAAACATATCAAGCTCTTACTTGTGGAGCAGGAATTTTTAATAACAGTTACACCTCTGCTAGAATTACATGGGAACACTGCTCTGGACAGCTGCCTTTTCAAATCCACTCTTCCAAAACTCTACACTTTCTTACCAATTCCCACAGAGCAAACAATAAAATATGCAGAACACAACCTGTAGCGTCCATTTCTATGAAGAGTGAATGCTTAATATGGAAGAGCTCCCAAAAACCTGCTTCTGTGTGCATCTTCACACACCACAGGGAACACAAGAACAAAACAAAAAAACCCACAACTCTCATATGTAACAGGAAAGGAAAACTGAACCAAGAGTATCACCCATATTCTGGGCCCCTAGCTACTGGCAGAATTCCCATGTGATCACAGAAAGTACTAATGAGGAAAATAACGAAAGCAAGACTTGCATTTAGGGCAAGGATGCGAGTGGTGTGAATAAGCTCAGCATGAGGGACAGCTGACTATTACTAGGAAGAATTATTTAACATCCTCCTGCATCCTGACAATAGGTCTGGCCCACCTCTAATACCTTGAAGAAAAATTGAAGTCAGCAATCTTCTGCTTCTAAAAGAGCAACAGAGCATCTAGGAACAAGTGCTAACCACAGTCAGCCCACATACAGGATGTGCAACCTAATAACAAATGGTGCTCAGAGAAACTTTTATTTCCAGATGAGGTACTGTAATCTCGCAACCGCAGCATCACACCACTGAGTCATTTGCTTTGCATTTATTCTTTGCAGAATTCAACAGTTTAGCACACTGAGCTCTTCTCCCACCTGCCTCAGAGGAAGCAACAGCCAAAGAGATGATGACAGTTATTGAATAAAAGGAGAAAGAAGAAAAAAAAAAAAAAAAAAAAAGCTGTTCTCAAAGTTTACCTTTAATTTCTCCTGTTCTTCCAGGAGATGATCTGTCTTTCCTTTAAAAAAGTAAATAAATAAAAGAATAATGAATTGCACAATTTTTAACCTTAGAAAAAGCCTTCAGAAAACATAATAAACCTAAAAACACACAATCCTACGAGAAGTAACCTTTCTCCTCTGCCCTACTCAGTTGAAGTTCACTTCAACACCAAATATATTTTCTTAGTTTCTGATATACTAGAATAAGATATTAGTTATTATAATCGGATGAGATTTGTTGAAATTAGCAGAATACAATGAAGTTATATACACAGGTGATGGACCTCATCCTTCACAGGCCTTAAAAACTAGTTTTCCCTGTTTTCCTCTTCAGCCCAGTTCATAGAATATTTATAGAATCATAGAATCATAGAAACACTAGGTTGGAAAGGACCTACAAGATAATCTAGTCCAACCGTCCTCCTATCACCATCCTTACCCACTGAGCTACTAAATCATATCCCTTAGCACCTCATCCAGACGCTTCTTGAACAGCGGCAGGGACAGTGACTCCATCACATCCCTAGGCAGGCCATTCCAGTGCCTGACCACTCTTTCAGAGAAAAAGTTTTTCCTCATGTCCAATCTAAATCTACCCTGGCGCAACTTGTGGCCATTCCCTCTCGTCCTGTCATTAGTTATCTGGGAGAAGAGGCCGACCCCCTCCTCACCACAACCTCCCTTCAGGAAGTTGTAGAGCGCGATGAGGTCTCCCCTGAGCCTCCTCTTCTCCAGACTAAACAATCCCAGCTCCCTCAGCCGCTCCTCATAAGAGGAAGGGATTTAGGTTCCAACCGTTTAGCTTGGAAGGGATCTTAAAGCCCACCCAGGCCCACCCCCTGCCATGGGCAGGGCTGCCACCCACCAGCTCAGGCTGCCCAGGGCCCATCCAGCCTGGCCTTGAGCACCTCCAGGGATGGGGCATCCACAGCTCTCTGGGCAGCTGTGCCAGTGCTTCACCACCCTCTGAGTAAAGAATTTCCTCCTAACATCTAACCTAAATCTCCCCTCTTTCAGTTTAAGGACATTTCCCCTTGTCCTACCACTATCAGACCATGTAAAAAGTCCGATCCTCCTGCATGTAAGCTCCCTTCAGGTACTGGAAGGCCACGATGAGGTCTCCCCAGAGACTTCTCCAAGCTAAACCAGCCCAGCTCCCTCAACCTTTCTTCACAGGAGAGGTGCTCCAGCCCTCTGATCATCTTTGTGGCCCTCCTCTGGACTTGCTCCAAAAGCTCCACGTCTTTCTTGGGCTGGGGGCCCCAGGCCTGGATGCAGTACTCCAGATGGGGCCTCACAAGGGCAGAATAGAGGAGGAGTATTGCTGTTCTCCCGTGCTGTAACAGAATTCAATTTTGTTCCTCAAAGAGAAGGACCTATCTTTATTTGTTCTGAGAGGTACAAAATGCCTCAGACAACTAATAAACATTTAATTTCCACTAACCAAAGGAGATTTAGCAATCGACAACAAATATATGCGTGAGCCAGCCCATAATCTTTATGCATTAGAAAGAAGTGCAGCCTAGCCCTACCCTGTACAAATTCAAATATGAGCACTTATAAGCCGAAACTCCTTCAGAAAGGAGCAATTTACACCAATCTACATCTTCCATAGCCAGAGAGCAACATTGCACTGTTGTGTGATTGCCACAGTGATACAGAAACAGCTGCAATTTCTTCTCATCCTAGAGTGCTGACAAATAACATACTCTGTGGAGCCAGAAGTCAGGCCTGCAGCTATTTCAGTAAATATCATTCTCTTTCTTTGAGCGTACACTTGGATTTGTACACATAAATTTGGGGTTATCCTAAGACCTTCACAAAGGAAGCCATGAAGTCTGGGTCTGGGTTCTCACCTGCACTTTAAAGTGTGCTGACAGCTGCCCCTGCTTGCCACTCCAAAGTCATCAGTGTCCAGCAAGTCCCGCAACGAGTCCTGCTGTCCCTAGAATAATTCTCCCTTAGCCTCCAGAAGATAACCTGGGAATACTTAGTCACCCTGCTGCATACTTCTGCTTATATGCCCTTCTTTCCACTTCAAAAAGTGAATGGAGAGCCAGCTCAGCTCAGCAGGGGAGATGATATCATTGGGTTAGGACAACTGGCAGCACTCTCTCTGCAGGGAGACAACATGCCCAACACAGGCTGGGGGCTCTGGGCAGACCCTGCCCAGATGGGTGCTGGCACACACGATGGTCAGCAGAAAGCCACTGCTGCTCTCCCCAGCTTCCCCAGGCCATCCCAAAAGCCGCACTATCTGATGGTTTTCTATAACTGTCACTAGCTTTCATGCTTTTTTTTTTTCCACTTGAATTTTAGCCTTGAGCTATTTGGAATTTTATATTATTTTTAATTGCACTTGGTATAAAGTTGAGACAGTTGCTGCCTGAGTGCTGAGTAGTATTTTATTTAAAATATGTGCTCTCTCAACCCATGTTTTTAGATGGCATTTTATTCAGGACAATAAATAGGACCCCAGCTCTGTTGTTTGAGATATTGGAGGTACATGCAGTGAGGGGCTCATCTTGAGCATGCAAACCTGCTGTAGAAATTCAATATCTTTGAGATTTTTGAACATTAATTTCAACCATGTTTGAGAACAGATCCACAGGTTACACTGGGAGAGAATGAGGGTCCAACCCTCGTTTCCAGGAGGGGTGGAGGACAAGTCTCTCAATATTTCAAAGACTTCAGAAGAGCCATTTTGTGTCAGACTGAATGTCAGTCTAACCTGGGATGCTGCCTTTGACAACAGCCAAACACAAATATGTAGGGAAACAACAAGGAAAAAGCAGTTTTCCCTCCATGGTATATTCCCCCAGTGCCATGTGCTTCTGGATGTCCCCAGGCAATCAATTACTGAATTCTGGAGAACTCCCAACAGACTTTTCGTCCGTGAATTTTCTTATTTGTTTTGTGGCTCACTTTCAGCTTCCCCCTAAGTCCTGTGGCAAAGGTGCTTCATAATGTAATTACACATTGGAGGAAAAAAAAAAGGACTTTCTCACTGCTTAATAATTTGATCTAGCTCTTTGTTATTGCTCTACCTTGCTTCAACAAAATTCACCATTTTGCACACATCTGTACATCTTTACCATACACCCATCCATCTTTCTTCCAGGCTCAGGAGTCAGCCTGTTTGATCTCCTCTCACGTGGAAGTTGTTTTGTAAGTCTCTTCCCCTTTATCCTTGTCCTATTGTTTCTCACTTGATTTTTGACACGAAAAGGCTAGATAACCCTCAAGGGGTGAGTGAACTAGGCTTACACACAGCACTAGAAATGTATTTTCTATTCTCTCCCCCATTGCTGAAATCGTCTCCTTGATTGTTGGTAACACTGTGTTGATGTCATCAGAAAGCTATGTACTATGAGGCAGTATCTAATGTAGAATTCACCATAATCTATGTATAGCTAGAACAAGTTTTGCCTGACATACATTACTTGTCCGTTTGAGCATCCTGAACAGTTTTGATCAGCTAACAAGGCCCCTTATCTGACACTAAAATACACTGAAAGCACATGTCCCAGCACAGGTGACTGACTCTGCAGGTTTCCTCTCCCTCCTTCTCTCAGTCTGAGGATTTATAATTCGATTCCTTATTCCACAGCTTTTAACTGGGGGCCTACAGGCTTGTTTTTGTCCTTGACAGCTTCTTTAGAAGTTCTTGGTCACAGGTTTTTTTGGAAATTCAACTACCACGACCACTGCAGGTCCCCAGATCCTCTTAATACAGAACCCTTTTTAAAAACTGCTTTCACATTTGCTATTTTCCATTCCTGACACCAATGTGGACTGAAGAAATAGTTTGCACCACAGTTAACAAATATACACCATCATCTTTATTTAGGTCACTCCCTTGGGTGAACATCATCCACTTCTGGCAGTTTGTTGCTATTCATTACCAGTTTGTTTGAGGATTTGATAGCTCCCCAGCTTGTCCCCTCCCCAGGAAGGTTCTTAGTGCAAGGTCTTTTTTAAGCTGTTGTGCTTAAACACATCATGGGTGAAGGGGGAGAATGGCTTTTCTTTTGATCTTCAGCCTTAATTTTCTGTATGTATCAGGAATTCAGGTCCCCCATTTCGGATGTATTTGAAAGAGAATTTCTTATTTTCTATTCCTTTAGACATGATTCCTTGTTTCCCCTCTGATTCATTTTTGGCTTGTCTGATTATACTTTAACCAACCAGAGCACACATTCTTTAGTTTTCTTTCTTTGCTTTGGGTTTATGCTTTCTATAGGATGGGTTTTTTTTGACCCCTGCTGCTCCCAATACTGTAGTTACTCTGTTACTCTACCATTTAACAATTCTAGTTTGTATTTTTAACTTTTTTCACATCCTCCCTCCCCCAGAAAAAATTATTTTTCTGACAATTTTCCCAAAATCCGAGAGAAAAACTCTGTTCTTTCTTCCCTTGCTCTTATAGCTAACCTATTTCAGCTAATTCTTACAGGCTGCTAGCAATCAACAATTTTTCCCAAATCAGGTTTTTTTTAGGAATTCCAGTCACCATGCATCTTTTTTTCTAAATAAAAAAGCCAAAGTGTGATCAATTATTCACAGAATCACAGAATTGTAGGGTTTGAAAGGGACCTCGAGAGATCATCGAGTCCAACCCCCCTGCCAGAGCAGGTTCCCTACAGCAGGTTGCACAGGTGGGTGTCCAGGCGGGTCTTGAATATCTCCAGGGAAGGAGACTCCACAACCTCCCTGGGCAGCCTGTCCCAGTGCTCCATCACCCACACCATGAAGAAGTTCTTCCGCATGTTGGTGCAGAACTTCCTGTGCTCCAGTTTAAGGCAATTGCCCCTTGTCCTGTCCTCACAGACCACTAAAAAGAGATTCCCCACATCCATTTGCCTCCCGCACCTAAGATATTTATAAATATTGATTTATAAACATTGATTCAATTTATATTAGGCATCAAAACCTGCTAACAGCTGGTTATTTATCAGAGAGCCTTACTTACCTCCTTCCCAGCCTACTGTTAAGACAGAGCACTATTGTTTTTTATCACTACTTCCTTACTGGCAGAGAGCTGAAGTAAAAAGCCAATAAGGCCAAGACACTCACAGCATTTGCACTCCCAGATCACCTACAAAATTCAGTATCTGGTACCAAGTATGGATTGCACGGAACCAGTACAGGGAACAAAGCTTTCTGCAGCTCCCCTCCCATCCTTTTCTGTCTCTGTCTTTTTTNGTAATTTGTTCAGGTTACACAGAAAGTCTGTGGAAAAGCAGAAATATGAAGAATGATGCCCTGAGTGTCAGGATATTGCCTAGCCCATTCAAACAATCTTCCACCACTGAGAAGAAAATGATTACAGATACAAATTCAAAGAACAATTCTATCTCTTGCTTGAATTTCTGCACCATTTTGATCTCACAATTAACTAGTTATTGGTTGATGTTTTTCTCATAAGAACACTTCAATGTCTGCCTAAGATGCAATCATTCCGCAGAACAATGTAAACCAGTGCATACATCTGTATCTAAAATGATCAAACATATCCCAAACTACGTACAAGATCACAGTTTTGCTTTCATATTTTCTTCACCCTGCTTGAAGACTTCTGCTGTACACCCACCTTGCAACAACTAAAAATACAGGTTCCTAAATACTGCGTAACTAGAATTTTTAAAGGACTTTTCAATCCTTACCTTCTGAGGAAAGCAACCAAAGGAAGAACGCGCCTAACAATAGCTTCATAAGTGCCTCTATGAGCAGGTAAACTTGGAGTGTTGTTGGTTATACTTTAAGGCTGCTAGGAAACAAATTCTCTTCTTTTTCCTCCTTTATATTCTACCAAGCTGATAAGTCAGCAGCCATAAAATTTATTAGCCTATTTACCTTCGGAAAGCAAAACAACGATAACATTTGCATTTCTTATTTCAAGGAGTTCTGCAACCTTAGTTTATGTATAGCCCCATCCACAGGTCAAAGAAGGAGAGAATTGGCACAGCATTTCCAGCTCCTTCCCCCATTTTGCTCATCCTTTCTGTCTATTTGTCAGAAATTAATCACACAATTTAGCTGAGAAGATCACAGCAGAGAGCAGCAGCTGAGTTTTCGGGTTTCTGCCAATGATAAAGAGAATATGCAGAACATCAGGTGACTACCAGGTATATTTTATTGCCCGCGCAATGAATGAGCTCTCGATAAAGACTTCCACAGCTAGCATGTAGATTATATGTTGCCCTCATCCTACTTCTAAAACACTTCAAAAGCTTATTAGTGTCACACAGCACAAGCCATGCAAACTCTCACAGAAAATAATGAAATCAAGTGTCCCATTAAGCCTTCTCCCCATGTTCAGACAGCTGGCCACTTTGCAGGGCAAATTGCAAGTATCAGTACATTGATTACGTGGGTCACCTTCCAGCAGAGTTAAGGCACTTTCACACAACGTGGAACAGTAATTTGTTACCAGTCTGCCTCTACTCCATGTGGAAGGAGGCTACAGGGCAGCTAAACCCCTATGCAGGGACCCATGTCTACCTGAAGAGGTGGCTGTGCTCTTCCTCATCTCTCCCTCCCTGCCTGTGCTCCTTCATTGCCTTCAAACAGCGTTGTGCTGCATCTTTCTCTCTTCCACTAGCTCCATAACAACCATGTCCTCCTGAAAGACAGCTAAACTCACAGAAACTCTGAAAACCTAACTTAAATTGAGTCCCAGATGACTGTGAAGAAAATTAGAAGCACCACAGAAGAGCACAAGAGGGCCACAGTCTGTAGGAAGAGAGAACAGTGATAGAGGGGAGAATAAGCAGGGAGATGGTGAGGGAAGAAACACAAAGCCAGTACAGTACCATCAGTTCTGGGAGTAGGCACATTAAAGAAAACCTCCACGACTTCAGCTCATAGGATATTGGCTGTTCTTCTGGATAATTTTCCTTTATTGTGGCCTTCCCCACAGGTATCTGCCGGTACAGAGTGCTGATGACAAGCAGTATAGCTAACTCTGCCCTCATTCAGAAAACTATCAACAAACAGAATTTCACACTGGGTTGACCACAAACTAGTAGGGTCCTAAGGCCCAGGCTGACCAGCCTCATGTGCTAGCTTTCCCAGTTTGAATAAGCACCATGACCTCACAGCTGAAGTGCAGCAGGTCCAGTTCAGGACATAATCAGATTATAGTGCACCGTAGGCACTTCAGCAGTGCAGAGAAGTTACTGTATATACACAGGACAAGTCTGTATCAAATGAGAAAGTAAGACTGGATCATTGTGCATATGCAGGCAGTCAACCCAAGCACCAAGTATTTGAGCGTGCAAGCCTGGCTACAACACTATCGCTGCAGGCTGATCACTTTTACAGATTTGAGGGACACGCACAAGTGACTGCTAGATTGTGATATTACTCCCCTAGGTAAGGCTCTACTATACCTCCCGTCACAACATTAAGATCTAACCTCTGCAGAGCAGCTCGCTGTCCTCACGCAAAGCCCCATCTTGTCCTCTGGTCTCTTCTGAGCCTGCTGACACCCAAGTAGAGCTTCTGCATAAATAACAGGAGACTGTCTAAGAAGGGCAACTGCTTAAAGAAATAGCTTAAAATGCTTAAACAAACCACTGACACCCCTGATATCCCAGGCAGTCTAGCTCATCCTTCAAATGACATTTTACTGTTTTATGACTGAAATGTTATATTTCCTTTATATCCCACTTTACTTTGCAAAAAATGTGAAAGTAAAATCAATTCTGAATATGAACAGCTATGATACAGAGTAACATATAAGCAGCAATCTGCACAAACAGGAGAAAAGCTCCTCCACCCCTTGATCTCTAACCTCAGCCCAGTACAAATATACCAGAGACCTCACGAGCCCAAACAACTGTTCACCTCCAACACAGCAGCATACTCGGCTCTGAGAGAGAGGAGCTTGTTCCACTTGGGAGCACAGAAGTCAGTAGCTCCCTGGGCTGGGTTGAAATGGAGCTCATGGGGCCATTGGCAGGGTTGGTGAAGCCCCAGGTGAGGCTGTTATGGTGTGTGAGTCAGTATAGCATTATGAGGATGGGAGTCACCTTTGGTGGTCTTCGTCATTAAGTACAAGGGTTTGTGGCTGCCTCATTCCTCAACAGAAAGCTCTCATTACCAGTAAGGCTGAGAAACAGCCTCCTCAGTGAGCTGGAAGCATTTAAAATCTTAGAGAAAAAGTCTCCTCTTCACTATACACCAAGTAAAAGATGGAAAAGGGAAGGGAGGTGGCATTACTTCATACATTTGCAATAAACCACAACTTCAAGAAGAAGAATTTAGCCTTTGGACTCTGTGACACGCTCCAGAAGGAAATCAGTACTAACTGCAAGGCTTACAAGCCTTCTGTAAAGACTTCTTCCCACCACTCAAGCATCAAAATAGCTCCTAGATTGAATAGCAAATAGCAGGTGGCAGCAAAGATCAAAGAAGCTGGCAAGAGAGAGAGAGTGAATCTTCACACAGGCACAGAAAGTGTCAGAGACAAACCAAATCTTCTGCATTACTGCGAGGGCAAAGCCACATCTTGCAGAAAGTGTGGGGAGCTCCAGCCCATAAGCCAACACCCAGCTGACAGCGTTTTGGAATACCCCAGAGAACTGCAGCCACGTAGATAATTGCTTAATGATCTACACAGAACTTCTGCCTTGCCTGAATGCTTCTGCTCGGGCAGGACAGATAGCTGGATGGGCTTTGTCTCTTACCCTGCCCGAGTTGCATCAGTCTTCTTGTTATCTGCTCTGGACAGAGAAAGCTGAGGACACAACTTCACGGAAGATCTCTGTGTGGAAGGCAGTGGTTAAGAGCAGAAGTTCTGTGCCTTTGTATTTTCTCCAACAGATGCACCTCTTTCACATATCTAGGCCCATAAGAGTATAACGCCACAAAAACAAAAGTCAGGCAGTAGAGTAAGAAACACCTAAATATATTTTCAAATATATGCACTTGAATGTGTAAATCAGACTTCCTGGCCCATTGCTACGTTTTTAGGAAGCTTATCATAATGCCTAAGAGCCTTATGATAGGAGCTGCAGCTGGGAAAGCCAACAGATTTCTCTACCTTGCCACTGAGTTTTGTCTTATCTGCACACTTCAGTGAGCTTTTTCCTGCATTCCTTTTACTCACACAGAACAACACACAACAGAAAACCTTGACAATTTGTGTCTTCACCTATAGGACCAGTATTTTGAAATACAAAGTAATGAATCTATAGCTGCACGTTAAAAGAAAAAGAAAAACAAAAACAAAAACCACCACCACAGCACTCAGTTGCTCATAGTTAAATCCAAGATGTTTGCCACCACAAGCAGAACCTATTACTGTATGTAAGGGAAGCAGTTCTTCCAGCTGCTAACAGGCAGAGGCCATATATCAGATGGTAATGTAATTGCACCCACAGACCTATTGTATTACACCAGCATAGCAGAGGACTTGTTGGAATATAAAGCAGAATGATTCTCCATTTCATTTGCAGATTCAGGCTGTCTGTGACCTGTGAATATTTCATCTAATCCTACGGCCTTGCCAAGGCCTTAGATCTTGGGTTTTTTTGTTGTTTGTTTGTTTTTAATACAGGAAGCACATCCCTGAATTGTTCCATCCATTATACCCAATCCGCAATGGCTAGAATGCTATAGCAGTGTGAAACTGTTATGAATAAATCATGTACCACAGTGAACCATTTTACGTTTCCTCATGGTGTTGTGCCTTCTCTGGCTGCACTTCACATCGCTGGTAAATTTAGTGCATGCCCTGGACCTAAGCAGCAGCTCTTCCTGCAGAGGAGAGGCCAGGCATGCAGCAGAGACCAGGGGATGAGGCCAGGGCAGGCAGGGACATCGGTCTCAGGGCAGGAATCCCGCAGCAGCAGGCAGGAGTGCCGCAAGTTTTAAAGGAGGCTGCTACCACCTGCTGGAGAGAGCGCAAATACTCAGTGGAAAACAAGAAACCAAAAGTTTAGCGAGCCACCTCAGGAAGAGTTGGAAACCACCACTCTGCCTGAGGTCAGGCTACCGAAAGTGGGAAAAAGGCCACCTGATATTTGGTTCCCTCCCTGAAACAGAAGCTGCTGCCGAGGAGGATTTGGTTGTTTCTGAAATAGCTTACAAATACCTGTAAAAAGACACAAAGCTTGAAATGCACTTCTTCAAAGTGAATCTTTCTACATTCAGCACATGATGGGAGCACTGGACTCTTCACCTGAATATTTAGGACTGGCAAAGATGCTATAGAGACTAAAGTCGTTGCAGTAAGTAAGTAAATAAGCGAGATCACCGCTGATGCTCTGGATAAGCTATGAAGCAGCAGCCACCTGCAGACACCTGGTGGTAGCTCAGGGCAGCAGAACTGCAATGAAACCTCAGGCCCAATAAGTGAATGAAACTCAGAATTTAATCCTTGTGCCTGCAGGGGGGCACAGCCTCCCACAGCAGCTGTCTGACTGCTCAGCAAGGGCACAAGCCCCTTAGCCAGTGGCACAGAAGCAAAGCCCAAAGTACATCTCCACGGGGCTGGTGCCCCCCCAGCCTCAGCCAGTAGAGCTGTCACAGGTCCCACACACCCCACTGCCTGTCACCAAAGAAATGGTGTACCCTTGTGCTGAAAGCGGGAGCTGCTCCTCAACACTTTTCTAGCAGCGTCTAGGCCTTTAATTTATATTAATAATATAGCTGAAAACTAAAATCCAGATCTGGAAAGATTGCTGCAGCAGCCAGTTTCGGGTGTGCCTGAAACTTCAAAGAAGGACATATGTGAAGTGCTGCCCTCTCCCTCTCTCAGCTGTGAGTCTACAAATGCTGTCACAGTGCTCACAGGGAAAGAGAGGGCCAGGGGCTGCACCCAGCAGGGTGAAGTGAGAGCTTACCTGGACTCTGCTCCCCTCTTCTGCATGGGGAGCAGCCAGGGACCCCATCCAGCACAGGGGAGCCAGTGCACACCTGCAGCACAGGGCCTCCCATCTTCAGACATACACACCATGGGGGTCTGCTCCCCTCACCATGCACAGGAGAACATACTCTGAGGGGGTTTTTGGGGCGAGCTGCAGGCCATGCCATCAGCTGAAATCCCCCCTGCTCCACAGAAGCAAGGAGGGGTCCTTCAGCTGGTGCCTGCCCTTCTGCTAGCCAGCTGAAGCCCAGCTATGGACAAGGGCTCTGCACAGCACAACTCAAGATCTGGAGATCCTCTGCAAGAGACTCCTTGCTCACTTTACTGTAGTGTGAGGATTTGTTTAAGTCTGTAGGCTGCAAGATGACCAGATACTTCCCACGGCCTCATCTTCAGCTGGCCCCTCAGTTATCAGGTCATGAGATAACACTAGTTTCTGAAGGTTTTCTGAAGGACTGGGGTTTGCAGCCCTAGTCCTGGGAGAGTCAGCCAGCACTAGCACAGCCTTGAGAGAGCAGCACTAGCAGGAAGGCAGATAGCACAGGGAAGCAGTCTGTTCTGCCTCCAGCATGCACAGCAATGGCATTTTACAGCAGGGACCTGAAAATGTAGATTTTGTTCCTGGAAGTCTCAGGGCAAGTCTGTTGATTCTCAGATCCAAAGTACCTCATTCTCAAAGATTTGCATGGAAACCACGGACCTAAATAAATACCTCTGTGAATTTAAGCCCAAGTCTCAAAGCGCTGTGATTCTCTGTAAAATAGAAACACCAGTATTCTCTTTATCCCACTATTTTCTATTAGGTTATAAAATTCCCAGAGCAGTGCCAGCATTTTGCTGTATGTATTCACACCAAAAAGGGGCTGTTTTCAGCCAGAGCTGAATTTGCAGTGACAGTGTGGGAAGCCCCTGACTCTTCTGTGCTCTCTAGAGCTCTTCCCACATGGAAGCATGGTGAACAGGCTCTGTAGGGTCAGCCTATATAGGTCCCACTGCATCTCAGGCTCACCAGTCCATCTACTCACACCCTAAAAATCCTCTGTTTACCTAACTCCCCTGTAGAAGTTTGTTTCCCAGCCTGCCTCTACAGGTCAGAAAACATATCCCTTTGACGTTGAGGAGACAGTCCCAGCTGGGCTGTGTTCCTTTTGCATGATTAATGCCAGTGCTGTCCTTGAAAAAGAGAAGGCTACCAAGTGGCAGTGTAGTTGGTGAGATGGGGAAAGATAGTAAGGCTGCTTTTCCTCATAAGCAATGAGGCCTTCTGACCCTTCTGGCTGCAGCTGCACCAAACACAGACCTTTGAACTCTGAGGACCTCAGAATGATGGTCTTTTCCCCCATATCCAGCAGAGGCTTAAGCTGGAGCTTAAGGCTCGGCATGCTCCCTTGACATACTTTACACACCACAAGCTGTGGCAAATACATCCTCCCACCATAGTATTCAACAATGCTCTGTGCTGCTCTCACCTGTTTTGTGGCTAAAAAAGAGCCAAACATGGCCCAGCCGGTGCTCTGTGTCTTCTTGCCTGCCAGCTTTTTCACCCGGTGAATGGAACCACATTTGGGCAAGGCTGGGGCTAATAGATTCAGCACCTGTGTAGAAGTGGGTTAAAAGGCCTTTGGAACCAGGAGCAGCTATTTTCCTGCAGGACCATGCAAAGGGAAGCAGAAAGGCCTTCAGTAACTGTGCAAGGGACTTGAAGAAGCTGTATTTCCTTTCAGGTGGCAAAGAAATCACAGGCAAACAACGAGCAAACACCACCAAGTCAATCTTACACCCAAAGATACACAGCCCTCAGCGCTCCCAAATGGGGAGTGGTTACCCAGGTGAAAAACAAATAGGGCGGGTGAGCGTATAGAAAAAATAGATGGATGGCAGACATAGAAATATTTACAGTGCAGGGTGGAAAGGAATATCAGTGCTCTGCCTGGAGCACGCTGCCCAGGCGTGGCCAGTTGGCTTCAACGGCAATTTGCATTTCGAGGGTTTCGCTTGCTCGTGCCAACTGTGGCTCTCAGAGCTGCCACTAGAGGACACCAAATTCCTACAATATTTTCTCTCCTGAAAACAAGACACACTGCTGCTTTGGCTGGGAATGGGGAAAAAAACTCCCCTGGCAGTGGAGCTGTAACTCCGACCCTCCGGAGGGAAAGCCCACGCCAGGGGACCGGTGAGAGACCTGCTGCTGTGGGCTGGTGCACCTGCACAGCCATAGCTCTCTGCCCGCCCTTACAGTCAGAAGCCAATTTCAAGCTGACACATTTCCAGGGACTGTATGCTTTGAAGACCAGTAATAACACAGGAAATATCACTGATTCAAATCAATGCTAGATGATCAGAGACCAAAAGCCACTGCCAGCTGAACAGATGCTCTTATTCCATATTTTCATAGAAAGAGCCTTCCAAAACTCACAGCTTTGCCAGGCTTCATCCTGACATTTCAGCTGAATATTGCAAGAATGCCATCAAGTGCTAGAGGCCTTTGTTTGTAAGACAGGAAGGCTGGGCTCTGGAAACAGCTATGGGTGCAGGCATGGGCCTGTGCATAGGATTTTCTGAACAATTAATCTGCACATTATTATTTCAAGTGATCTCAATAAATTACAAAAGCTGCTCAGAATCGACTGGATAAAACTCAATAAAAACACAACAAAGTGCTACGATTGGGAAGGAGGAATTAAACACGCAAATGAACGACTTGGGAAAATTGGCTAAGCAGCAGTACTACACAAAGGGATCTGAGAGTGGATCACGTAATAAATGAGTCAATGGTATGCTGTTATTGCAAAAATAAATAAATAAATGTTTTAGGATACGTTAATGGAGCCGTATGTCATCGAAGGTCATTATGCTTTATCCTGAAGAGTGCTCACCAGTGCTAAATGTTGTGCCAAATACGGGGCACTGCGCTTTGAGAAAGATAGAGTGGACTAGAGAGCCCAAAGGAAAGCTTAGGGAACCACTGCTTGGGGGGGTTACGTCCCAACGGGCACCTCTACTTTTCTTACATAAGAGGGAAGGCACATGGGTGGGGGATGGGAGGGATCACGAGTTTTGATGTGATGGTGACAACCTGGAAACTTGCTTTCAGGGGAGGAATGGTCCTTTTAACACAACAAAGTGGCACACCCAGGAGTACATATACCACACCTACCAGAGCCAGCTTCCACCAGGTTGTTTGTACAGCAAGCAAAGGAGAAAATAGATTGGAGATGCAACTTCCTTTTTGCCCATATCTCCCTCAGGACATTCTGACCTTATGAATAGCATGGCAAGGCCGTACATGTATTACTGCTTTCTGCAGTTCCTGAGGACTTTTGCAGTCCTGCTAGTCTCACAGCTGCTGTCAGACTCCTTCCACTTAGACCTGGTTTCCGCCAAGCACCTCAACAAATTTGGGCATGTCCCCATTCAGCAAAGGCCTTAAGCACATGCTTAAATTTAACTGTGAGCTTCAAACAAAGTGTGTGTTTAGCAGCTTCTGCGAATGAGGCCTTAACCTTAAAACACACACATAGATAAAATGATTGTTCACCCCAGCAAGATTCAGGTGTTTTCCTCAGGCTCCTTTAAGTCGAGCCTACCACCTCTCTGACACAGATGCCTTGCATAAGAAGACTCTCTTGCTTCCTCTCTGCTGTAACTCATCAGCTCTTCCCTGCTCCAGGGCACGTACCTCTAGGGACAGATGAGATCTATTCCTGTTAGTTACTATGCAGAGCTAGATCTCAGCAGCAGCGATAAAGGCCTTTGCACATCCTAGCTTGCTGATACTTCCCTTTTCTCTGGAATTCATACTCCTCGCCCGCCCTCACTCCCTTCCCCCTTCCCCAGTTGCTCATACTTCTGGAAAGATGACTGAGGGCTAACTAATGAGTAAGACGCTGCTGCACGTCATCGCCTGTCTGCTGCAAGAAGGGGTGAACAAGTTCGTTTGTCCACAGGTTAAAGTGAGGTTGCCATCCAAAGACAGAGCATGTAATTGGGAGACCAAGCAATGGGAAACCTGCCCTCTCTTCTTTCTCGTCTGGAGCATTTAATTTCTCTTGTTTTCTTCGTTGCATACAACACTTTATGCCTGCACAGCATCTTTCAAGCGAGGATCTTAAAGGACTTCACAGGCCTTAATTAAACCTCATAAATCCCTAATTGATAGATGAAAATTCTGAGTCACAAAAAGGTGAAGAGATGTGCTCATGGTGCAGCAGTGAATCGGTTGCAGAGCGTGGAGCAGAGCTGTGGCGCTCCAAGCGTGGCACTCTGCATGCTCCCCACTCGTGGGATGTTACAGATGAGGATCTGCTCAGAAATCACATTCAACAGCTGTCTGACACTGATCCCAAGGGCCAATCGATCCACAAAGGGAGACATATCAATTGCACTTGGCACCGGGGTGCCCCAAAAATGGTCGAGAGTGGAGGCAGGAGCACTGCATAAACCCAGAAGAGCAAACAGTCCTCATTCTACACAGCACAGGCCCAGCACCAGCAAAAGGGCGTGACACCAGAGGTGGCCTGTGGCCCAGCCACCACTGAGGGTCTCCCACTGAAAACCTTCCTTGTCCTTGGTTCTGCGCCTGTTCCCCTATGCAGCCAGGGAGCTCCAACACCATGATCCCTAATGGCCCCCACCCCAAGGCTTGCTTGGGGCCTGACTGATGGCCATTTCTAAAGCCTGGGGCAGCGGGCTGGGCTCACCACAGACTCGTATCGCCACAGCGGGGGCCTGCATCCAGGGCACCTAGCCCACATGCCTCAGCCAAATTCTAGTCCCTTTTCATCCCTTCTTCCCTCTCCAGCCTTTGTTTTCGAGTCAGTAGCGTGTAAGCTCAGCAGGGCAGGGACTGTCCCGCCTGGGCGTTTGCCTGGTGTGGCCCCGGCTGGCCTCCCGCCACCTGCGCTGGGCAAACAGCGTCGGGATGGCGCGGCGCGGCCCGCCTCAGTGCCAGTCCCTCTCGGTGGACGTCGTCACATAGTGCTTTCCAATTATAGCCTTTCAGGGCTGCAACGGCGTTTAATTGTCTGAGTTTTATAAACACTGCACGGCCTTGGCTGACGCCCGAGTTAATGATCCCCTGCAGAAGCAACTTTGGCCAGCCAGCTCCCAGCCGGACCTTCACCACACCCACCAGAGAGGGTGAATTTAAAAAAGGAGAGGGTAAAAATGCAGAAAGATGACTTAAAAGATGATGCTGCATCTGAGGAAATGAAACATGACTCCCTCTTGTCTGTCAGCACTATGTGATGCCACTGCTGACACGGACAGCTCTGCAGAGCCCGCAGCAGCCCTCCTGCTCACCCAGTGACTGCTGCTCGTAGCAGGATGAGCAGCTTGGTTCACCTCCTGCTTCAACCCATGCTTCTTTCCTTCAGCATTTTTCTCTCCTTGATATCAACAAAGCAAGAAAAACAACAACAACACAACCAATCCTCAAAAATGCAAACAGAATGAAGAACCCCACAAGAGTAAATAGCCAGGGCTTTTATGTTAATGCAAGTCACTGAGAGCATCAAAACAAAGGAAAAAGAAATGTCTGGGCCAAATTTACAAACCAATGTAAATCAACCTGCTGAATTTTGGTGAAGAGCACTAATTTTCCCTGGCTGCACATACAACGTGTACATAGGTCCATGAGCTCCCCCGAGCCCCTTTTATTAGTGCCTCCTGGCTCAGCAGCACAAACTGCATTCGAAGGGGGAGCAGACGACACTTTGCTATAATTTGTACATGTGCACCACTAAAGCTCAGCATTTATATTTAAAAAAAAAAAAAAAATCGGGCAAACGCACAGCTGCAAGGCGGGCTTGGTAATTGTGCAATGCTGGGAACTCTTAGGTAGTTAATAATTATACTCAACCTTCGGTCTAGTTCCTAACAACACCCCTTAGGCGTGTCGCTCTTACAGAATAAGGGCACACGCCCTGCTGTGTCTCCTTGCTTAACAGGAACACAAAGTACAGTAGTAGGAGGTGTTTCCTTGAACTCTGAACAATTGGACGTTTAAGGATTAATTACTGTTAAGGAGCTTTGGACTGGCAAACACACTAACTCAGCTCTTGGCTGCGTCTCCCAGCCAAGTTCTCTCAGTCATCCTAATTAGACATTCTGATACCATCTTTAATTATATGATCTCACATACTATTTATTTTTTTTCTATTATCTATTATTTTTTTGCACAGAACCCCTGTCCTGTGCACACCGGACAGGGGAAGCGCCCGCCTGGCAGCATGGCGGCAGCCGGACTGCACGCCATTGGGACCCGAGGCCCTGCTGAGAGCCGCCCGGGGCTTTCACAACAAGGAGGGGAGCGCCCAGGCCGCTGCGGGCAAGATGGGGCCCATACTG
Source organism: Penelope pileata (assembly GCA_013396635.1). NCBI lineage: Eukaryota > Metazoa > Chordata > Aves > Galliformes > Cracidae > Penelope > Penelope pileata. Next base: position 391,119 of record WBMW01002662.1, read on the forward strand.
TATTTGTCAGTATTGACTGCAGTCTGCCTGGAAGAATGTCTGTGCAGCACAGCACCCCGTGCCAGCCACCGCGAGTGCGTGTGCGTGCACATGTATACACACACAGGTTCTCCTGTACAGACCTTGATCTTGTTGAAACAACAGGAGGAGCAGGGTGCATGTTGTTAATGTTTTTCACCTCCGTAAACACCACACTGCTTGGGCGACGCTCCCGCGTCCCGACTTGCAGAGCCTGGTGGTGCTGGGCGCCGGGCTCCTGACAAAAGCCGCCAGGGCCGCTCCACACGCAGGCTGGTCCTGCTCCTCTGCCGCGTCCTTCCACAGAAGAGGCCTGGCGTGGCCTGGAGTCACTCACTTGACACCACCTTGGCTTCCGGCAGCAGCCATTTGCTGCCCACCCCTGAGGCCCCCCTCCAGCAGCGTGGAGGGGAGGTTTGGGTGGTGTGCTTTCTACTGAAACGCTGTGGCTGCACTGGAAACTCGGCGCCCTGAGGTCAGCCGAGGTTCACTCAGCCGAGGAACTCCTTAAATGGTATAGTCTTGCTCAAAAGCCTGCTCTCCTCATCCTGACGAGCAGCATGAGGACAGATGGGTGAGCACTCACGGGGACCCTTTTCTGAAGGCCAGACCCCCAACTTGGCATTGAGGTGGGGGCCAGGAGAGCAACGATGTCTCCTCCCCTCACCACCCTGGCCTCCCTGCCTTCTCCAGGGCCAGCCCACTCCCTGGCAATGGCTCCAAGACCCACCCCTGCCTCTACCTGCCAGCAGAGCTGGCTGGCCTCAGCAGGAAGGCACCATGCACACCCTGTGTTCCCGGGCCTGGGGAGCCTGGTGTGCTCCCTAGCAGAGTCTCTGCCCATCCTCCTGGGGCGTTTGGCTAGCCCCATTGCAGTAACGTGCTTTGCCGCCTCTTCCAAAATTTGGGGGGAGGAAAGGAGGACGCGCCTGTCCCAAACCAGCAACACTATCCACGCTGGGAGGAGCCCTCTCCTCCCAGCTCCATGGCGTTCCTAGCTGATTCAGAGTCAACATAATGGGGCCGAGGTGGCGCCATTGATCCTGCTGGGCATGGTAGGGATTAGTAATGGCTTTTTTCCCCCGGTGGCACCCAGTCACAGGATCCAGCCCTTTGTATGGCCCCGTGGTGGAAACAGTTCTCCTCCCTCCTCGCCACCAGGAACATGCCCATGGAGCAAGGGCAGCAGCTGCAATGAGAAATTAAGAGATGGTGCCAAGTGAAAAAAAGAAAAACAAAACAGGAACCAAACAGTCTCTGCTGGTGGAGGAGAGACCTGTCCTGCCATGGCAACCGACCATACTCTGAAAAGCAATTCCCTGGGAGGGTCCTTCCTCCAGCCTGCTAGGACAAGCAGATCCATGCAGTCACGGACTCCCTACACTCAAGGTGCATCCTGGAGGCTGTGGGTCACTGAGACCATTACTGCACAGTCCCTTCTCCTCCATGCCAGCACAGCACAACATCCATGCCTGCAGCTGCTGGGGAAGGTCTGGCCTGAGGCAACCATTTCTGCAGAAAACCTCCTCTTGCATCAGCGCAACAAGAGCAGAGAGGAGGAAGAGCACCGGTGCAGGATGAGCGCCCATCCCAGGTGCAGGTGCTGACCAAAGAGCACACACAGGGTTAGGGGAAGCACCTGAAGCCAAAGTTTTGAAGGCTTCACTCTCCTTTTCTATTCCCTTCCTTTCTCCACAGACTGTCACAGACTCCACTTCCTCAGCTGCCAGAAGTGCGGAGGGTAATTAGATACCAGTGTGGCCTCAGAACATTGCTCAGAGATTTAATCACAGTCCTCGTGGCTTATAAACACAACGTTCAATTGGAGGCTACAGAAGGCAGCTAACGTCTCCCATCACCCCCGTGACCTGTAGCAGGCAGGGAGGAGCAGAGGATTGCAGCCGCCTAAGTTCTCATCAGCCCAGGACGAAGGCTATGGTGACTGGCTCCTGCTGCATGAGGCTCTGGCTGGTTGCCTGTGGCTGGTGCTCATGCCCTGCTCTGAGCCCTGGCTTTGAGAGCCAAAGCAGGGTTGTGCCTGGCTACATGGCAGGGTGATCTAAGGCACGGAGAGACCGTGAGCTCACCTTTCCCCCCAGGTTACTGGAGACATCTGGGGGCCTGTAGCTTGTATCTTTTAAGCCCCCAGGCTGGCGTCTGCTGTTCTTCTGTTGTTAACATGAGATAAACAGTTTCCAAAGTAAGTGCATCTCAGTGTAGTAATATGACATAAGCAGCCTAAATATGAATTCAGTGAATGTACTTTTCTGCCCATGTTAGAGCATCCAACACTTGAATAACTTGACCTCCTCAAGGGAAAAACACTGACCTATTTCTTCCCTCTGCTCAAAACAAACATTGTCCCCTGCTGTGGAAGCTCCCATCAATAACTACCACCAGCGTGTCTCATTGCTGGGAGCAGCTGATGAATTCACCCGAGTCTGAGAGCCCAGTTAGGGGTACAGAAATGGGGTGAGGGGGGTGGTGGGAGCACACACACTCAGCTAATGGATTCTGGCCAACCCATGCACTCACCTAGGCTCACCGGCTGTAGATCCATGGTTACCTTTCCAAGAAGCTTCAAAAAGAACTTTTCCTGGGAGAGAAAAAACAGTAGGAAAGCTTGCAAAAGGTAAATAGGCAACGGTTACTGGCACTGCCTATGAACTTGCAGAGTTGTGCAGGCTTTCATGGGATGCAGGCTGTAGATTACAGCCATGTAAGGCCTGTCTCCCTGCCTTCCCCCACACTCATCCGTGGAATGGAGCATGCAAAGTAAAAAGAGAAATCTGAGACTCACACTGCGGCATGCTGAAGAGTTTACATTCTTGTCTGCCATGATATCTTCCTCCCAGCCTAGTTCTTATCTGTTTGACCTCGCATAGTCAGCATCAAAAAAGCTGATATTTAGTACAGAGGAATTCTCTGTTCAAATGTGATAGCAATGCAAAGGAGAAAGAAATATGCTTGCAATATACTGCTTCTGGACTACGTGGGGTCAAAAGCCACACAGTGCTGGAGATTGTCTAGTCCACGCTCTGCTCAAGCAGGGTCATCTCCAGTCAGTTTTTGAATATCTCTGAGGATGGAGAACCCATATTAGAAACTTTCTTTTAAACCTCAGACTTACGAGAACGTGCCAGCAGCTTCCACCCAGGCTGATAATCTATCTGTATCGCTCCTTATGTTAGCAGTGGCCAAACACTGCTGAGCGGGGCCTCACTTGCGCCACGTGAGGCAGAGCAGAAAGCTCTAGACTGCTGCAATGGAACCCAGGAACTTGTTACGACAACATGAAACTTCAGGAGGATCAGGTCATAGACATCAGTAGGACCATCAGGTGGGTTTTTTTCCTTTTTTAAAAATGCATCATTTGTTCCACTTCAGGGTATCTGATGCAATAACTGTGTCACAGTTTTCCTCTGTCACATCCTTCCCACATGACAGTGGAAACATCACTTCAAACCAGCATTCTGGATGCTCTCCTTTCCCCCACACTCCCACTCCAGCTCTACTTGCCATTAAGCTTTCTTAAAGCACATGCTTATTCTTTCCACTGGCTGCAGAATTTCTACAGTTTTTCTGTAACTGCTCCTGCAGACTGTAGACCAAATTAAAGAAAAAAAAAAAAACAGAAAACCCGCCACCAAAATCCCTTCATGTGACACCTTGCCACCTCTGGTGTGATACATTCAGGCCGCTCCTCTGGACTTGCTCTTGCCACAAAAGCTCTGCTAGGGTCTCTCCTCCACTGACGAGTAGCAGAGAACACAAGTTTATGTACACTGGATGCGTGGAAAGAAACCTCTGAACCTGTAAGATGACCAGGCTGCCCTCACGCTGTCCAGAGAGGATCCTGTTCTTGGCACTTCACTAAGAAATGTGACTGCGAGGAAAATTCAGGGATGAATCTTGCATGATGGGGAAGGGACAGGCAAAAGGGGACTGGGAGGCTCTGTTAACGCACGTACACAGTAGATACGCTGTCAGGCCATCTGTGCTGTTGTTGCAGATGTTTTTTTGCAAAAGGAACAGGCAACCTCCTGTCCAGCACAGTTCTGCTGGGGAGCAAATACCTGCCCTGCGATAACACCCAGCTTGCTCACTTGCGCAACAAGATCTGGGCATTGCAGGGCGGGGGGAGGTGAGCCTGTTTCAGAAGGAGGGGGAATTCCCTACACAAAGTGGAGATCTAAAAGAAAATGAGAATGTCGGGAAAAACACAATTTCCATGTCAATGTGGTAGAAATCGGCCTCCCACAGCTAGAAGACTGATGAAAAGCAGTTTGCTCAGCTGTGTAGTTTCATCCTTCAAAACCAAATGATGGTAACTGGTGTGGACATTCCAGCACCTGCGAGCTAACGATGACAAAAGACAGTCACAACCAGTTGGTGCTGGGAGAAAATCAGGTAGGAGGCCTGGTCCCGCAAATAGCATTTGCAGGCAAGCACTGTCAACTCCTTTGGAAGGTCGCTGCCAGCTACCAGGAGCTTAGGGAGCACTTCAGGGTGGCAGGAGGCAAGCAAGAACGTATCCTCCTGCCTGCCATTTTTGGGAGGGGGATATGCTGCCAGATGAGCCGGTTTGACAGACCTGGGGCTGGCCTCTATGCACCAGCGTAATGGGAAAGCCCTTGGTGAGGCAGGAAGCCCTGGAGGCACACCCCTTCGAAAAAGCTTGCATGTAGCAGGAGATCAAATAGGGACTCCCCCATGCCCGAGGCTCTATGGAGATAGATATTAAAAGACGGGTCCTTCAGCAAATTTCCTTGCAACTGCCAGCCCCTCCCTCCCTCCCCCCAGAATAACTACTTTTTCTTCAGCCCCCCCAGGATGAGTGCATTTGGTAGAAGCCTCCCAAAGGCTCTCCCCTACCCACTGCATCATCCTCGGCCCCATGGGGCACCTCAAAGCTGGCTCCAGCTCTATAGCCCCTGCTGTCCTATGCCAACTTCATGTCAGCTTTCCTACAATATGGATTCCTGACTGCTGAGCTCACTTCACACAGGCATGTGCACGTATTCCCCATTCTGGTGACTGATACCTTCACTATTCCCCATGACTTCACAAATATTTCCATACAGGAGCCACATAACTTGCGCCGACATCTCTCATCACCTTCCCCTATGGCACTGTGAGAAGACAGGGTAAACAAAAAAAAGAGAGAGAGAGAGAGAGAGAGAACAGGGACAGGGACCAGCAGGAAACCAAAGCAGACATTACTCCGGAGGAAACCCATGAGTAACGAGCAGCTTGGCCTGACGCCATCTTGGCTAACAATGACTCACCCAACCTCTCCTCCCCACCACCGTATTTTTACTTGAATACGACATCCTCCACTCCTAACTTGTCATGTCTGGGTTTCTTCCACTCCAGAGACAGCAGCTTTTCCCAGGTGAGCAAGGCAGTCCTATATTAACCTCCTCCTCTCTGCCAGTGAAGCAGCCATGGTGTCCACCCCACCCCAAGCTTTCAGAGCAGAAGCTTTGAGTCCTTCTGGATGAAGCAGTGGATTAAAAAAAAAAAAAAA
>WBMW01002662.1:396681-411728 GCA_013396635.1 Penelope pileata
TGGATTAAAAAAAAAAAAAAAAATACAATAATAAGGTCACCTCAGCATGTATTTTCTAGCTCTATTCCTTTCTTTTTGAAGCAAAGAAGAAAGGATTAATGCATTATTTGCCTTTTAGCCCAGGTGGTCTGCTCTGCTAGCCTCTGCCCCATTTACCATTGTTGCCGCTAACAGCTGTCTAGATTGCAGCTGCTCTAATGAAAGAAGCACTGAAATGTGCTACAGCCAGGCACCTGGCAATGCTGTACCCATTTGTTCATATCGAAGGAACATGCGAGCTTTTAATTGTTCATGGCAAAGGGAGCTTTTTAATGACTTCAATTAACAGAGAAAGAAGAACCCCAGTTAGCTCTTGCTATACAAAAGAGTGTCCACAACGTCATTAAAACAAGATTTACAAGTGTCATAACTCTCAGCAGCATAGTCAACAATACAGCCAATCATTACAACCGAGCACCAAAGGAGAAGGGGGGGAAAACCATCACACCAAGTGACAGGAAGGAAAGAAAGGAGGATGGGGGAGGGAGTGCAGAGGAAAAAAGAAAAGTCATTTCTTCTTTTCAGTCTAAATTGATTTTATTCTACAAAATGCTACTCAGTTAAAATCGTAAAAGCAAAACCATTTTAATATGTTCTTTCTTTCATAGCAGCAAGCTTTCTCTAACAAGCTTTTTGTTTTAGTGCAAATACTGTAGGCCTGTATTACAGTAAATTAACAAGAACAGAGAAGAGACAACACCAGAGAGAACACCTCAGAGCTGAGATTCTCCAGGACTGCAAGAACGATACCGAGATCGCAACGAGCAAAGAAGGGTCCCCATTCAGCAGTCACCTTTAAGAACCTCCTTGGCAGAAACTATTTCACTGCAGACAAAGAAAAAAAAAAAGAAAAAAGAAAAACCATGAGCTAAAACTTTTGAGGAAAAAAAGATAATGGTGCCCCCAAACCTTCAACAATCCTCATGGTCTCATATTTATCGCTGAGGCTCGATTCCATCTTTGACACCCGCTTTGCAGCAGCAAAATGCTACCAATGATTTCAATTTCCACAGGAAAGTGGAATCGGAATCAGGCCCTTTTTATATCTGAGGATCTTAAAGTAGACTTCAGTGACACTAGTAACTTATCGCCCTAATAAAGATGCACTATCCCTTATCGATGTTACTTTGAACTACACAGTATATCAAGATATATACAACATTTTATCCTCTCACTGAGCAAAAACAATTGGATACCTATTTTCTACACATTTTAATATGGTTTTAATATCAAGTAACCACAAACAAGAAAGTGGAATAACCCTTTAATCATACAGGATAGGAGGGGAACAATTAAGTAAAACAGGATGGGACGTTATTATTATCTTGAATTCTGAGATTTGTCCTCAACTCCACCTACTGTTCACAGAGGAATGATAATGCATCTTTAGAAACATCTCTTTGTACATTTTATACAGACAACAAAACCCAGAATCTTTTATTTAAAGAATCAAAAAAAAAAAAGCCTAAAAAAAGGAAGAAGATTGGAATATTTTTAATGCTTTATTATATCCAAGTCTCAAACAGGAAAAAAAAAGATGTAAACATGATAAATAAATAAGAAATAAAATGTAGATTGTTCCCCCCACCTCTTAAAATGTTTGACTTGGCCTTCCTAATGAAAATTAAACTGTAAGTATCATAATAATAAGATCTCTTACATTTTGGAAGTCTTTTTTAGAATGGAAAAAAAAAAAAAATCAACAATAAGAAAAAAAAGGCAAGAAAGCAACAACCAAACACCAGGAATGTGAGTTGGGAGAATGTTAAATTAATGGCGGGCAGATCTGCTGGAGCAGGCACAGAACAGCTGCCTGCCAATAAATAATAAGATACCAGGGAGGAGGGGGGTGTCTTAGGTTCAGTTTTGTTTTCTTTTCATTTAGGATAAAGGCCAGGTGGATCCTACATACAGTAAGCAGCAAAATTAAAGGTTCAGATGTACTAAATAGATCATTTAAATAATAATTATAAAAACACAACAGAGAGCTACTGTCCCCAGCAGGTTGGTCCCAAATCCCATCACACCACAAGCAGTTTGAGACTAACCCAGTCTCCACACCGACGAGAAAGGAATGGATGAAGGCAATGCCACAACCAGGGAGGGGGAAGGAAGAACAAGGGCAGAACTGGAATGGTGAACTCCACCTGGAAGCTGAATGTCTCCTTCAGTGCAGCTGCTGCTGCTCCTCCCAGTTGGGCATTGATTAACTTCAGGTGTTACTGGATGCTCCACTGGGCCCATCACTAGAGGGTCAGCCCAATACCAGCTGGAATTCCCTGGGCCTTTTTCTATCGATTTCAACACCTTTTGGTCAGACACTGACCCCGCATCCCCGGTACATGCAGAAGAACATGGAGACACTGTACACTAAGGAATCACTGGGGAAGGTACTCAAGGAAAATACCATTTGTGGGGCAGGGAAGACAATTCCCAAAAGCACACCAGTAAACCCAAAAAGAAGTATGCAGGGCCAGACCAAAACAGCAGGAGACTTTGAGCTGTACCTATCTGCCAACAACTAAACAAAGGTAAGGCTGATCCACTAAATACAAAAGGCAGGAGACCAGCAATCCCAACACAGACATCCTCTCTAAGAGGTTTGAGGGAGAAAATGGGCAGGCACAAGGCATTCAGGGCTCTTTCAAGTAGCAGAAATTGATCCTCTTTTCTGGGCAGTTTCAAATTGCTCCCACCAGTATCACAGGACAGGAAAGGGGATGCTCCTGTCCAACCTCTGAGAAGGTCGGTGACAAGTCAACAGGCAGTGGGCAAGGGCCAGCTGCAGCTCCTTTTGGCAACAATTCAGTGAGCAAAGCAGAGGTAGGAATCACAGACTTCCTTGGGATGCATGGCTCTCCCATAGGGATGAGGAGAGGGGATAGATGAGTGGCAAGTCCCTGTATATAAAACCTGTCTATGATGAGAACTTTCCATCTAGGAAAAACAAACAAAAACCTACTTAGGTAACTTATGGAGACCAATCTGGGGCTATCACAGAGGACTAGGTCAAATGTGAAAACAAACATCTCTGATTGCTGGGATGGCCTTTGGAGGCTGGCAGATGTGGGGTTCAAGGGCAGGGAAGGCCACACCTAAGGATTTTTTCAGAAAGGCAACTGGATTATGCCACCTGCCTACTTGCCACAGTTAGATAAACATTTTCCTTTCCAAGAAACTTGCCATCACACCTCTAAAAGTGCCTGTTTGCCTAGGAGACAGATACACAGCTGACAAGATGGTTGACATATCTGAACTGGGAGTGAAAAGGGGACAAGTCAAAAAGACGTCACATCTTTTATGAAGGACTGACAATATTTCAGAAGAGGTTTTCATTGTTCCACTCCCTAGAAGGAATGCTCCTAGCCTGCCAGCGATCCTGGCAGCTGGCGTTAAAAGCAGTTGCATCACTTTAGGATTCACCACTTGTCAGGGCTGAATTCTGCCCCAAATGGGTGGAAATGACATGTAGAGACATTTATTGAGCAGTCTTAGAATCTTAATGCAGAATGACCCAAACAACCACCTGGCAAAATTGAGGCAATTAGAGAAACAGCAGTTTTACCCAAAGTGACATCATTTACATAAAACCCCATGACAACAGGATCCTCTGCGCTAACTACTGAAATCTTAGTATCTACTTTATTACAAAAAAGTTTTGATGATCATGTGAGTAGAACTCTTTTCTCAATTTTACTTATTGTATAAGCTCAATTTGAAACCTCTAGCACTGATACAATGATGGAAATGTTTAAGCAATAAAGGAAAAACCTGCACCACTGAATCCGTTTTATGGAAGAAAAAGATCACTCGTCTTTCTATTGCTGGCAGCTCTTGCAAATACCTGGGTTTAAAAAATAATAGGGAATAAAAAAAGACAAGTTTACCTTTACAACCAAATAGTGTCCCTCTGAAACAATTCAAGGAACAGACAGTGGCCAGAATTTGAGGGAAACCAGTCCAGCTGAGCAAAGGTCTGGCTCCACAAGACTGAGCCCTATTAATTCCCTGTGGAGTTGGCAGCAGCTGCAGCAGTTTAGCATCTCACAGCAGTGGCCCTGTCATTGCATACTGCATTTCCCCAGGTCCAGCCTGACCAAGAAATACCCAAGTTTCAGCTAATTAAAAAAAAAAAAATTACACTAGAATAAATAGCTGTCACCACAGCTTCAACAAGCTGTACTAAAGAGCTATCCCCTAAGCAGCTTAGCTGGCAAGCTGAGCTATCCTCATGTGCACAAGGTCATGGTTCATCAGTACCTCGACATCTGCAGGAAGTGAGCCTGGCTCCAAGCAGGAATAGGTTACACACATTGCTGTTCTCAGCGTGAACATCAGCACTTGTGCCCTCTGTGAGCACTTAGGGCAAGCAGCCAAGCCCACAGGTTGGAGAAAATAGGGACCCAATGCTGGGGAAAGAGCCCTGTGATTTGCTTTTGGTCTTTAGGCCAGTTAACCTCAAAAAAAAAAAAAAAAAAAAAAAACAGATCAACTACATTAAAAACAAAAAAAAAGCAACAGAGGCCAGAGACCGAGACGCAAATAACGGTAACTGATTTTCCTCCAGTGTCCACTTGTCAGTCACAGGAGACATTACCAGAAGCTCTGGTCAGGAGCACTTCAAGGCCTCTGCTGTGCTGGAGGCTGGACTCCTGTCTTCCCCCCACCTCAGAAACTGGGAAACTTTGAGCAAACACCACCCGCTAGCATCAGTTGTGTGGAAGTGTGCTGCCTTGTTTCCCAATGAGGAAAGCCTTCAACCAGATTGCTTCACTCCCTTAACTGCTGCCAATCTCCAATTCTAGATTTATAGGCACATGGTGCCACCTTTTTGGTAGCTTGTTCTGCAAATATGGCCAAGGGGAGGGAAGGATTTTACTGACAGGAAGAGATCAGCATCTGAGTCAGGAGCCCTGATGGGAAGGAAGATGCAATACTCCCTATAGAATAGGCAGCCCAGGAAAAGTAAACAACAAGTCCAGCAGCAGATTTGGTATTACCAAACTGCGGTTAAAACCCTGCTAAAGACACTGGTAAGTGCCAACCCAGCAGCTTTTCTGATGCTACTTTGGCCCTGAGATGCTAACTCGGCTTTTGAGGAGCCCAAAGGGATAAACATATCTACTTGTTAAAAAAAAGGCTACCACATGAGCCTCCTGCTCTCTCCATTCACTGCGTCTGTGCCACAGGTACAAGCTCTGTGCTTGCCACTGAGCCCCTGGGCTCTTCTTGGTCCCCCCACCAGCTCCCAGCCATCCCCTTCCCACCTAGGCAACACTACGTGTTTCCCGCAGCCCGTCCCAAGAAAGATCCTAACAAGCCTTTAGAGTTCAGAGCAACTGGATGAAATGTCATGGGATCAACAACATTGGAAATGATAGGCAAGAGAGATAGAGAGGGAAAGAAGTTGTAAGGTAACTAACCAGAAAGATCTAAGCACAGAGCATAACCAATCAGATCAATTCACAAAGGAAAGGGATGACTAACAACTGTCTGCAGCTCGCCTTCAGTCCTGGCCAGGAGTGCTCCCAAGTCCACTACGGCCGAGAAGAGGTTTCCATTGGCAGACCCTACAGAGGGGACATTGCCCTCTCCAAACAGTCCTGGTGCATCAGTCCCACCCTTGCCATTTCCTGCCTCCAGGGAGCTGGCGTTGGTCCTCACTCTTTCCTGGAGCTGCAGCGTTTCCCCATTCTTGTTCTTGCTGCCCTTGTGCTTGAACGATCCTGTGCCTGTCTCTAATCCCACGGAGGGGTCTCCCCCATGGGGCTGAGCGGGGATGTAACACACTGGCAACAGGGGACCTCAGGGGGATTACAATGCCAGCAAGGTGGGAGAGTTCAAGGAATCCGAGGACTGGTCACCGCTGCTGCTGCTCCTCCGGTGAGCTTTGGAGCAGGACTCAGAAGGGGAAAGAGGAGACTCCTGATCCAGGACATTGGGGTAGGTGAACACCAAGTTGGAGGAACCAGGAGTAATGGCTGGTGTTGAGGTCACCACAATGGGAGTGTTGAGTGCCTCCTCCCCATAATAGCCTCCAGCAATGCTGATGGGCTTAATGACAGACCTCTGGGCTTTGTCAAGGACCAAAGAGGAAGATGGGATCTCTTCCTCCACAGGCTCCTGCTTCACCACCACCGCTCCGCTCGCTCCAGTCCGAACACTCTGGAGGCTGCTGGTTGGTGGGCTCCGACGTTCCTCAGGGCTGACTTTACATACAGGGCTGTGAGCCACCAGCATGAACTCTAGTTTCTCCTTCTCCTTCTGGAGCTCAGCAATCTCCTTCTGCAGCACTGACTTCTCCTCTTCCAGCGCCTCAGTTTCCTACAGACAAAAAGGGAATAAGTAAGTATCAGAGGCTCTGGCACTGCTCCTCACCTAGAACACGGCCACCAAGTGCAGCCCCAAGCTGGGCATGGCATGGGCAGATACACCCCAGTCTCTCCATAAGCCAAACAAGCACCAGGCATTTGCTAGTTGAGCATTTTGTGTTTCCTGCATCTACCAGGAGGTTATTCCCAAATTTCATCAATTTAAGGGTTATAAATCGTCTTCTTAGGAGCCCACCTTCGTTATTTCATGGACAGTTTCTACAGCGCTGTCTAGTCCATTGGCTTAAGTATCTCTTCTCCTTTGCTACCTACACGAGCTACACCTTAGCAGAGAGGACTCAGATCCTCTACCATTGGGTTTTATGTTAGGGTTAAATCATGTTCGTCTCATTTCCTAGACATAAGTGGTATAAAGCAATCTCTCAAGTGCTTTCACTTCCTTTCTGTAGCTCGTACTTCAGATGAAGTCTTGCTTGTGACTTATACAAAGGACCAACACTTTCATCTTCACTGGGTCATCCCTTGATGCACCTCAGGATAACTCCATTCACCTTTCCCACGGTCACATCACACTGATGGCTCATAGTCAGTCTGTGAGCAATTAGTATCCTCCTGTGTAAGGAGCCTGCAGAAGTACTCACGCTCTGTCTGTCAGGATATGACCTCCCAGTTTGTACTCCTCTCACTTCTGTTAGTTTAGTCATGAGAATCCTTAAATTCTTGCTTCTCCTACACTGAGGATACCTCCCAAATTTGAGTCAGCAGCACATTTCACTGGTGTGCTTTCACTGCTGTGATTCTTAATAAGCTCAAACACAACCAACCCCAGGCTGCTCCTTGATGAGGAACGCTGGAATCTTTACAGACTCTTTCAACACAACCCATCCTCATCTCCTCTTCAGCCAGCGCCTTACCCACCTTGCAGTTCTTGCACGCATCCCTACCTTCTTTAGCTTAACTAATAATTCCCCTCTGGCACCTAAGGAAGCACTATCTTTAGTGTCTTACACCGTCTTTACAGTGCTTCTTCTGGGTAGAAAAATCAGTTACACTTGCCAGAGACAGGTTAGCCTGAAGGATGTAGCTTATAGATGTACACATAACACCTCATTTTCTCCTGTTTTCAGATGATCCTACAGTCTCGTGTGCTTTTGTCCTCAAAGCTTCCATCTGAGGCACACAGCATATTTATTTCCACTTACAGAAAGAGAGCTGGGGTAGGGAGATGCATGCTGGTTAGCAGGCTCTGTGAGAGGAGAGCTCCGTGGATGTTTCGGGCAGTCAGCAAGAGGAAATTAGGCTGCTGAGCCCTCACCACCACTGACGCAGGAGCAATGCCACTGGGCAGCCCTGGAAGGGGAAGACAGCATGCATTTTGCAGCATCTTCCCCAAACAGGCTGGTAGAGTGAGAGCAACGCCCTGCGAGCTGGTCCAAAGGGCAGGCGACAAGGAGAGAGAAACGCATGCAGAGCACGTACCGCCTGGAGTTTCTCTGTTAGCTCTCGGCGCCTGTTACGACACTTAGCAGCTGCCAGCTTGTTCCTCTCTCTCCGGATCCTTCGCTTCTCTTCTTCCTCGGGCGACAGCTGTGGGCAAGTGCCAAGAAAACCCACAATCAGATCTGAGCAAGGCATTCCTTGAAGTTTGTGAGGATTTAACCACAACGCAAAGAAAAAAAAAGGCCTGATCAAGCAGGATGCTCAGCACTCCCCCTCGCCACTGATGTCAGCAGAAGATGAAAGCGCACAGTATCTCTGCTAGCACCAGGTCTTAGCAGAAGGGTGAGGAGAAGGCAGAGTGGGGAGCAGGGGGAAGATTGTGTAAGAGGACAGTGAATCTGCACCGAGGCCAAACAGATAAAAGATGCTCTGATTGTTTCACAACTTGGGTGGTACATTAAGCAAAACCAGAGCACGATGTTGTAAGTGCCTCTTTCTTGAAAGAAAATATCTGCTGCTTCCCACACAAAAATAGTTGTTAACTTGAAGGTCGGGGATGGGGTGGGGGGAGAGAGGGAGATCAGCACAGCTCTCATGGAGCCTGTGAAGCAACAATTATTTATACCACCCCAAAAATCTGACCTCAGATTTTCGAGCACTCGGCGAGATAACAGACCGCTTCTCGCATCAGCAGGCAAGGCTCCAGTGATACCAAGGGCTTCCTGAGGCCAGCTGACATCCTCACTGATATAAATCAGGGGCAATTCCATAGAAACCCATAGAGTTATACTCTTGCGACACCAAAGGAAGAGAGCAGGAGCCCACAGGATCTGGTGAGGTCAGGCCTAGCTTCAGGGGTTTGAGACAAGCCCTCATAAACCCCAGCAGCAGCAAGCGGAGCGCCCACGCCACGTCCTGCCCTGCCCAGGGCTGACCCTGCACCGGCACTGCCATGAATGTGCCCGAAACTGAGACGAGCACTCTGCAGAGCTTGTTGGCAGAGGATGGGAAAAAACCATCTCTTCTCATAACAGCTTTCAGTTTAAATATATCTGGGGATGCCAAAATCACAAACAAGATATTCATCCTCTTACAGCCTTTTCTTTTTAGCGTCAGTTTTATTCTAACCTCATTCTGGTTTGTTTTGGTTTGGTTCATTTCCCTAATTTTGATCTCCGCAGTTTCAGGGAGTTTATTTCAGCCCCTGGGCATTCCCCTTGCTCTGTTCTGCTTTTTTCAGGCCTCTGTGTGTGGCAGCAATGGTTTCACCTGCAGGCAGCGTGCCCCTCAGCACAAGCTAAGGGACAGAGGCACTTCTGGTGCTGCCTGGGACTTTGGGATGAGGCCTTTGAGCGTGAGAGTTCCTCTACCAGCAGACAACAATGCTCCATCCCAGGGCAAAGACATCTCCACCTGCGGGGCAGCAGCTGATGGGGTTTGGCACCTTCACTCCTGTAAGGAGCCCCAGCACAGCTCTGCCTGCTGAATTCACAGCCCATAGGCGTGCCAGGTAAAAGTGTATTTGTGCACCTGTATCCATAAGGCAAAGCACCAGGTATGCACAAAAACTCTGGGATGACCTGGGGCCCCTGTATCAGTTTTCAGGAGCACAGATCTCAATGAAATCCATTTAGACCAAAACTAGCCCTCCTGGGCCTCCAGTCATTTTAAGTTTTCCATCTCAGAGGCTAGGCTTGTTAAAGAAAATCTCATCAGTGGGGCTGAGGAGGATAATCTGGGCGTGCTTAACGTTAGAGTGGGTCTAAAACGGCACATTCTGCAAGCAGCACTAGATTTGCTTGAAAGCAGTTTGCTTTGGCAGTCTCGGTGCCCCCGCTGCACGCGCTAGCTGGAGCCGCCATTCGTCCAACCCCCGTGCGTGCAGGCGCTGGCAGAACTGTTCCTCGAGATGGGCTCTTCTCCTACAACGTTACACAATGTTTTCCAAAAAGGCAAAGCACCAGCAGTGGAAATCTGAGCCAAAGAGTCACAGTGAGCCACCCGGGTCCTGCCATAGCACATGTCTAATCAAAAAGACTGGATCTGAATGACCCACAGTGAACGGCTTGCAAACACCCCACAGGCCAGGAATTGCTTGGCAGGCATCCTTCCGCAAATAACTCCCAACAACAAATAAACCCGAGAATAAGGTGATCTCTTCACGGCCAATTTGTGAACACAGAGGCAGCGTTTGTCAAACAAATTAGTCGCTGCTAATTATTCCCCCAGTTCTCACGAGAGCTTCCCCAGCGCTGGACACCAGCCCCGTGCACAGGGATGGGAGGCGGCTCGACCTGGCACCTCAGCCCACCCAGGAGGGCTCAGGCTCATCCTGCCCAGCACACACAACCCTCCAGGTCCCCAGAAGGTCCTTCAGGTCCACACCACAGAAGATAGTTGGAGTATAAATCCAAACAGATGATGTGGAGGTGACAGCAGGGCTGCTGCCTCTCATTGGAAACAGGCCTCATGCAGCAGTGCACGTGCACTCCGAGGGTGCACAGTGCGTCCTGTCACATTCCTCCGTGGCAACCCACATAACTGCTGCTTGAGAGCAATATGGGGAGACTGACATATTTCAGATTGGCTTTAAAAGGGCACGGGCAGCAGTGGGAGCAGCCACCCCACCCGGGAAATGCCACCAGGACAGCAGTGCCTATGGGATTCCCGCTTTGCTGCTTTACAGAGGTCGGGTGACTGCACACTTGTGGTGGGGGGTGGACATAGACCCCTGACATCCCAAAGGCTCTCTGTGAGACTGGAGGCGCTCTGGGAAGCAATTCCTCCCTGCACAATGCTGGCTGGCACCGGTGGTATCACCCAAAGTGAGACTGGAGCAGCGCAGACGGCCATAGAGCCAGTGGAAAATCACCAGCTGAGGTATTCTGGGTGTCAGATTTGTAAATGACCTACGTGAAGCCCTGGTTGCTCAGAGGTTTCCTTCTGCCTAGAGCGGCAGAAACACTTAGACTGAAACCCAAGGCTCGACTTCAGAGTTTCACCTGCTTCTGAAACCCCACCACAACACCGCTCAGCAGCACGAGGCCTGTGATGGAGATTGGCCAAGTTGTGCTGCACACTGCGGAAACGGCAATAAAAATCACACCCTGCATCATCCTGAGAAACCCCAGCACACGTACAGAGCAGGGGACAGACCTCGGCTGTCCCCGTGGGGCTGGGTGACACTGCGAGAGGCAGCAGGGGACTCCCCTCACATGGGGGAATCCACGCGCCCGCCTCCGGGTGCCCCGCTCCCTCCTCCCCACTGCGGTTACCTGCTCATCCCTCCGTCTCCGTCCCACTGTGGTGCCGATGGTTTTGATCACACCCGGTCGCTGCAGGGCCGTGTGTCCGGCCACCGAGGACAGCGGGGGCAGCGGGTGGCTGTAGGGGTGCGAGCGGGAGTACGGGCTGGACATGGAGGTGATGACAGTGGGCTGCACCATCCACTGCAGGTCTTGGCTGGTTGTGATGGCGTTGATCGTAGGGATAAAAGCACTACCTGATCCTGGCATATCTACTCGAAATTTCTAGGAGGAAAAGTGGAGAGAGAAGAGAGGGAGAGAGAGGGAGAGAGAGAGAGAGAAGAAATTGTCAGCGAAAACAGAACACAGCATGTCCTCAGAAGCCAGTCAGGCCCCCAGGAGCAGCACCAGCAAGGAGCAGAGCACTGCTGCCAGTGCCTCTGCAGCACCCTGGGCTGCCCCACACCACACACTTGGCTCAGGCGCTTCCCCTCGCCCAGCCCCATCCTTGTCCCCCCATCTCCCCAGCATCCCCACCACTCCTTCCGGCACAGGGCGAAAGGGGAATTAAGGAGTTTCTAGAAAAACACTTCTCTGCCAGTCCAAAGAAAAGGAAGAGAAACTTGGGCTCTGAAGCACCATTACCAACCAGAACAAAGCCTCCTACCAAAAGATTCCCCCAAAATCCCAGCTCAGCCCACCTGAGGCTTGGAATGGCAAGAGCAGCAGCTCACCTCTTGCTCAGAGGCTCTGTGCTCACCGCACACAGCGCGAGAAGCCCGGCCCCGGGACGGTTACGTGCAGGGATATGTATTTTAATAGCAGCTTATAAAATAGGTCTTAGGATTGAGATCGGACAAGTTCCCTGCAGCTCTCTGCACTGTCTAGACAAAACAAGGCAGCAGTAAAACCAAGGCAGTAGGTAATGATCTCCTCCAAAATACGCATACACCTTGTTTCAGACAGAGGTAAATCCATCTGGATAATACGCTGGCACTAAACTGCCAGGAAAACAATTGCTTGTTCCCGGAGGGGGAAGCAGGGGAGAAGGAATG
Organism: Penelope pileata; assembly: GCA_013396635.1. Taxonomy (NCBI): domain Eukaryota; kingdom Metazoa; phylum Chordata; class Aves; order Galliformes; family Cracidae; genus Penelope; species Penelope pileata. Next base: position 408,793 of record WBMW01002662.1, read on the forward strand.
CTTTTGTCTATGAAGAGCTCCCGTCAGGAGACTTTCAATGGTTAGACCGGGCCTTACAGACAGGCATGCCTCGCTCCAGCTGCCTCCAAGCCTGCTGCGGAGGGATGAGGCTCTAAGGCCAGTGCTTTGCAGCCCTGAAATGATCCTGTGAAAAAAAACCCGTTTTTGGGTCAGCACAGCAGCCTCCCAGGGACAGCAGAGCCCTTGCATCAGCCTGACCTCAGCCCAGGTAAGCATCCCAGATAAGGGACAGCACTTCACAGATTTCCTTTTCAGGGTGTGCCTAGTCAAGCGCCTTGCCCAAATGCTTTGTTAAAACAAGGCGACTGCAAATAGTGCTCCACGTCCTGATAGCGACAGCATGTGGGGCCAGTTTTATCCAGAAGACACCCAGCTGCCAAAGCCTGGCGACCAGAAGATCCAGTCTGAATGCAGGTAAATGCCATTTTACAGCTTTGGACAGCCCTAAATCTAGCAAGAAAGGACAAGTGAAGGAAGGCAGGGGCGCATCTGGCAAAGTGAGTGGGAGAACGATGCTGACAGGACGACAGTGGCACCGAGACTTGGCAGAAGCCTCCCCAGAACCTCAGAGGTTCATGTACAGCTTGAACCCGACACAGCCCCAGCGCACCCCACGCAGCAGTAAATGCCATCCTCGTGACCTCTGCCCATGGAGGCCCAGAGCTGCACACTGTAAACACCTCAGAGGAATTCACAGGTGAAAACCCCCCTGTGCTCTGCCCAGCGTAGGCTGTGACCACATGGACGGCTCGGTGCCTCCACAGCCATGATGCCGCTGTGAAGGGATCTGAACCTCACAGGAAGGACAAAGTGCAGGGCTAGTTAAACCACGGGTGCTCGAGTCAAGAGATGCAAGTTCTGCTTCCAGCTCCACGAGTGCTCTCCACCACAACCTTTGCCCACCTGTGTCATCTCCCTTCCTGTACCCCAAAACTGCCTTCTTTGCAGGGATGTTAAGAAGCCATGGCTGCACAACGCACTGAGATTTTTCGGTGCTTTGCTATGCAAAAACACCATTTGCACGTCAGAGGAAAGGACCTTTGCAGTGGTGCCACATCAGAGCGGCTTCCAGCACCCACTGACCAGCTAAAAATTCCCATCTGAGTCCAGCAGAGTCAGACTCGCCGCCAAATCAGCCACGTAAGACACAAGTATCTGACACAAGTCTGGCCCTGAGTTATTAATGGGGTGACTGCCCCACTGGGGAGCGCCCCTTTATTTCATGGAGGACAGTGCTGTACCCCAGTGCGGCTGTACCCCTGGACAGCAGTGGGGTTCAGCTCAGCCACATCCCTCTGCTTGCTGCCAGCCTGGGGGTGAGACCGGGCTGCCTGCAGCCCATCTGCGCCATGTCCCATTGCTGCCACTTGCTTCCTTTCTCATCCCTCAAAACATCTCAGCAATTCCCCCAAAGCCGCGTTCTGTGCTCTCCCAGAGCAGCATTTCCCCAGCCAACCCAGCCAGGGACACGCCGCTGCAACAGGCTCGGCTTTCACACCGGGGCGCTGGGACTGCCGTCAGATTTTCTCAGCACCGCTTCCCGGCCGCCAGCCCTTCCCCGCACACCTCTCCTTCCTGCCGGGACCCCGCGCGGCCATGTGCCTGCCACCTCCCCGGGCACCGCTCGGCTCTCCTTATCTACGGGGCGGACCGGGCGACGGCCCAACGGCGGGGCCGCACGCACGGCACCGCGCGCACTGCTGTTCCCGGAGCCGAGCAGCGGGCGAGGAGCAGCCCTGCCAGCGAGCGTGCAAGGAGCTGAGCCCCGCCAGAGCCAGCCCCGGGGGGGCCCTAAGGGCACGGCTGAGGGAAAAGGAAAACGAGCACCAAAATACCAAAGAAACCCACCCAGATCTTGACTTCACGGTCTGATTTTTGGGTGGTGCTGCGTGGAGCCAGGAGTTGAACTCTGTGTCCTAGTGGGTCCCTTCCAACTCGGGACATTCCGTGATTCTACGACTAACTAACGTTATCAAATGTGGACGTAGGGGCGATGTCCCGCGGCCCGTAACAGCCCCGGTGGTGCCCCCGCGCTGAGCCTCTCCTCGGAGGGGAGCGGGATGGGCGCTGGGACAGGGCAGGGGAAGGTCTGAGGGAGCACACCAACCATCCCAGCAAAGTCCCTGTTTACCACACGGAAGGCAGCGATTAGGGATACAGCACGCAACTTAAAAGAAAAATGTTCCAGGGCTGCGTTGTATGGGAAAAAATAATTAAAAAGCATCAAAGTTCTGGCTCGGAGACGCAGTTTCCACTCAAGTACGTGACTGATGCATCTTTCCTTGCTTTGAGGGGGGAAAAAAAAAAACCTCACGAAAAAATTTCTGCAATGCATATTTTCTGTGGCGATAAAGCTCTCCCCAGCCCGGAACCAGCGGAGCAGCCCCATTCCTCGGTAAAGCAACGCTTCCCCGTGATCCTACTACAACAGCTGCAGGGACGGAGGACCGAGGGCGCGGAGACACCCCCCAACTCCTCGCAGAGCCCTTCCGCGCGCTCGGAGCCCCGCTTGGGACGGGGACGCCGGAACCCGGGCGCTGGTGCGTGTACCAAAGCAGGACGTGAAGCAGCACAGAGGAGAGCACACGGCCTCACAGCGGGCCCCGGGCACAGCCGCAGCCCTGCGGAAGGAACGCGGCTCCGCGCGGGGCTGAGCGCTGCGCCCACCGCCGCCTCTGCCCTCGGCAGGGCCCGGCCCCGAGCTCTGCTGTCCGGAGCCTCCTTCTCTCCCTCCCTCCCTCCGCCCTTCGATCCATCCGTGCCCGGCGCTGCCCGCAGAGGGCACCATCGGGACGCGTTCGAGGGCGGCGGGGAGAGCGCGGCGTCATTTCTGGTAAAACTTCTCTAACGCGAGGAATGTCACGGGCTGGTACGGCTGGCAAAGTTTAAGAGCGGACTTTTTTTTTTCCCCCCCC
>WBMW01002662.1:412639-577725 GCA_013396635.1 Penelope pileata
GCTCTCCCCTGGCGGCTCTCGGCGGGTTCCCGTTAATCCTTCCTCTCCCCCTCCCCCGCCCGTGCCTCTTGGTGCCGTCCGCTGTCGCACGTTGCCAAAAATGGGCATTTGCGTCGCACTACGCCAGCGCAGGGTTCCCCTCCCTGCGAATGNGCAGAGCGCGTCCCGAGCGCTTGCAGCCCCTCCAGGGAAACCCGGAGGGAGCTCCGGGGAGGCTCTCACTCGGGATGTTGCTTCACCTTCCCACCACAGCCCGCATTTCCCATGGCCCTCTTCGCCTTGCTGCTGTGTATGGAAATGCGAAGATGGCACAGAGCTTTTCCATCCGTGGTCCGATGGCTGATCTCTGACAAGGGATGTCCCCACAGAGCAGCTCCGTGCTGGAGTTTGTGGCACCGCTGTTTGCACACCTACCTCCCCGCTGCTCCAGACACAACGCTCTCCTCGCCTCTTCCTCTTCCTCAGCACACTTCCTATTTGGCTCCTCCTTGGCCCAGCAGCCACAGCACTCAGTGAAGGCACTGCTCTGTGCTGCCTGCATCCCTGCATGCATCCCTGCATGCATCCCCACCTGCATCCCTACCTCTGTCCCCACTTGCATCTCTGCTTGCATCCCCACATGCACCCCTGCCTGCCACAACCCACCCCACCTCACAGCTCAGCCAACCCCCTTCCCATGCAGGTTTAATATCATGCACTAAGATACCAGAGGATTCACAGCAAGAGACGTTGTTTGCGGATGCAAGTTGGTTTAACAAGAAATAATGCCTGACAACCTGCATGAGCAGGCCGGAGCTTTGGCAGACACCTGCTGCCCTGCCTTGGGGAGCACGGGGGGATGCAGACCACCTTTCTCTGCTGCTCTGCCAGCATGGGCCCTGCTGCCGTTGAGCTGTGGGGCCCCACACTGCTGGGCTGGTTCATCCAGGCTGGCCTGGCCGTGCGCACGCGGCTCCTGGGGCACTGGGGCCTTGCCAGGCTCCCGGGAGTGAGGGCTCGGGCTCTCCACCGCCCGCCGGCTGCTGCGGCATGCTGTGCTGGCAGTTTGCAAAGCTGTCTATTATCAGCGTGTTAATAACCTTTCACAATGTTTAATTACTTGGAAAGGTAATCGGTCCTGCGGTAGCTGTTTGAAAAGCATGCCCATTTCACTTGCTCTTGGCAAAGACTTCTGGCTTTTGTCTTTCATTCTCGCAATAAATATGTTACAACCGACCCTGCTTCAAAAGGCCGTGCCTATTTGTGAAACAAAGAGGAAGATTGCTCGGTGGCTTTCTGGGTACCAGCTCGGCAGTGGGGTGGCTGCCACAGATCTCTGCTCCTGACATTACGTGTGTGGATTCAGGGAGAGCTGTTTGCTTTCAATGGCATCACACCTGAGGTGCCCAGCAGACGGCCCTGGGTGGTGGGGAGTGACAGCGGGCTCCCTGAAAGACAAATGGCCATGGGAGCCCAGAGAAGGCAGGCTGCCCTCCTGCCACACAAGGATGCTGCTGCTCCTGATGTGAGCGGGCTCATGACCCCCACGCATGTGTGCGAGCCCCTGGCACCTGCCGCGTCCCCCACGCTGGGACGGGTGGGCCCCGCAGGCTGACCCTGCTGCCAGCCATGCCCATGGCACACTGCTCTGGAAAGTGTTAGGAATGGGTTTTCCAAATTGGTCCTTTTCCGCCAGTGAGCGATGTCCCATGAGCCAACGTGTTCCGCTTCAGACAGCACAGTGCTCACTTTTGGGAGAAAAGTGTGAAACGGTGTCAGAATAAAACATTATTCACGATGGCAGCAAAAGCCTCTGGCAATTTTTCTTTGTTTCTCCGTAAGTGCGAACATGTCAAAAAGCAAACGAAAAGCTCCCAGCAGCTTTCAAAGGACCGAGCTCTCAGCCTGCAGTTTTCCCCACGTGTAGGCATATTCAGAAATCTGGTCTGAGTCCTGCTTGTGTTTTTCTCATTTTCTTGGAAGTCGTGACAGGTTTGTTTTCTTCTTCTTCTTTTTTTTTTTTTTAAAGAATAATAATAATAAAAAGCTTTTAACAGCCCTGGGGCAGAAGGCTCTCACTTGCTAAATCACAAGGTTTGCCACATTGAAATGTAGGGACGTGCCCACAAATGAGAACTGGCTGTCTTAGCTTTTGTTCTTGAACGTTTGCCAGAACCCTTAAAACAACACGAGTAGGTTCAGCCACCTCACATCCCTGCGTGCAGGGGAGCCCGGGAGCACACAATCAACACGCTGTCAGTGCCTTGGCCCAGCCATGGGGATGCCCCACTGCAAGGCAGCTCGAGAAGGCCCAGAAGGGCCCTGCTGCTGGCCATGAGGTCCTGCTGGGCTCCTATGGGTACAGGTGAGCTCTCCAGGCCCCCTCATGCTGTACTGAAGTTCCCACCACTCGTGAAAGGTGCTGTCAAACCCTCTGTGGAGCGTGGGCAGAGGTGGGCTTTGCCTCCAGCAGCAGAAGATGGCTGGGATGCCAGAAGTACATTTGTTTTAGCCTTCAGACCCGAAGGATGGTCGCTGTGCTTCTCTGCCAGGAAGGCAGCAAGAAGAATTGGATTTGCATCAACAAGATGAACGATCACTTTTATTTTTCCCCTGGCTTGCTTAAAGAATGGCTGTCAGAAGGGACAGTGAGGGGCCAAAATTCATAGAGCTGAAGGGAGAATTAGGGAAACGCTGCCCTGACAGCTCCGAAAAGCAGCCCACGGCGCAGCCAACAGCCATAGGCTTCCTCAGCGCAGACCTGTCGGTGAGCACGGGACCTAACCCAGCGCTCTCCACGCCATTCCTGGGCTGTATATCCTTATTTAACTTGGACAGCACACCTCAGTCCTCAACTGCAGATATATTTAGCCTTCTATTTCAGTCACAGACTTGGAGAGAGACCAGATGCACACCTCAGGCCTTGCCTATAGTCATTCCTTGGCCACCTCGCCATTCTGCTAATGTTTATTTAAACAGATGAGGGGTGGAGCGTGACCTAGCGAGGACTTGGGAAGCTCTCCCAACGCCTGTCCCTGCGCTGGGCTCTGGTTGGCCGCCTGACGGCCGTGGTTTGACTGGTAGGCCCAGAGCAGCACAGGGCTGCACCACAGCTCCTGCCACTTCCCTCTGCTGGCTCCGGCCCTTCCTTCCTGTCCCTGCTGAGGGGCCAGGCCTTGCGCCTAGAGGGTTTGGTGTTTCCACCAGACACATTGCTCACCCCTGACTCCACCGGGTGCAGACTCTACAGCAGGGCTCCCTCAGCCTCTACCTGCACCTGGTTGTGCCACCTTTCCCTTTGCCTCTCCTCAGCGGTTCCTTGAGCAGCTTTGAATCACAGTCTCATTTCTCTTGCTTGGAAGCTCCACATTATCCTTCCCCTGGGCTTTCAACCTCATTTAGGTCTCTTTCAGCAAAGTGGCTGTGCTGGAGCTCTTCTCCTGCAGCACCTAGACCCTTCCTCTGCCCTTCCTGACCATGTCCTCCTGAATTTCCTCCCTCCCCTGGCAGCTGAGGGCCTGTATTTACCTGCTGCACCCTTCCCCTGGAGCAGACCCCTGCTCCAGAAGAGGGTCCCTCCAAGGGGACGCAGCATCCTCGCCTCACATCACCTGAACCTCAGCTGCCCCAGCTCTCGTCACATGAGCAGCACCACGAAGTAGCACGGGTGGGCTGGGACATCCCATGACAACCCCTGAGGTACTGTCCCAAGTTCCCAGCTCCCCCCAAGCCCTGGAGAGAAGGGGGCTCTTCCCTCATGACGTCATGGCTCTGGGTTACAAAGTTTAGCCTGTAAGCAATGGTCCCACCCACAGCTTCTTTCCACATAATTATAGCTCACTAGATACCAGGAAAAGGAGAGCCCCTGCCTGGGCTGCTGACGTCTTTTTCCTTTCAGGTTCGATGGCTGCTTTATTGTGGTTGAGTTTTCTTCCTTTCTGCTGCCCAGTCTTTCTCTGACTGGAATCGTTCCTCCCCTGAAAATTTGGTGACTTTTGCTGAAAAGCAGTTCTGCCACTTCTGTGGAGAGGCAGCTCTTACAAATGACACAGTGGTAGTTACGGGATGTGTGGTTTACCTCAAGACGTCACATCTCCTCCCCCAGAGAAATCAGGAGGTTTATTGCTCAAATTCGGCTTCAATTGTATAAAGGAAAAAGAGCCCTGTGACTTTCACTACTACTTTTAATGTTCTAAGAAACCCTTACGCTCCTTCCTCAGGCTGCTTCAAAGGGCAGATAGCTGGGCACGAGATGCTGCCCTTTGGCACACATGAGCATCCAAAGTGTGGTATAAAATCCCGTGAGTCAGATTTCAGTATTTCCTATGTGGGGCAACGAGCTATTGATTTTGGTGGGGATTTTTCCCGAGTGAAGGCTGGACAGAAACCAAGCAGAGCTCTGAGTGTCAGGTTTGCCCTTTTCTGCATTAAACAGTTTTGGAGAGCTCTTGGAGGTGTGGTGATGCTCAGCTAGGAGAGCGAGTTCCCCACAGGGAAGATCCCCATGCTCTGTGATGGCAAAAACCAGCATGGCAAAACCCAGGGACCTGCTGTGTGAGAGGAGAGCTGTGAGGCGAGTGGCAGGCAGGCTGGCCGTGCCGGACACGCAGTGTGTGTTAGCCCACAGAGAGCTGAGAGAGGAAGCCAGCAAACCAGATCTCCCCACCTGGCTAAAAAGCACACAGAGGAGGTAAACAAACACAATAGCCAGTGGAAATTTGCTCACTGCCACCCTCCCCACCCAGGCAGTGTCCCTGTCACCACACAGCCAGGCTGCAGGCTTGTGGGGACGGGAGCAGCAACGCCCTGGGATGCTCCTGGTGAGAACAGCAGCTCCTTTCACAGAAGGAAAAAAATCCCTCAGGTTCTAACAGCTTTTGCCCTCATGCTGAACTGAACCAGTACAAGTACAATGCTGTGAAACTCAGGGCACAAGGTTTTACTCATATGTGTTTGTTCTTTGTGGGCTGATGTAGTGCTGAGCGAGCCCCAGCTGGGTACCCTTAGCTGCTGTGATGTGGAGAAGGGTAAAGCATGCAAAATGCGCTGTGACCTTTTGCTCACACCACATTTGAGGGTAAACCCCTCGTGTTTGACCAAAATCATGACGGAGTTCCCCTTAGCTAGTACTGATTTCCAGCCCAAGCATCTGAAGATGGGGTCCCCAAGCGGGAGCTGAACTTTCCTTATGTTTATACAAAGAGGCTGTGCTGCACACGCTGAATGCAGGGTTTGCTCGTCGGTGTCTTCCCCCCATGTGAACTGCGGTGCTCCGGACCTGCCCAGGAAACGCAGCTGGTTTCCTGCTGGCGAGCCCAGCAGCGCTGCGCTAGCTAAGACCTCCCTCACCTCTGGGTTGCTCCAGTGCAGCAATATCTTGGTTTTGTGCAAGAAGCTTCTCATCCACTGACAAAAACAACTTCCCCAGGGGACCGGGCACCCCCAGCCATGGACCATGTGGTCCCCTCTGACCACAGTGTGCATTCACAGTCTCATGGCACATCCAGGCAGGGGTGGTGGGAAACGCTGGGAGAAGGAAATGATTGCGACACAGCCCTGTGTGACGCAAGGACATTATCTCCTAACGCTGAGGTGTCGGCGTGGAAGGAGTTCCCCTCATCCGGGGATGGGCTCTGTGACCCATTGCTCAGTGGGGTGCCCTGAGCTGCTGGGGCTGGCATGCTCCTCTGGCCCTAATTAACCCTTCTGCTGCTGAGGAAGCACAGAGGACACTCATTGGACAGTCATGGTGAAAATATTTTGTCTGTCAACACTGCCTTTCATCCAAGCATCTCAAAGGACTCTACAAGTATTAATTAAGCACACCTCCCCCCTCACCCCCAAGGCAAATATGAATAATTATCATTGAGCAGCATGGAAAAATGGGGCCATGCTTGCCCAAGAGCGTCCAGCCAGCCACAGTAGAAGAGCCGTTTCCAGCAGCAGGCCCCAGGCAGCAAACCTCCTGTGGGCAGCAGCCTCAGCCTGCCGGGCTCGGCTCAAGGGCTCCTTCCCCTTGAAGGCCACGACGTTCGAAGGACAGAAGAACAGATTTGTTTTCATTTTAGGATGCAAAGAGATTGATTTCATGGTATAAACCATAGGTAAAAATGGCATGAAAGTATGAACTTCCCATATCCATGTGAAAGCTTTCTGAACAACAGAATGTTGTCTCATTCACTCTGTAGCCCATATTAAGCTCTTCTGTTTTCTCTGAGATCGGTAGTTTCTGAAACTAATGGATGGTAAACCAGGTATCGAGGAATTAGGGGCAGAACTTAAGGAATATTTTAAACCCAAAGTGATCAAACCTGTGGTTATACAACCTTGTGTATTATTTCACTTCACTATTATCAGCTTGAGGGCTCGGAGTGCTTTCATTTTCCTTTCCCTCCAACCATTCTCCATCAAGGCGTCTCAGGTCAGGACTGCTTAGGTTGCAAGTTGAGGTATACTTTACAGCGATAAAAGCTCACTGTCATCATCTAGTTTGAACTCTCGCATGGCCCAGCCCAGAGGAACTTGGTGAGTTGCCCTGTAGGTAGCCCAAACACTTACAGCATGTTATTTCGCTAATTTTCCTGGATATCTCTGTAACTGCTGAAGGGACTCTGAAGTTTCCCCACCTTCCAAATCGTGCTTCATGCTGCACGGAGAGGCTCCAGTATTGGGCTTCTTGTTTGCAAATTCCTTACCTACAGGAATGTTGTGGGAATGAATATACAAATATTGTGAGATTCAAAGATATCAGAGCAATGCGGAGGGGAGTCATAAATATACCTCACCTAGATAATAGTGGCTATAAATTTTGCTGCCTTGATCTGGCTTGGCATCACTGCTTTGCAGAACTACTTGCTGTGCTAGTTCCTCCATCCATGGCAAGCTTTGCTATTTATTGCTGATATATAACTATATCATTATGGTCTTCTTCTGAATGGCTCAGGATAAAAGCAGCCTCTGCAGTCTGAGTTAGGCACTTTCCAAAGCAAGAGCAGCTAAACAGAACAACACCCCTATGGGGCCTGTTACTGGGTTAAATTCACGATTTGTCTTTCGCCAGCAGCGCTTTCCGGTAAGTATCTTTTAGGCAGCCCTGTGGCCTCTGAGCTCAGACCACACTTGACACCTTAGCCACCATACACGGGGCTCTGAGGAACAAACACTAACCAGAGCAAAGAAACTGAGCAATTGATTCTTCTTCATCACAGAGGATGCCTTGCTGCAGCGACTGGGCAGGGAGCAAGGCCTGGTGGGCCTGCCTGAACCCCACTGTCTTAACGGGTCTCTGATGGCTTCTGGGCCAGGACTGTCCCCTCCCAGCCCCTCACAAATGCCATGTGCTAAAGCTGCTAGCGAATAATGGGGAGGGGGAGCCACGGGGACCTCCTGTCCCACGCCATCAACAGCCCAGCTCTGTGAGGAGTTTCAGATCGGTGCTGTCTGTTTCCAATTACGTCCAAGAGTGTTTCTGTACTGAAGAGCCAAAGCCTTGATTTATGGGCTTTTGGACGAGGGAATGCAGTGTTTTTTATTATCTTTATCTCTAAATCTTCTCTTGTTGCTTGTTCCTTGCAACAAACTTGCACAGTCTAATGCAAAGGTCTTCAAGTTTTTCTACACACTCGGGTGCTAAAATCCTGCATTAACATGCAGAATAGCTGCCTCTGCATCAGACAGGGAGGCCAGCCTGGCATGTACCCCGCAGGAGGACAGGCCCCTGTGGAAGCGGCAGGGTGGCTGCTGCGGGCCCTCCATGCCACCGCCAGGCCCAGACCTGAGCGAGGGCCTCGCTGTGGGGCAGTGCCGGAGGTGGGCCGCAGAGCCAGCCCACTCCTACGCCACTCTGCACCAGACATTCCTCTGGCTGGAGTTTTTGCTGCATTGGCTTCCCACATATTTATCCTGACATCACATGGGCTGGGGCCCTTCCCGCTTCTGCCCAGTGTGAGCTTACTGTACAAAAATCGCTTTTAGAAAACGATGTCTCCTGTGGAAGGAAAAGGGCTCGGATGCCGTGAAGAAGTTTTATGAGCTTTGCCTCAATGCTCGTTGTGCAACATCTTTGCAGGATTTCATTATTTATGATCTTATCTAGCTACGTTCTATGCCTAATAGCTCGGAGGTGCTGTTGATTAATTTTTTCCAGCTCTTTGATGTAGCGGCAATAACTTGTCCACATTGTCCTGTGTCAGAAAAGTGGAAATTGCCATGGCAGAGCTGGGGTGTGGTGGTGTGAGGTGGCCACAACTGGAACCGCTGCCTGCTCCCACTGCGGGATAGGGCTCCCCTGGATGTGCTCGTGCTGCTCGCACTGCTCCGGTGCTTGGCTGATGGCACTGCAAGCTGAGTCAACTCATTAAAATGGGAAAAACGTAACCCAACCTAAAAAGGTTGGCTTTTTTTTGTTCTTGTCTTTTGCCAAGTCAGTGAGTTGAACTCGCTGTCTGTGCGAGAAAGTATCTACAGGAGCTGGTGCGGAGGAAGGCACAAGGGATTGGGCAGTGAGGAATAGTGGGAGGAGGAGGAGGGAGAAGCTGGAGGAAGAGGAGGGAGCAGGGCAAGTGGGAGCAGGCTGGGAGATCTTCTCTTGGAGCCACACCCTACGTGCGGACACTGCTGTCTGATTCCTACCGTACTGGTTCCGTCCTCGATGTTGTAACCCGTTTCTGCGAATCTTTTCAATTAGGCAGTGATTTATTGGTTAGTGGGGTGTGTTTGGACAACCTCCAATGACAGGCACGAAATGCATTACCATGCTGAGCTCTGTCCTACTGCCTGCAATGCTAAGGCATCAGATTTTTTATCCAGGAAATGAATCTTTTTCAAAGTGATTATAAGATTATATGACTAGGCTATCAAGTGATGTAAACCTGCCCATTTCCAAAAGCTTCAGTGCAGTTATACCACTTACAAAAGGATTTACTTCAAAATTTTAGCTACCCCAGCACATTAGTTGCTGATGAACAGGAGGTCTTCCTGAAAAGAGTGCATTTATCAGCATAAATGGACCTCTTTGTTCCCTTACGTAGAGGTTTCCAGCCTGCTCAAGCTAAAGTGTTTGCTAGTTCAAAATTTATTATTTCTTGTCATCACTTCTCCTACAGTCATCACCTCTCTGGTATTGGTCCAATTCTGTGGATTCGTCAGTCACCACCACAAAGAAACCCTGAGCCAAAATAAACCTGGCCTGGCTTGATTTCTGTATTGCAAATGTACTGGCACAACTGTTGTCCACAAAATCTCCTATTTCAGCAAAGTGCTTGAAATCCCATTGACTTCAATTAATAAGTTAAGCAAGTGCTTAAACGCTGTTTGAACTGGGGCCTGATGACCCTACCTTGGCCAACAATTCACTACACTGTTTTCATCTTCCTTTCTTTTCATTTTTATGGTTGTGCAGCTTTTAAAGGAATTTCCACATTTCACTTCAGTCAAGAGATCAAAAAAATTGGTGAGATCAAGGAGAACTGAAACCAGATTTTATGTTTTCTTCTGACATCTTTCATTTAGCAACAGCCTGCAGTAGATTAAGCATTAAGGATCCAAGGACAGTGAATGAAATGAGGCGGCCTTCTAGGACACTTCCCTCTTCTTGAAGTTATGGGGTCAAATCTTGAAAAATTAATCTTACTCCCCTCTCAGGGAAGGGAATTACTGATGTACCAGATAAGGAAAAAAACTGCAGATTCTGGACCACCACAAATATACTTTACTTCATGGTTGCTGGTGATATCTGGCAGTTTTATATTACATGCTACTCCTGTTCTCCCTGTATGCAATTACATAGGCATATCAGTATAATGCATGGTTATTACAAAATAACCACAACATGCTGGGAAGAGCATTTTATGCCTCTCAGTTGGACAAGGCTCATCTGGCCTTAATCTGATCTTTTTTTTTTTCTTAGGGGACATCTTCTATTTTAAGGTTTTCTTTGTTTAACCAATGGAATCTATGTCACTTTGACCTATATTAAATCCACTTTTTTTTTCATAATTCTCTTTGCTGATCAAAGAGCTTTCAGGCAGTTTCCTGAGACACTGGCATACCTTACAGCTCCAGCAGGAAGCCAGCATAACAGCATGCAAATGCTCCCCGCCTTCCTCTTGTGAAGGCCGCTGGATCCCTGCTGCCTCCCAAGCAGGGTTCAGCTGCTGACCCCCCTCTCCTGTTCCCTCCTGTCCCAGGCACAAGTGAGCTGCAGCACTGGGAAATTTCTCAGTGTAGGAGGAAAAGCCCTTTGGTGCTGTTCCTCATGGGCACTGGGTCCCACTGCATCTCCTGGCTTTGGGAATCTGGTCCTCGCAGCACAAGCCAGAGGGCTAAGTGAGGTGCTGGGTTACAGAGCATGGAAAGGGGTCACAGCGGCCACCCCAGCAAGCAGGGAACCACAGTGACTATGCAATAGAGAACAAAGAAGAGAGGTGTGTCTCACGCCTGGTTTTTTCTTTTTCCCATTGGGTTCAGATGCCTTGCTCACTGTTGATGTATTTCCCATCATTATACATCATACATCATATTACTTGCTTTCATCCCTTCTTCCTGAGACCCTTCACACAGACTCCTCCCCTGAGATGTGCACTCAAGCCGCTCCTCCCACAGCCTGGGGTTGCTCACCATTCCTGATGGCATAGGGCTGTCTTATGGCCACCACTTGCGGGCGCTGGCCGTCTCCCCGGCGAGGGGGACCTGGACCTGTTGGGCTGAGAAGGGACCTGTGCCTCAAGCCCTAGCACAGCCACAGAACAAAAGTGTAGTGATACCTTCTTCTCCTCTTCGCTTCTGACCAAGCCGCCCTATGAGGAGCTGGGCAGGCAGGAGAGGCTAGATCTGCCTACCCTTACCAGACCTTGCCCCCAGGAGGCTGGAGGTCCCGGCAGGCAGTGGGTGACACTGGGCATACCCACAAGCAGCCCCACAGGCCCTGGGGAAGCTTGGCTGCTTCCCCATGAAGGCTGGAGGCTCCCAGAAGTGGAGGGCTGAGGTCTTGAGCCTTGGTGACCAGGGCCCAGGGAGGGGCAGGACCTCTGGCCCGGGGTCATCTGCCCAAGGCCTGGGCTGGACAGGGCCTGGGCCAGCCTGCACCGCCGCGTCCTGCCCGGTGCCTCTCCTGCAGAGCGGCCAGGGCTACCTCACAGGGGCGTGGGGAAACCTGATGAGCTAGCGCCTGCAGCGCACTTTGATGTCCTCGGATGAAGAGTGCTACGCAACTACAAAGCCTTTTTAATGTTATAAAGCCAGAACTTCTTGCCGCCTTGACTTGGCAAAGAGGCCGATTAGATGTTATCGGTTTTGCTGTTTACACTTACAGAAACTGCTGCAGTGTGGTTTTTGACGTGTTTTGCTTTTAAAGAGTGCCACAGTAAAGTGACAGAAGAGTTAATTTTGGGGTCTTCTCCCTGCAAATTCAAGGAGCAGACAGAAGCGACCTTATATTTACTGTCAGTGAATGCAATAAGCAAAGTAGTCCTTCAACAAAAAAACTGGAAAAAAAAAACAAAAAAAAACAACAAAGCTGTTACATTTGGGCATACCCGTGTGTTCTGACCACACCTGCAGTAGCTGCACTGAACAGCGTTCCTGTCCGAGCTTGAGGAAAAAGCCGTATTACAGCAGCCTGCGCTTAGATAACTGAGCATGGCGTCCATTTCACAGACATCAGCTGACTCCCAGATAAGGGCCTGTTTGGGCCGGCCCTCGTCAGCTGCTTTTTGCCTCATCTGCCGCTAAGCCTTCCTGCTGTGTGGTTCTGCTTAACGAAGCAGTGAACCCACCTTGCTGGTGGGCCGGGGAACACCAGTTTGGCTCTATGTGGAGGCGTCCGGTGGTCTCCCACCAACGGGTGTGAGGCACAACCTGTGCTCCAGCCTACAGCCATTTGATGTTCAGTGCTGAACTACAGGACAAAACGGCCCTTTGCAGCCACTCACGTCATGGGCACAGTGACGCGGGCACAGCTTCACCTCCAAATGTTCAACCTGCCATCAGGCCTGCCCAGCGCTGCGTCTACAGGGACACCGTAAGTTGATTACAAAACACAAATTAATCCTGTAATTTAGGAAAACTGGAGCCCAAGGAGGTTCCATACCTCTGTTTTTTGCTTTTTTTTTTTTCCCTTTTAACACCATTCACTCTGTGCATCTCCTTTCCCCTGCAGCCCCATCACACACAACTCCACCCTGCTTCCACCCTCAGCCTCTACAGCATGAATGCAGCACTCAGACCGCGCGCTGCTCCAGCTGTCTCACTCTTGGTTTACATTGGATTGTAAAACTAGAAAAAGCTTCATGTAAACACTTACTCCACGTTTACAAGCTGTATTTTGCAGTCAGCCTCTCAGGACGGGAGAGTTTCACTGTACTCAGCACTTATTGCTCCCGGCTGACAGCAGCAAAGCTTCTGCCCCTTCTCTCTCCGGCTGCTTTCCCTCTTTTCTTTAAAATCTAAATCTGGCCACAAACCTTACACGATCGCCTCAATAACAGAAATAAGTAAATGCACACATAGAACACTCTGCAGAGGGTTTGGGCTCTTTTTGCACACCATCGTGCCAGCAGACACCTCTAAGTCTAGGGATGCCCTGAGTCACCTGCCAGCCACAAGTGATTCCTAGTAAGCACATTTTGGGTATTCCTTACTGACAGCTTCTCCCTGTGTTCACCTGGATGATACTGGGAGGGCACCAGGCACGGCACCAGGCACCCTCAGCCCCTCTCCACCCGGCAGGAGAACCGCTCAGGTGTGAGCAGCTGGGGGAGGACTGTGCACAATGGAAGGAAATTGGGTACAGTGCTTTTGCAAAACCAAACAAACAACACATTGACGGAAAAAAAAGGCCCTCAAGAAACAGCTCGCAGCAAAATGGACAAAATTCTTTCCCTCGCCCAGCAGTAGTGGGTTGTACAGGCTGGAGTGTTTTCACACTGAAAGCATGGCAGCGTTTGGGAGATTTCTCTACAGTCTACAAATAAACAAAACCCAGGGAGTGTTTTGCATTCAATAGTTAATCACAGTTGGCTGAGTGTTTATATTTTTCTTCACTGTAAAGGCATTCTTGGTCCGCCTCCCAAACAGCTTGTTTTGTCTGCGAGATTTAATCTTGAGTGGCAGGACCAGGCGCAAAGACAAACCTCAAAACAATCCTTACTTTTCTAGAGTGAGATGTCAGATGTAAAATGTCAGCTTCCCTGCAAACAGGCCCCTCAGGTGAGTGTGTGCAGGAGCTCCTGCTAGCTTCCAGTCCGGCCTGATCCCAGGGCCACCAAGGAGTTCAGTGCACTCAGTTTTAACTCCTTCCTCCTTGAGAACTGCTCTTAAAGTAGTCTAAGCCCCCTCAGACAATAAGAATTCAAGGCCCATTGGATGGGTTTCCAGCCCAAGACCCTTGCTGAAGAAGCAGCTTGTTTGGACGCAGAGAGCACTGGCTCCAGATGCCCAGCTTACTTTCAAATCCAGACACGGGTTTGTTTGAAGGCAAAATCAAGGCACCTTTCATAAAGTCAGAAACGAAGGGATGATGCAATACAACAATAGCAGTTAAGTGCTGAAGCTGCTTTGCCCAGAACCAGCTCAGGCAGCTATTTAGGGCACCGTATTGTACCAACAGCAACCAGGTTTCTGCAGTGGTCCCTATCAACACTGCAGACGAGTGACTGAAAAAGCAGTGAATTTATGTCTTTGTACTTCTGAGATCTGAGAACGGCTAGAAACAGTGAACTTCTGAAATCTCACTATTTTTTCTCTTCATTTTGTTTCCTCTTCCATTTGCCATTGCCTCTGAACTAGCTTTAAAGGTAGATATTATCATGTGTTGCTTAGATCTGTATCTCAGGTTTTGAAAAAGTTAATAAAATCACATAAACGTTGCCTGAGAGGTGCGTCAGCGGGTCATTCAGTCCAACCTTCTGCTGGAAGCAGGACCATCCCCAGCACTACATCAGCACTGCCATGGCTTTGCCTACTTTAGTCTCAGAAATCTCCATGGAGGTCCCCCGACCTCTTGGTGGGAATGCTCTTCTTCCCCCTGCCTGGATATCCTGGAGATTTTTGCCTGTGTTGATATTGGTTTTGGAAGGATTTTTGACAAGACATCCCAATAAACATAACCCAACAGAGCCTGAAGGATGGAGCCATGAAACTCCCTGCAAATTCATGCTAGCAGCTTCTTGCAGCTCCTCGTACCCTGTGCATGTTCCTCTGTTACTGCTGCTTTCCTGTGAATGCTTTAAAATCAGTAGTTGTTAGCAGAGATCAGGTCCGCACAAACAATGCTTGGGGTCATGCTGATAATCTCCAGAGTGCTCTCAGAATTGTTTCTGTGCTGCCTTCAAGTGTATGAGCTGCTTCTCAAGCCTCTTCCACGGCACCTCTGGAGCAGAGAGAATAAATAACACTTTGCATGGTATAGTCACTGTGCAGACCCTTCTGCCAGAGCGTATCATGGGGATGAATATGCTGCTGAATTTTAGAAAGGGCCAAATGCGTGATCCATTTCTAGAACATCATGAGAAAAACGATGCTAAATGCAACCAAATGGCCATTACCAACGCAGAAGCAGCGCTCCATGAGCATGCGCTGGAAACCAACTGAGCAGATCACTGGAGCTGTGCTGGAATCCCACAGCTCTGGCTGCTGCCAGAGACAGGGAACCAGGCTTGAGTGAGCCATGTCCTGACAATAAAACCTCCTCTTCGAAGCAGGCACCCTGCGTGGCTTAGGGCCTTGCTTGAAAAGCCTCCTCCCTGCATGCAGTTCACCCAGCTCTGCAGTGAGCAGCGAGCCTCAGTGCCGGGTCCCCACCGGCTGGCAGCGGGGCGGCAGGAGCAGGCTGCGGGGTTTCCACGCCGCTTGCCCACAGTCAGCCTCTGGCAGCAGCTGAGTCACTCCCGAGAGTCCAGGGCGCTGTTAGAAGTAGACACGCCACGGCCCAGCGTGTAATTACACAGCCACCACGGTGCGGAAACTGCTCCATTAAGCTCTGACCCCATTAGACAGGAGCTGTTAGTTCTTCTTGGCTGCAAGTGCTGCTGGTGCTCTGGAGATGAGTCCAGCTCCGGCAGCACAAACTCGTTCACCCAAACTCACCTCTTTCTTGCTGAGTCTAGAAAATGTCACCCTGCTCCTGGCTTCATCACCCAAGCTCACGTCCGCAGCCCCAGGGGAAGCGGAGGTGCCGGGACACAGTGCTGCTGCACTCAGAGGACGGAGGGGGAGTGCAGCAAGTCCAGGAAACACAGCATAGGTTTCTTTTTCATGGGATCTTTTTCACCAGAAAGCGATGCTGAAACAACTGCTGAGCAAACCAAGGGGCTGAAGCTGTTTCTGTCAGACAGACTTTAACATTTTGCTTTCCCTTCTTGTGATGAGGATGGAAGCATTCAGCTGGGAAGCTGACTGTGAATGGCTCTGAACCTTTCATGCTCCTCTAGGGCTGGAGATGCAAGGGGGAAGTTTGGTGTCACAGCCACTCTCTGGGAGAATTAAGGTGCAGAACACAGAGTAGGCCCGGCCGGCCAAGACACACAAGAAACCATCATGAGCTGGCAGGGCTGCAGCTGGATTTTGCAGCTGCCTTTCCCTATCACGGCACAGGAGGAAATGCCCTGCTCCAGCAGCGGGGTGAGGTTCCCTCTGGCACAGCCTCTCTGCTGGGTGCAGGAACGGCTCCAGCCCCAGCTGAGCAGTGACCCAGGCACGGGGCCTGCTGCAGGCAGCACCCGCTGACGGGGAGCTGGGGTCCATCGCTGAGACCACGCAATGGAACGGGCACCGGGCGTTTCGCTCGCAGTCTGAGGAGCAGGAAAAAAAAGCGTGTGTCACTGCTGGCGGCCGTCCTGTCAGAACACGCTCGAGGAGGGCTCGCTGGGAGGGGTGCGTGATGCCTGCGCTGCTGCTGACTGCGCAGTTCAGAGAACAAACAGAAGGCTCCAACCTCGAGCTGCTGCTCCGACACCAGCGCTGGATTCCCTCTGGAAGACACAAATAACCTCGACGGCTCTGATTTCTAAACAAGTGCTAAAAAAATCTTTTGCTGTAAGGGACAGCGGAATAAAGGAAACAAGATGTCAAATTATAATCAGCTTGAATCATTTTGAATAAACACCGAGGAAACGAAACGTGCCCTGTGTGCTGGGTGCCTTACAGAGAGCTCGCTCCACCCAAATCGAGGGCTCGAAATGGAGCAGGGGTGGTAGAAACCCCCGATGGCCTAAGATTTGCTTTTCACTGGTACTGAGTCGCCATCCTTGGGGATAGAAAAAGCATCATTAGCGTTTAAATAGTGTTTGATGAAAACATGCAGCACCCCAAGGATCGATTTTCACCACAGGCAGCTGTAGCGCGAAGCATTAATCCTTCACCCTCTCTGGTGACAAGAGAAGTGCACAGAGCTGTAGGAACAAACAACGTCAGGCTGCTAGCATGTATTTTGCTTTTCATGCCTGCAATTAAGCGCTTGCTTTACTTCCTGTTGTTTAATATTGCATTTATTCTTTATCACTGCAAGAAAAACCTCCTGTACTTTTTTTAATTTGCGCCGGGGACACATTTGAAGGCCCACATTGTAGACTCAGCAAGTGGCAGGGCAGCCGCCAAACCTCGCTTCCTTTGTTGATTTCTGGATGATTTAAGACCTATTTGCAGCAGCTGATCCCAGTCTCCCCTCTGCCTTTTTGCTTGGTAACTACCACTTCAACAAAATGGTGTTTGTGCAGCGCCTGGGAACCGAGAATTGTGCTTTTAAACATAGGGCACAGAACGGAATAGGGAAAGCGGCCCTTAAATCACCTACACGCCATGAATTTCTCAAGCCACGTGCTTAAAAATACTGTTCTGCAAGAACTCAAGAGTTCTGCCGCACGTTGGACCGCTAGCCTTTTATTTCATACGTAGCTAGCATCACATGCACGTTGCTGGGACTTGTTTTGTTTGCCTTCCCCCAACGCAAAGCCTGAAATTATTCCCTGAATCTACAGAAGTCAGTGGAAAAAAAATTATAAAAAACCTCTACTGTTGATGTGCATTGTTCCCACTTTTACTGGCTTTGCCCAAAGGGACAAAATCCATTCTTCCAAAGCACAAACAGGAAGAGATATAACCTGATCGATGGTTTATTTAGGTGCAGGCTTCCTTCGGCATACACTCTCCCCCCGCTGATGCTAAGAAGTGAATTAAGCTAAGATGTGGTGCAAAAAATGTACGCAGTGCTGTCAACACGAACATCCACTCTGTTCTGGAAAACAAAGGAGTGTTTTCTCACAATTACTCGGTTGTGGAGAACACAATACTTAGCTTCATAAATAAAAACAGTCTCTACAGCAAGACTGATGATTTTTACAGCAAATCATTCCGCGCTTCCGTGGGCCCATACGGCACTGGCACACCCCAGCCTGCCTTGGTTAAACGTAAACCTCAAACTTGCTAAAAATAGCAGCAACTAGCGAGGATAAAACAGGGCTGTCCCAGAACATCACAGGCACCTGGAGATGAAAACTGCAAAGGAGATGACTAAAGGGATTTTCAGGAACATTTAAGACATTACCTGCAGGTTTAATGAGCGTGACAGTGCAGCAGTTGAGGAGATGTAATTTAAGGGAAGAGCATCCACTGGCCGTCTGTGTTGTCACAGACTTCATTTGCTTCACAGGGAGAGGACAGCAGCCTGTAATTAAGCCATGGTCAGAAGCGGTGTCCAAAGCTCGCTACCTTCTCTCAGCACGCCTCTCCCACAAAGCTGGAAGGGCGAGAAGTCAGACAGAGGGCTCCAACCAGCGCTGCCCGGTCACCTCCCTGCATCTTGCACTGGCTTCTAGAAATGCAGTTTGGATCTGCAGGAGAGACCCCTGCGTGCTGCTGCAGGTTCCCCTTGCTAAGGCCGCTGACACAGATGGAGGCCACCTAAGCACCGTCCCCACTCTCTGCTTAAACAGGGTTTTGGCCTCTGCTAAATCCAGCCCCGTAGCAGGGGGTACTGCTGCGAGGAGACCGACCAGAGCCGTTCCATCCTGTCCTGCTCCAGAAGTGTCCGTGTGAAACCACCTGGAGGAGGACGTCAGGCACCGCGCTTCAGGGCAGACTTCAGTCTCCTGCCTGATTCACCAGAGATGCTGATTGCTCTCAGTGCCAGACAGGATGAGAGCAAGAAAACACGCAGAAAAACACGCCCAGTAAGGCTTTAGCAATGCGTAGGAGATTCACGCTAATTCTAGCAATGCTTTTTTCTCAAAAACTGAGTCAAGTCTACTCCATGTATGAATGGGAGGATGTTCAAGGACACAGGCGATGCTGAGAATGGTGCTGATTCTGCAAACAGTGTGTGGCGATGAGCAAAGCAACGATCAGCACGACAGAGAGATCAGTGAAGGCCAAACTACACAAAATACTGTTAATTTTTATTTATTCTTCCAGCTGTTTGTCCAGTCTTTTCAGCAAGTTCACAAAATAATCTCACTTTGCATCTGAATGATTTGGTGTGACCTCTAGCACAAGGGATGCTGCGCATGGAGATGAACAAAGTCTTGACCCATAAAGTTTGCACCTCAAGGACCGCCAGAGAATCTTGCACTGATGGGGAACAGTAAACACACGCTTGTTGCGTTCTTTCAATTAAAATCGTGACAGAGTAGAATTGGGGCTTGTCAATGCATTTGTAGCATTGCTGGATTTTTTTTTCCTATGTTTTGTTCTCACAAATCACACAAACCAGCCCCTTTTAACTGCATATTTCAGAAATCAGGAGAGAAAGAGCTGGAGCCTCACGCCTTTTAAGCTGGCCATCATGGATGTTATAAAACAGGAGACAACAGAGTTGATTCTGACTTATTAGATTACAGCTCCTGTGGCTAACTTAAATTGCTTCAATACATATTTTATTTGATATGAATTTATTCAAACCAACTGTCTTTTCTGATTTAGTGCTCATGTAATTTTCCTTCCACAAAGAAGAGCTCACTCATTTCCATGTCTTTCCTCCTAATGCCTGTAATGCTAATCCCACAAAACCTTTTTCTGACAGCCACCAGGAAGGGCTCCATTACCTACAGTGTGCATCAACTGTGCAGGTGAAATAAAGAAAATGTTCACTAAGTGCAAAAAAAATGCTTTTATTCTAACCTGAAAATTGAGAGGCTTGCAGGCTTCATCTCACGCAGAAAGAGCTCTCAGCTCTTCCACCTAAACTTTTTTGCCAAATAGTACAAGTTGCAGGATGAGGTAAAATTAAACTGAAACCACTGGCTCATTTCCATACGTGTTAGCAAAAAGTTGGTATGGCATTACTGAGTAACATAGAGAACTGCAGAGTTAGGCTTTTTATATGCTCCAAGTCCTCCCTTGGACAGTCTGAGAGCACTCAGACCTCAGTAACAAAGCAGTGCTTTGTCCAGAATTCTTAGGCTGAGGTAAAGGATGTGTTTTTGGTTGAAAATGTGAGTTACTTCTGAAGAGTGCAGCTCCTCCTAAAACATTTTCCGATTGCCAGTCTTTGAAAGCACCACGGTACTTTCTGAGAAGACTAAAAAAGTACCGGAGCCACTTGGGCCACTAGGTGCATAAAGCAAACACCGTGTTCATGGGGTGGTCGTTGCAACAGTCAATGAAATACAGTGCTATAAAACGTGAGGTTCCAGGGATCTACTGATGCAACTTGAGGCTTTCTTCCTCAAAGGTACCAGATTGTTTCTATAAGATTTTGAATGTTGTGAGAACAAATGTTTTCCATTAGCCATCCTCCTTCTCCCTCCCCATTCACAAGAGTGAGCTTATTCTTGAGTATGTGTGCGAGGCTTCGATTTTTACCTGAAGAAATGCAGATCTGAGATTGTCCCAACATACTAAACAATGTCTCTTTCCAGTCATTGAAGGCTGTTCAGTCAGAGCTCTGCTCGACAACCATTGTCATAAAACCATCACCCTCCACGCCGGCTCTAAGTCCTGGTTTGCGTGCAGAAGCCTAACGCGGTGCCTCCACATGGAGAGCTCCCTCTCAGACCTTTGGAGCCGTTTACAGCCCGCAGGTAACGCAGCACAGTCACGTGGAGATGGGTCACAGGACACAGCATGTCCCCTTTTGCAGTGAAGCCTCTGATTTTGTTTGCAGCTTAATTTCCGGCCAAGAACTCCAGTATTAAATAGATTTTGCCTATAAACCAGCTAAAAATACCTGTAGTTTCTAGAGGCAACTTATTTGCATAATTTTTAATTATTAAGCTTCACTGCTCAAAACCCATCTACATCCCCTAGGTGGACATTCCACTGGAAAGCGCTGATTTTAATGTAAAATAACAAGTTTTAGAAAGGGTAGGAGAACACTGCCAATCAATTAATTTGACGAGAATCCATTACGTGAGTGGATAGTGGTGATAAGGTGAATAATTTCAGATCAAATGTTCTTCAGTGTCACTGCATCATCTGTGCAGGACTCACACAGTTCCTTATATTTAGCAGAAGTAGGGCACATTTTCCATATGCCATTTATAAGCCACAGAGACTGTTAATTCCATTCCTTACTGGAAAGTCCCCATGTCTATTTACAAATTAATTTGGGAAGTGACACAGCGACTGCGAGCCCTGACTGGTGTGCCTGACACAACCACGAAAGAAAGGATGAATAGGTGGAATTTTGTATCTGGCATTTCAGAATTAGGGGAGGGAATGCTTCCAGTTATATATACTTAAAAATATTTCTGAGAAAACTTATTGAATTTAGGCATTAAGCTAAATATATATAACCCTACATTATTTCATCAGTTACTTTCCAAGACATCATTCATTCATTTGTTGAAAGTTTGCTTCTTAGCAGTATTTATCTTACTTGGAAAAATTACAGGTCTACGGAAGCGCATTATTTTGTTATACTGATTTATATCACCAGCTCTTTGAGCATTTGTACTAGAGCACTATAACTTTTTCATAAAAGCAAAGGGAGTTCATCAGAAAAACACTGAAAGTGTGCAACTGGAAATGAAAACAAAGCAAAAAGCACAGCATTTAAAATAAGATGAGCTTTCAACTGAAACATAAAAAACCCCTCCAAAACCCTGCCATATTAATATCAGACCCGCTAGAAAGGCACTGAGAATTGAACTGTGCAACTCATATCCATACCTGCGAGATTAAGAACCACAGTGAGACGCAAGCAGCCAAGGCAGAATATGGCCCTGTACAGTCCGTTAGGCATTTCTGGTACATACGGCAGTTTTGTATTTTCTTAGGATAAGCTGGAAACATTAACTAAATGGACAAATTTCACAATATTTCTGTGGAAAAAAAAATCCAATTAACACCATCTGAAGATAAGCAAACAAGGCGTAACACACAGGACACTGTTAGCACAAGAAAATGTTACCACATCAAACCACGCACTTGCAAATTTAATCCAGTAGATACACAAAGGAATGGAGGTGGCGGAGGCAAAGGGAGAGGATAAATATCAAATTCTCAGTTTTGAGTATGCCAGCTGAGGTCGTCGTTTTGTAAATTTGACAAAAACTGAAGCTATCAAAACTATTGAAGAGGCCAGAAAGAATCAAGCCAGTCCAGCCCATTTCCAGGAATTGTCGTGACGTGTAGGCTGAAGAATCTGTCCAGTATCATCTCATTGCCCGAGGTTACCTAAAGCTTTCCATTAGCAAACGCTGCCTCCTGGAACTGAGGGACAAATGTTTTGAAATATGCCCTAGTGAAAAAAAAGAAAAAAAGAAAATTCAAGATTAGGAAGGAGTACATGTATACAGCCAAGTTTTTAACCAATCGAAGCATAAAGTTATTGCATTCAGCCCGTTATTAGAACTCACAAATGCGTACTGTTTTTCTTACAAGTTTTTAGCATGCGGTAGGCCCACATACTCCATCTTTCTAGATCCAGCAGTACTTCTGCCTTTAGTGGCCTCAGCACAAACAACCTGCCACACCTCCTAACGTGGTCAACATCAGCAACTCAACGCTGCCGAAACAGCCTGATCCAGCATCCGTATTTCATCCAGTGCAAAGTTCCAGAAATAAACTCTTTTATGCACTGCAAAATACACCTTAGAATGGCTGTAAAAGTGAGAAACACTTAAAGAAGTCAAAAGGGTGCTTATACCACTGCCTGCAGCATTTTATGCCTGACATTTTTGATACAGTTGATGTTCGTCGTGTTTCTTGGATAATAATGTTATTTTCTGTGTTAAAGAAAGCTTCACGTACGGCAACACAGGCCCAAAGACAGCCAAATCAATGAGGAAAATCATGAGAACGCATGGAGAAGATAAAGTCTTTGTTTCCCTACAGAAACCTTGATGCAATAGAGAGTCACTGTTGATGGCAGCAGCTTATATGAGATACAGAGAATAAATATTAACACTCTGGATGGACTGAAATTCCTTTTACTAGGCGTTGAAATTCAGAACATTATTCTGTACATTAAGATGTGCTGTGTATATTTTGGATCTCAGCATACCTTCTTCACAAAGAATCAAGTGACTCACATATCCATAAAATGAGCTGATCCAAAGTATCCAAAACTAAGTTTGAATTGTACCCTTGAGCTTATTTCACTGAAATAATCTGCTGTATACTGAACACACGTGTGTGCCCCCAAGATACCCTTTATTTTGCAAGTAACATGAGAAACTGCTTCATCATGCCCTCTTTGCCTTTTGCCTACTACTTTCTGCACTGAACATTCTCTACATTTTTATCATTTTGTTTTCTGTTCATATCATCGGTCTTCATAAATTTCTGTGCAAGAAGAACCTGTTCCCACTCTCCTCATCAAAAAAGAAAAGTCTAATCTGAGAATAGCTGCAGCCACATTCATTATGTTACCGACTTCTCCACTTGTTTACCTCCTGAAGCAAACGTATGCTGATCAGCTTCACTGTCAATCACAATCTACACTTCATAATTTGGGCAATTGATTGCTGAGGCAATCACTGAACACCAATAATACCTCCTCGCATCTGAAAATGTTGCAAGATCACAAAAGAGAACACTTCCCTCTCGTTGCAATGCTGCGCCTGGCAAACTAATTAAAAGAAAATAGCTACCGTCAGCTTTTGTACAAAAGCTGTAAACACGCAGGAGATGCTGTCCAAAGGTTAAAAGAGCAGTATAAAAAGTAAAAGCATTTCTGGACTGAGGAGTTGAGCCCAGAAATGGAAAAGAAACGAGAGACAACTAAAACACACATCTTACAGCACAGACAGATTGTTCTGGGTATTTATAGAATACATTTTGATTTATTGAATCAAAGTCCAAAAAGTGGGCCTCATAAATAAATAATGCCCACAAAAGCGACTGTTCGTACGGGCACATGCCTTCATAAACCAGCTAAGAAAGTACACCTATAATTTGATTTGAACAGTTGAACGCAAATTCTCCACCTGTGTTTTTACAAAATACATTTGAAATCGCAGCCTTTCTATAGTCTGGTCAACTCTACATCATTCTGCCGGCTCAAGGAGTATCACTTGCACGTTGTCAGCCACGGGATCTATCATCCTTTTATTTCTCCTTGCATTATCTGTCCTAACGTTTAAATACATTTCCTCTGCTTGCTTATTTTAAGTAGCTTCTTCCTTCCCCTTTGATAACTTCTTTGCAGACTCTTTTTCCATGCACATGCTCTTCTCACTGACTTGGTAAATGTTACTTAAAACTTCCCTCTTACATTTTCCTAAATGGTAAAAAATCCTTATCATTAAATGGGATATTGGAAGGATTTTCCTGCCTTTTTTTCCCCTATCTTTCATTTCTTTTCTGAGACAGATCCTTTATAACGTTTCAGTGCTTTGTATTAGTACCACATTCACTGTGTTGTATTTCAACCACCTTTCTCTTAGATAAATTTCAGAAATGAATACCACGTACGTACTCCCAGGCCATCGTTATCTACAGCACTACCCTTGCTGTTTGCTGGCTCCTGTAGCAGAGCTGGTGCTCTCTGCTGCAGTACTAAATCAAACACCTCCTTATATTCTCATCAAAGGTACTATTTCATGGAGGATGTTATTTCACTGGTAGTTCATATGAACCCCTTGGAGATGTTATATATACTGCAAAGATTACTTCAGTACTTCATAATTTGTAAATGTCCACTTCCGTCTTTCTGTACTTCAAAGTACGTGCTTGTGTTTGTCCTTATCATTTGTGATCCCTTCCAGACTGAAGTGAATGTAATACCAAACATTTAGCCAGGACACGTTCCTCCACTTCTGCCCCTCTCCATGTTGCCTAACTATCTGAGATTTTGGAAAAAAACTTTGGATAATTATGGTTCATCACACACACAAATGGAGAAGACCCTGCAAAGAGGTCTAGAAGTACAACATACTTGATAGAATTGTATTAGTTGCAGCACATTTAATCAACTGAAGAGCAAAGAGGGGAAGAAGGAGAAGGTAGGTTAAACTGCTTTGATGTTAACGACCACTACATATAGGGAGGGGATGGCAAATGCTAGCGTGTAAAATCAACAAGGCTTATTTTGAGTACGTACGAGGGAGTGGAACAGGCAGTTTTTAGAGTTCATGGGACTTTTTAAAAATTGTATGGCATTTCCAAGGGAAAATTACATTTTTGCCCAGTTGAGTGCATTTTTGTGGAAACGCTACTGACATTTCATCAGAATAAGAAGGAAAAGAATGAGGTGCTGTGGTCTGGGTTGACTTGAGAAGAGACATCCTGGTTAGTGGAACAAAAAGCCTAAACATTGTCAGTTTGATGTTAACCTGCTTATCTGCAGTGCAGCATATCGCAGATGATGCATCTTGTTTCACAGACAAGGCCTCGTGCACCAGAGGATTCAGAAATATAAACATGCTAGCAGAAGTAATCTCTTCAAAGGACCCAGCCCATGGCAAGAATGATGGGAGAAATCATCGATATTGCTGCTTCCAGGAGGCATTGTGCAACTGCTAGCAGAAACATTATAGTGTCACTTTAAATGCATTTTCTTCATATGTTTGAAGCAAAACTTTTTTTTAGGAGTTTTTCTTTTCCTCTGAAGTTTGGGACAAAACCATATACTAAAATATTTTCATTTCCAATTAAACAGAAATGCTGATGTCTTTCGCCAACTACAGAAATTGCTAGTAAGCAGGAAGAGAACAAACACTTCTACAGGCTGTCAATGGCCAAGTTTCCTCTACCAACCAACTGCTACTGAGGTCAAATTGCACACATTTACTTCCACACAAACAGGACCCTGACCTGGATGTATTATTTTACAATTGATTACAGAAAACCACCTTAAAAACTGTAATACATTTTTCTGAAGTACAATAACAGACTGGATGGCAAGGGCCTGTCTCACATGGACTGCTATTCCTTTTAAAAAAGTTTAAGTTTCAAAATGATAAAAACTTATACTCTAGCATTTTGTGCATACAGACACAGGGGAACTGAATGTAAATGCAAACTTAGGAAAAGACTCATTTATCACCTCCTATTCACATAATCATATTCACACAAATTTACACCCTCAGTAACTTTCATCTGTGCCACGTCACAGGAATCCACGTACAAATCTCTCAATTTTTTTGTTTCAGACATGTTGCTACAAGATACTTTCAAGTATCTCCTAAGTTTTCCAAAATTATTATTTTTATATTCACTTGTTAAGTTTGCCATCTCTGTACAACAGCTATTAAAAATAATTCAGTAATTTGGGTACCTGTTGAATCACACTGAAGATGGAGCAAACCAGCTTTGCATCCTGAGCTATGGTTTCTCTAAGCTGCCTCCTACAGCAGAAACCAGCTTTTGATCAAAGCATTTTCTCCTTTTTGGGAAACACCGAGTTCCTTCTTTCTCCTGCTTTACTCTACCAGGTTCGCAGTGGGTCTGTGTCACAGTGACCTTACAAGCTAAGAACAACTGCATAAAATGCTCCTTCAAATACAGAGAAACTGGTTTGCAGCGAGTCCACAGATATTCTGTACGTGAGTGTGGAGCACAATGGCTCTGCTTCGCTCTCATAATGGTTTAGATCTTAGCTTAAATAGTGTTTTTTAAAGAGTTGCTTTCTTTTAAGCTTAGAGTGCGTGCTTCATACACATACAGGCACACGTCTAACTCTTTGTTGGGTGCCTTAGTGTAAGAACCCATTGTTTTTTGTCTGTTTGTTTTTGTCCCCTCAAATGGTCATTTGCCAAGTTCAAGGTAGTAAGTTATGGGGTTTCTATGGAAATTTTTCTTCAGCACTCCAGAAAACAACACATTTCGCTACAGTTAACCACTATATACACTTGATACGGTACATTGAATTTCAGGTGCTATGCTCAAGGACATCTGCTGAGAGCAAAGCACTTATCTTTCCTTCACCTTATTATCCAGTAGAAAGAAAGTCTTGCTATTGTAAATGGTAAGTATCTAAAAGGAGGCAGAATTGGATCACTTGTTGTTTACATGTTTTCTAGTCATATAAAACACTGACTGTGGTACAAGGTCTCCAGAACCCCACGTATATTGATATATGTCTAAATCTAAGGGCACGGGCTTGCAGTGCTTAAGACATACTTGACTCAGAATTCACATCGCTTTTGTGAAATTTCATTCTAACTGTATTGTTTTTCCAGTATAACTTGGTGATGGATGTTTAAGATTTAGTTGGAAGAAAACTTCATTGACCCTTTGATAATATCATTTGCTAATTCCTATGCTACAATCTTCCTCGACAACTTTAAGTTATGCAGCTGTGATCTTCCATCAAACAACACCTCACGTATCTTTATTGTGAAAGCATTCTAACACTGTAATGCAATTGTTTCCTTCTGCTATTGTCTTGGTTTCACTGATGTTATAGTCAACTATTCAACGGTGTTCTTATTACTGACTGTTGTGCAATAATGGTAAAAGAGTCGTCTAGGTGTTTCTATTTCTCTTAAAACCTTCAAGGGGGAAATTCTGAGTAGAACATAGATTCAAACTCGGTGAGGAAAAAAAACATACAAAATGCCATACCAGTGAGATTTCTGCTTTTTGTGTCTGGGACAAGGATGTTCATCATGGGCTGATGAATCATCCTCTTAAGTCATTCACAAAATAGACTCCTCTTAAACTCCCCTTTTTCAAGTGTGCCAAGTTTTCCAGCAATCTAGTCTCAAATTCATCCACGCTAGCACTACTTGCACTCGTGTCTTACACATTTCAGCTGAGGCCGTGGGAGTTCCAAGTGCCTTTTCCATCAAGAGATGATTTGAAGAAATGGAGGGGGATGAAGTAATCGTGACGGTCCATATGAAGTACAGACTCAGTTGTACAGCAACGTTGACTACCAGCACAGTGTATTCTGTCCTTGCACACTCTTTGAAAACCCCTGAGCCAAAATCTTCATCTTTTCACAAAGACTCACTGTCTGCTATTACTTTCTCTCACCACATCAAGTGTATGTATCGTGTTCCTTCTCACCAGAAGACTGCCTCAAGTTACTGTATTTCGGGAGGAGGGGGAGTTTCTATTATTGGTTTTGAGATTAAACTTTCCCAACTAATATATCTGACTAGGGCAGGTACTCTGTAGTCATGAGGATCTTGGAATAGTTGTATGTAACCCTTTCAGGTCTTCTGGAATTGGGTCTGCAGCAAGAATAGCAAGAATACCCGTCTTCTCAGCAGTCCTCTGCCGTCTGAGTTGTCTGGTAAGATTAACAGTGAGTTTATGTTAGAATATTCTGCAAAAGCAATTATTTATCCTGGGACTGAGGTGAGGACTAAATTGTATCCCTTTCAGCTGTATTAGATACAGCTTAGACTCCCAGGCATTTACCTTAGCTACTGTCCATTTCTTTTAGAGGAGTCACAACTCCACGATTTGCATCTTTTTGCATCTCATATTTCTTTACTTCTGCACCGTAGAGGAACTGCTGCAAGACATCTACAAGTTTCTTCAAAGCTACAGAAACCTGACAGAAAAAGAATCCAGTCCAAAGACAACCGATCTCCATAAATTAGTTAGAATAGCATCATTCTACCCTCTTCCAACTGAATTAGGTGAAAACAGGAACTAAGAAGGGCGTAGGTCAGAGTAAGGGACAGCCTGAGGCTCACGGATGTCTTTGACCTATTCCTCCCAGACTAGCATTATTATGCTGACACTCTGCAATAAAATCTTATTATATAAATTATTTCAACAGCACAGCCATATTAGAATTATAAAAGAGCTTCTCCGGGCTTTATCAACGTCACCTGATTATTCACTTTTTGAAGTACAAAGTGTTTGCACGGAGCATGCATACATATGCAGCGTGCCTTTGTATTTTTATGCTCCTGTTGCAACTTGTTCTGACACAATGAAAACTTGTTTTGAAAATACTGAACACCTACAACAATTCCTTCTGGGTGCCAGACAACAGCATTTGTCCTACCGTGACTACACAGGCACAGCCAGCTGGTTTGTTCCATGGAACCTCTAATAATTAATCTCCCGCGTAGAAGGTACGTACCATGCTCTCCACATGGTAGGATTTGCTGTTTGTTTACAACAGAACAAAGTCAAAGTTGCTAACATTTCTTTCCTCTTTTTTAAAGGCTCTCTTTTTAAATTCCATTTGTCAGGAGCCATCTAATTCAACACCTTTAGTACTAATTAACAAAAGGAACTTAAATTAATAAATTGCTACTCTAATTCCACTCGTGGGTTTGTATTTAGGTCATATTTCACGTCAGTGCTTATTACAGCCCTCACAGGTGGTTGTATTCCTCCTCCTGCATCTTTATGGCTCTCATTTAACAGCGACTGTAAACCAGCACTAATTTCTTGCAGAAATATTCTGCAAGACCCATCTTTTAATGGGCCTCATACCAACATTGGAGGCATAGTTTTTTTCCTTTTTAACTCAGATGTGAGGCATTTAAATATCTTTGCTATTTTTACCACATATCATGCATTAAAAATACATTTTAATTGGGCAAACCATGTTATGTTGTCTTATTTACTCATAGGCACTTGCACAGCATTCCTCACGAGGCTAAAGATACATCAGCGCTCACAGCAGATCAGTATAACCCAGTCTCCGCGCTTTCTTATGACAATGGAGCAACAGATGATTAATTCCGTGCTAGACATTTTATGACACAGTTATTAGAAGAAAATAGTTGTTAAAACAAATGATCGGAGTCTGCAGATCTAGGATACTAAAACAATTTAAGTGGAAGATGCTTCTCAGCACAATACCTTTTGGTTATGTAGTATGAACCACGCTCTAACGGCCAGACCCACAAAATGGAAACTCTCCATGTGGCAAAGGCTCAGCAGCTAATGAAAGTCAGGCCTATTATGGCATACACTAGACATCCAAAAGGCAACTGAAATTCTAAATCATGATTTGGCTATAAAAATCACAAAAACTTATCCAAACGCAGCAGCAAAACAATAAAGATACCTTCCAGGATTTCTTTGTCACTATACGTAACGATATAAGGCCTATACTCATGTTTCTGAACTAAGCTTCTTGATGCCATGCTCTTTAGGTTGTGGTTTATAATTTCCTAACTAGGAAGCTTTATCTATAGCAAAGATTTTGCTTTTATGTGAAACAATGTCTACAGTTCTCCATTTTATGCATCTCCAAAATCGGCAATGCCAAGCAAACTTCTCAAGTGTTTATACAACAGCAAAACAATAGCTCTTAAATTACTGCTACTGTAACTGGCTAAACTCACAAAGATTCAGTGCACAATGCCATTATGCTGCTAGCAATTTTTTCCTGGGTGCCAAAAAAATCATCAAATAATCTCTGTTCCTCTTCCAGTGTTTCTATCGTTCTGTCTTTTCTCTCAGTCTACTTCCTTTTGCTGTAATTTCCCTACAAACACTTTAGTAAACATCTACGGCCACTTCTACCTGCCACTCTACACCAAGGCACTCACTGCATTCAGCTTGATGAACCGGACAGTAATCAGGAACCAACAGAGTTTTGTCGGGCAGATCAACAAAATCTGTCACAACACAGAGCTGTAAGAAATACTGCTGCTTTCAGCGTGGTCTGTAACACTACATGACAGAAAATCATCTGCAAAATAGCGAACAAACCAAAACGTGCGACTGAAAACGTAACAGGAAATTGAAGTAGTAGAACAGGTGAAACTAAACACGTATCTGAAGTTTAAACATTCAACTTCACTCCAGTAAGCTGTTTTCTGAGCTTCACTAACAATGCCTTTCTCCTCCAGAACTTCTTGGTGGAGTTATTGCTGTTTTTAATTCAAGTCACATGGAAAGGTGCAGGAAGTAGTTATATTTAGACATATTTTTCAATGGTTTGCTGATTACAGAAATAACAGGTGGCTTTACTCCTTATGAAGCAAACAGAAAGAAAAAATAAATGTCAGTTTGGTCCTACATTCCATTTGCATCTCTGTTCCAAAAACCAATGATATTGATTTTATAAATAAGTCAAGAATTCAACGTAGCTCTGCTATAAAAAAAGAAGACAACTTTGCTGCCTAACAGCATAAACCAAAATGAATCTTGACAATCTGCTCAGATCACAAAACAACCATAAATATAATAACCTGACTGAAGGCAAAACATAAAGGAAGGGACTCTGAGGGAACTGCTTTGGAGCCAGGGCTGTAGATCATTATGCAGGCTGGCAATTAACGTTTAATGTAGAGAACAGTGTGAGTAGGGCCACCACTTTGCAAAAGATAACTTTGATTCCAAGGACATACATGTTCCCAAACTCATGGACCTTTACTGAAAATTACAGATGAAAATTAAAGCTACTGGACACAATCAACTCAATTCAGTATCTAAGCAAGCAGAGTTTTTTTTTTTTTTTTTCAATCATACAGAAATCAAGACTTAAGGTTTTATTCCCTTACAGGCTTCTGAAAAAGATATTTGGGAATTTACAAAAGCGTATCGCACAGAAACATCCCACAGGCACAGCAGCTCTAAGTGTCCCAAAGCACAAGCAGCAAAATGAGCCTCTACTTCAAAACAGTTTTATCAATGCCTTCTGCTTGCCAGTTCAAGAGATAAACATTTCACTTCCTTCACCTACTCCACAACGTACATAAATAGACTTGCTTCAGTCAGATGAAGGCTTGTGGTCTTAGATCACAGCGACTTTGCTTCTGCTTTCTGAACTTCCATTTTCCCCCGGGGCTTACTCAGCGCTCGGGGTACCAAGCGTCTGCGGAGACGGGAGGCACTGGAATCTTTCTGTCACGGCACGGCCACCCCATTTCCTCGTCTGTGGATCATGAGAATGATATTCCAAGGACATCACGGAAAAATTCAATCTTCATATGGTCTTTTTAAATACAGTACTAATTCACGAGAAATTTCCAGTCACTGCGAGACAGCGTGCTCTATTTTTCCTATTTGCTGAAGTGCCGTAGCCTTAATTTTCCACTCCAGGTAAAGGTTAACTTCTTAAAGAGATACCATTTATTTAAGACACTTCCTACTTCCTCCTATATAGGTTACATAAGCGCATATTGAACTATACTGCCGCAGAACAATTATTTAGTAAATTCTTTAGTAGATTTGAAGGACGTTGTCGAAGCCAGACACGATGCAACTAAGAACCTCTTCTAAGTAGAAAAGGCAGGTGAAGAATGAGATGGAACAAGGACGGGAAGATGTAGGGACAATAGAAGAAGTAGCAGAGAGCAGAAAAGACTGGGGGGCAACACCACACTCAGGAGCGAGGCTTGTAAGCCAAGATGACAAATGTAGAGATTCTAGAAGAGAGGAGATAACAGAAATAATAATAGAACCTGAATGATCCACAAGAGATTACTGAATCCTTTACTCGTACTTCAGAGGCAGAAATGAAGGGTTACACCACAGATGCATCCGTAACAAGTCCGACAGCTAGCACCCCCGAAAACAAAGTCTGCTTGCAGGTGAAAGCAGTGATTTCATCATGCCATCCACTTTGCTTTGCCAGATTGCTTATCAAAGGGGGCCGAAGGCAACATACCAAAACCTAAAAGAATTCTCTTTGGATATTCATTAAGACAATCCAGCCAGAAGGAAAGGGAGATGCCATACAGCTGTGATTATAAAAAACCTATTAAAGAAGCTGTTTCTCTTCTCTGTTTATAAGATACACACTTGACTATTAGAAGTAAGAGAAAATTCTCAAAAGGTCAGGGATCTCTCCAAATGGGGAAAACAGACAGCAACAAACTGTTGTATGTAAAAGCAGAGAAATGCAGACCGAAAACGAATGCAAGGGACAAATAAGCTGACCCACTCCAAAGAAATCTTGTCAAACAGTACAAAAGCCATTCAAAAAATGAAAAGAATGCTCAGAAGAAATGAAGTCACAAAGAATAAATGAAACTTTTTGCATCCACGTTCACCATGAAGGTGCTTAAAGAGATTGCCATAGCAGAATCGTTCTTTACCAGGGACATACTGAAAGATTTGACTCATGCAGAAATGACAGCCAAAAAGGTAAAGAACAAATCAACAAAACACACACACGCAAGTCAGCAGGCACAGATGATATTCACACCCAAGAGTTCTACAGAAACTCAAGTGTGAGAGAGTTAAATGCACAAATAACTTGTAACCTCCTGCTCAAAACAGCTTGGTACCACAGAAGTGTGATGTCAATTAAAAAAAGGTCTGAGCTAAGGGGAACCGTGGGCCAGTAAATGTCATTTCTGTGCCTTACAAATTGGTAGAAACTATTTTAAAAAACTATATAATTATAAAAAGCCCAGACTTAGTGGAGTTGAATAAATACGATGCATTGGGTAGGAGTTAAACTCATGCTTCTTATCTTCTTAAGGTATGAAAAACATGCAGAGAAGAAAGATCCCAGCGACGTAGGCTGCTTGGCTTTCCAACAGGTATTTGGGAAAGTTTTTCAGTGCTTTTTAAAAACTGAATTGCCACAGCAGGAGAGAAGATCCAGGAGTGGATAAATAGCAGGTCAAGATAACAAAAAAAAGACAGGAATGAATGATGAGTACTATTAGGGCGAAGCTACCTAAGAACTGCAGTAGAAATGGGTGTTTTGACCTGTGTTGTTCCATGATCTGCAAAAGTGAGCAAAAGAAGATGGCAAAGTTTGCTAACAATAACAATTCAGTCAGGGAAGGAAAAACGACAGCCAGTTCTGGAGAGCTGCAGACAGTTCATACAGTAATGGGAGACTGGACAATAAAATATCAGGCAAAATGTCAAGACTGACAGGCAGATATGCAAGGAAAAAGCCCTTAATTTTACATAGACAATAACCTTGGGCTTTGAATGCAGATAACAAGGAGATCGTGGTGCTAAAACGCCAGCGTAACGCTCAGTACACAGAAAAGCAGATAGAATAAATAGCTAACCAGACAATACCACTACGTTACCATATAAATATACGGTGAACACATCGTCATCAACGTGCAGTCTCCTATCTCAGAAAGAATACCACAAATAGGAAAGGTGTAAGGACTACAAAGGTAATCAGAAACACAGATAGGAGTGAGGAGAGGAGGAGAAATGGAGGCAGAATTGGTGTGAAAAGGCTCATGAAATCATGAATGGAGGAGATCAGCGGGGATTAATTTTTTTTGCTGCCTCTTTTGATACAAGAGCTAGGGGGTACCAGCTGGACCTACCAGGAGGTAGGAGTGCAAGAAGCCGACAAAATTGTTTCTTCAAATAAAATCTTGCTGATCTGTGCAATCCCTTGCCACAGAATTTTGTGATGTTAGAAATTTGCTTGGGTTCAAAAAACTGTTAAACAAGCAGAAGAAAAGCTGGGTAGGGCTGTGAAACAGAAATATACCTACACTGGATGTAGAAATCCTTAAACATGGTAGAATATGCAAGGACAATATCAGGACGTGCTTTTCCATGCACTTCCACAGGCATCTTCTACAACTACTGATAGAAACATGGTACTAGGTTAAGTGTATGTTGAGTTTGACTCAGTTTGACCATTCTTTAACAGAGCAATTACAAGTATTACTCAAAAGACAATAAGGCTCACCTATTATTTTTACTTAGCTATTTACTTTCTAATTGGTCAAGTAACAGTATTTATGTGGGCTATCAGCTCCTTCCAGAACCATATATTTCTTCCTACCCATTTCTCTAAAGCAAAGGAGGATTTTTTTTTCTATCAGGTCCTACCTATAATTCCAAGATCTAACATAGATTTAGCAGCTTTGATAAAAGAAACCAAATCAGTTAGTTATCACAGTATTTCTAGAACAACAGCCAATCCTGAATACCTAAGAACCACGTACACTAAATTTCAGCATTTAATTCCCATAGAGCAGTTGTCTTTCAGCAGTGTGCTATTGTTTTCCACTTCTCCCAAGCAAACTCCTCCAACCTATTCTGTGCATTTCTCAATATTCAAGAGAATCTTTTTTGCAGAAAAAATACCATGTATCAAAGCATATGTATGTACTGTTCATATCCACATTTATATGCAAACAGAAAAATTAGTTGCCTGTGTTTCTATGCACTCCCTATAGTACCTATACTCTTCATCTTCAGATAGTTGTTTTTCTTCTCCCACAGTCAAAGCTTTAATGAGAAGTGACCAGAAACAAACACCCAGGCCCTTCTGTCTTGGCTGAAATCCACATAATGCATGACAGCACTGAAGATCCCTGGCAGGCACCTGTCAGAAACTAACATACCATATCTTAAGAGTCAGACTTAATTATCCAAGGAGACATTTAAAGGAAAGTACATGAAAAATATGACTCAATAAGTGTGACTATCATGTACACGCACTGTACAATGTAGTGTATGCAGAGGAACAACGTAAAAATAAGACAGTACCCTAGAAAAATTCCAATTAAAAGCTCTATTAATTATTATTTGGCCTTTATATCTGGTAATCAAAATCATGTTATTATTAAGGTTGCTGGTAAATCAACTCAGAATGTGTTACAAAGACAAATGTAACCGTTATGCATTTTAATACAATATAATTTTCTCCATTTGCCTTCATGCTTTTCATTTGTAATTCTGATCAGCTGACACTGCCACAGAAAATAAGAGTTTTGATTTAATGGTCTATAAAATCAAATTAACTTCTCTGTAAACTTCACATGGCTGGGTCACCGCATCTCTTCTCGCTATGGCTGTCACAGCATATTGGCCCTTTTGTATTCTGAAAAAGAGTCCACCTGAGGCAACGAAATGTCGGCCCTACTGGATTTCAGGCAAGGAAATCATTTTTCTACAGTTTCTGATGCAAGACTCTGTCGAAAACTGAAAATTTAAACAAGAAACCCAGCTCAGCACCTGACCCTTTAGTACACACTGTATTGCTCTTCTCTGGAAAGAATCCTCTGAACCTTTCAGATGTGAATACACAAACAAAAGCATAGCGAGGGATCGCTCCCTATATTTTGTGCTTCTTTAGGTCCCTATGTTTTGTGCTTCTTTTCCCTTTTATTTCCCTAAATTTTATTTTAAGCTTAACGTAAAGTGCACTAGAGCCAAAGACAGTCAAGGAAAAAGCTTTCTGAGGAGAGCATACATGCATGCCAACAAGTTAATTTTTGGAAATCTGTTCTTTACAGATCCCTAACGTGCATGAAACAATCATGTAATACACGCAAATAAAATAAGTTTACAAATAAGCAAAGAAAATGCTGAAATACAAAACAAATAACAACAAATGATTTATTACCTTAATTACACCTATCAAGCAGAGATTACAAAAACGATGCAATGTTTACATGTAAACTTTATATAGTGAGATCCAAGGCACCATATGCAGAAAACAAAAATTTCAAGGAAAGAGAAAAGCTGTTACTTTAACAGAATGCAAGAGGTATCAATAGATATTCTGCCTATAATATGGAAGAATTTTGACTTAATAAAAAATGGATGAGCTGAAAAAATGAATTAATGTTCTTTATTAATGAAAAAATTATTAGGGCACTCAAAATATACTGAATGCAATGGCAAACCTTAGACATATTACAACGGAGTTTGTCTAAACAGCTAAACGAGGATGGACCCTTAGGCCCCCAAATTGTTCCCTTTTCTCCAAATATTCTTTTATTAGACTAAAAAGAGATACTTCCTCTCCACAAGAGAACATGAATGCTCAAAGCAACCACTTCAGCCAAATAGCTAGAAGCATCTTTGCATGACACACATCTTCTCGTGTTATAATACTCAAGGAAAAGCTACTGATGGGGCTGAAAATGCCACGGCCCAGTGCCCCAGCCTGGCACTTTGTGATCACAGCATGGCTGCACTGAGCGTGAAGTGCAGCTGCAGCAGCGCTGGTGATGCCTTCGAAGCTTGCACAAGATGCATCTGCATATAATCGTAAACTGCACTTGACCTTATGGCAAAGCAACAGCCAAAATACATTTGAGAGCACTTGAGCCCTTTTAAAGCTTTTACCCTCAAAGAGCATTGAGTGATTATCCGTAGATCTAACGCCACGGTCAGCAAACACCAGCGAATGGCCAGTGACAACAATCATTCAGAAAACAGTTTTATCAGTCAAGCTGAAAAATAGGATCCGAACCCTCAGAATGACTTCTTACTGTGATACCAGTTCTCCACTCCCTGCTATTTTTAATGACGTGTAGGTGGATTTATCTAGGATAAAAGAGTAAACTGAGTCCTGACTTGCTCTCCCTGAAGCGTAACCTAAGCCTACAGAGCAGCACTGGGTCAGATAGAAATTGGGCCAGAGTGCATCTAAGAACTGAACTTAATTTGTACAAACAAGCAGGCTTTATTTACAGTATTCCTTCATGAAATCCCAGGCTTGGAGTCTGCATGCTCTTTAAAGACTCCATTTATGTACACTTGAATGCCTATTTAAGCAAAAAACAAGAGAGCTTTCCCATGGAAACTGCACAGAGATGTTTTACTTCACACGTACACCACAAACACGGCTGCTAACTTTCCATAATTTATTGCATTTTCTTATGCCTGCTATTGTATTTTAGGACAAAATCTTTTGTAGAAGTTGCTTGCAGAGGAGGCCGCAGCCGTACAAACAAATGACCTATAAGAGGCAGAGCCTGAGGTGGGAACTGAGAGGAAATGGTATCTTGGCAGCTTGTAGGAGAATCTCAGTATTTTTGGTTTTGCTGTTTCTAGCTGGAGGGACAGGTTAAATTTTAGTGTTTAGTTGAGAAATGAGAAGTCAGGAGGCACTTGGAATCACATTATTTAACCAGGACTCGATTCGTCCCTTAGAATTAAATCAAGCCAGAGGGCAATCCCTTGGCTGAGACAACAGCGAGCTTCAATCACCAGATGCTATCTCTCAGCGAGGAAGCTAAGCCAGCGGGCCTCAAAGGAGCCAGGTGATTTTAAAAACCGCTTAAGACACGGAGAAAGGGAAACTCGATTACAGGAAGTTTATCAGACAAGCATAAATTGGCCCAATTATGTCAGAACGAAGATGAGCAGTTTTTCTCTGAGAATGAAGAAGATTCTGCTAAACTGATACTCTGATTTGAGAATTTGCCTTTTAGATTTAGGTGATATGTGTCTAAGTGAGAATGCATACAATCTACATCTATATGTATATATTTTAGGGGAATAATTTTGCTCCTACTTATAATTGTCTCAAGGCTACAGCAAAGGGTTAAGTCCTAACTTCAAAAGAGATGCCTAAATCTGCTCAGGGGCCATGAAGATAAGCAAGGATACCAAGACTTTCAAGTCTAGCCCTTGAGTTGAAGGAATTGGATGGGCTCACCTGTCTGAAAAAAATGGGGAGAAGGCTGGGCACAGAATCAAAGTCCCTTTGGCATGAGCTTATGACAGCTCTGCCCATGAATAAGCAGGCTGCCTGCAGTTGCCGAAAACAGTGGCAGGGTTTGCCAATGGAGGATGTGGAAATCTCTGAGAGATTGGTGGTACCTCTGCATCCTACAAAGCAATGTGGTACACACGCCTCAGTACATGACTGGACAGCTAATGCAGCCAACTGGTACGAGAGCCAGCAAAAACTGACCTTGACAGTGTCTTAGGCTACGGTGAGGAAAATGGTGCAAACTGATCCCTCAAGTGTCTGAGAAAGAGGGTGGAGAATTTGGTCAGACACCAGAACATCAAGTGGAAGATCCTGTGGCCATGGAACAGTGCGGCCAGAAAGATGATAAACAGAGTAATTTTGCCTCAGAGGATGCCAAACACTTGGGCAGCCATTTAGCTAAGAGGAAAAAGACTATATATAAGCATAACCTAATGAATGGACAGCACTTATAAACACAAAAAAGTTGTCCTTGATTTATCCAGGGCTAAATTTGTTTCAGCTGAGCAGAATCACATTGCTTTAGGAGGCTGCGTCATATATCCTTCTTTTCTTTTTTACCAGGGATGAAATGAGTTGGTGTTTGAACTATATGTTTAATTAGAACACTTTCCTGTATACACCTACATATATACCCATTTACTTGGTCTGTAACGTGGCTGTGGTAAAAATAAAATAGAATGAAAAATTCTTTGGTTGTTTTGAAACATGCTTATCTATTCTAAGAAGACCTAGAAAATATTTTAAACAGTATTTACATAAGTTCTCACTTGTGTTAAAAACATTTCTTAAAATACGCTAGCACGCATTATAACATCATAGTTTTCTTGCCGTAGATTTATTTCTGGTATCTGCCCAGGATTCACTAGTTGTTCCTGCAAGCAAAGCGCTTTTAACTAGAGCAGCTTCTCAGTCTCTTTGCAGCTCAGTGATGGTTATTTCAGATACTGCAGCATGCTTTCTTCCCCCGCTTCTCATCATCTTTCTCATCTTACGTAGCCAGTATCAAACTTGAACGCGAAGGCTCAAACATAAGAGTGAACAACCTCACAAAGTGAACATGTGATAGTAAGCGTACACACTTGGTGCTTCTAAAAGCAATGTTATAATACTTCGAAATTTCAAGTGCAGGGCAGAGAAGTCCGTTTGTATACACCCACTCATGAATGAATGCACTTAGCAGACAGAACACAGATATTTGTAAGTTTCCAGCTGCAAAATACGAGCATTTTTTGACTATAAAGTCAAACATCTTTCTGCAATACAAAATCAAGCCACACTGATGCTTCCAGTCATTTTTTCATTTTTTAAAAAACAAAATACACCTAATATTCTTAGGACAAAAAAAGGAAACAACGAGTCCACAAAAATCACACTTGATCCAGAAATGGCTCTCCTAGACACTACGGCATTAAGACCAAAGACTAGCAAACTAAAAAATTTCTACTACGATGCATCAAAATCCAAAATCAAATGTTACTTGATGGTCTCCATACAATTTAAATTAAATTATTATAAAACCTGCAAATGCTTCAATCATTTAATGTTTGCTTCCATCATTTCCAAATTACAATCAGTCTCTGACCATGCCATTCATTTGATTTACTCAGCTTGAACTATTTTCATTTGACTCTTCTTTATGCGTCTTTGCTAATTTCACTTAATCTTCTGATTGTCAGTCAAAACATTCATTCCAATATCCCTTATTATTTATGCATTTTGAGGACTTATGTGCTGAACAACCAATAATCAGCCTGCTGAAAGTTGT
This sequence comes from Penelope pileata, assembly GCA_013396635.1. NCBI lineage: Eukaryota > Metazoa > Chordata > Aves > Galliformes > Cracidae > Penelope > Penelope pileata. Next base: position 452,083 of record WBMW01002662.1, read on the forward strand.
TGCCGTTCTTACGCTTTTACATTTTGCAAAATCTAAATTCAGCAGGAAGGCCACTACCTATATTGCTCCATCCGGGTGAAATCTGTTCTGCTTCTCTGGGAGACAGGGGTAACACACAGTATACAAAAGGAACGCTATTGCCCACACCAGCTTACCCTTGCAACAGAATCACCCTGGGGACACTGTCCTGTCACCTTAAACTAAAGGGGTTAGGAGGACTGCAGTGCTATTTACCCATACTGAAATCAAGGCCTGCAGAAAAACTGCAGAGGAAGCAGAAACTCTCTGTTGCTAGCCAACAGAGAAAGTAGGAAATTAAAAAAAAGAGGACTTCAGACTTTCAGATAACTTTCTCAAGTCCTAATAGGACTGCCTACTATGCTGGATTACTGGTTTACTCTACCTCCTTCTGTTCTTCTGTGCCTTTTTATTAGAGCACATCTTTCAGGTTTTTCTTCCTTGCTCTCTCCATCTCACATGCTTCCCTTCAGGGTCCCCCATACACCCACACAAAACCAAGGAATTACCTTGATTGACTGCTATCATGCAGATTTCTCCTGCTGTGGGCTATCTTGTCTATTTGGATTGGAAGCAGAGGTTGTCACTACTCTGCGTCTCTACGATGCCTAGCAGAAAGAGTCTTGTTTTGATCAGTCCTCTGGCACTACTGTGATCAGCATAATTAATAAGGTATCTGTCTATACTCATATAGGGGAATAGTAGGACTACATTAGAACAAAAACAGTCTTTGTGTGCGGAATGTTGGAAACGTCCACTTACATCCGTGAAATTTCTATCACCAGCAGACCAGGCAGCAAACAGCAATCTGACTTACTTTGCTCTCTTGGCCATTTCATTGCCATCCCAGCGTGGACTGTAAGGGTAATTCTTCTGGGCCTGGGAGTACAGCTGTCCGCTGTTCGTGAAGTGGTAGACTGACTGAAAGGTTAGGGTTGGTTGGTCTCGAGGAAAGTACAGGGGCAGGTCAACTGAAAAAAAAAAAGAAAGTCAGAAAAATATACCATTGCAGCTTTTTTTCCCTTTTTTTTTTTTTTTAAACAGGGAATATATATCATTCTTTTCTACCGATTCAAAGATGATAGAAAAGGACAAATTTTACAAATTAAGATTCCCCCCATATTGCTTTATCAATGCATTTTTATAAAATACAGTTTAAAAAATGCTTAGCTAGTGTATTTCTGTGGTAATCATAACACTTATACCATGATTATTTTGATGTAGAAAAAATAATTCAGTACTTCACAGCAAAATTTTCCTTTTCAAGAATATAGAAAATAAATTGTTTATGCTTTCTATTCAATAAACAAATTTGTATTTATCAGCTGTAGCCAATTCATTTCAGTGCCTTCATGGACATCAAAAGCATTATCATTTTCATTTTACAGCTGTCTGAGACTTTGTTAAATGATTTGATAAAGGATGTAGAAAGACTCAGTCACGAGTTAGAATAGATCTCAATTTGCAGTCATCTGTTAGACAAAAAACCCCCACAGAACCAAAAACACACTGCAAAGTCATTAATACCAAAAATATCTCACTAAAAATAAAAATCAGAACCTTTTAGTTCCCTTTGCTTATCACAGTCTCATGATCCTCTAGCTCTGGCAGAACAACAGTCTGCAACAGTTAATAATGTGGTCAGAAACTGTTTTTTAGCTTAACTTTTTCATTGCTGGATTTATACTTAAGATTTCCTCGGTCTACTTTTCACTTCAGGAGGCTTCAGAAATGTGTAGCTAAAGTGAGTTATCAACACTTATTTACATTAAAAGTCCAATCCAACGCCGAAATTAACAGACAAATGTGCATTTTTAAAGGTGTAGACTTCTTCTACAAAGCACCTATGACTATACTTTTTGTTATCCTCCAAACTCTGGAATTCAGCAAGGTGGAAAAATACTCCAATTGTGCAGCAGTTCCACGTAAACCTTCAAATGTTTTTTCCCATTTGGCACAGCCACGGGTGTAATAAATTAGTAAGATTTATAATAATTTATTCAAATAAACTTAGTTTCTCGGCTTTCTCTATTTGTCACTTCATGGTCCTTCTTAAAGAGAAAGAAGCCTGAGCTAACAAGTAGGTTGTAACAGCCAAAGTAGGAACCAAAACAGGCGGCAGAATCACTAAAAACAGAATTTTAAGAAAGAAAAAGGAACATTACAGGCCTGAACCCACTCACAGGCAGAACAGGATCTCCCCTCCAGTGTAATTCATCACATTTTTACTTTGAAATACTTCATGGAACAGAGATTCCAGCACTTCCTTTGAAATCACTGCTCATAGACTAAAATATCAGCGTCAGAAAGATTTCATTCTCTTTAAATTCCCTCCTATCATCCTACTAGCTCCTTCATTTTTCCAACCATCTCTGTGCATCAGCCAAACCACAACTCCCTTTCCCCGAAATTACCCTCCAAGCTCTAAAACCAAATGAGTTCATAGTAATGAAGTACATGAAACTGAATGTGACATTCCAGCTGTAGTCTCAAAATAAAACAAACCACTTAAGATCACAGCGTTCGTAACCTGCTGTCTGAGCTACACGTGACAACTCCCCAAGCCCTGGTGACTCAGCTCACACAGCAGCTCCCAGCAGATATTTCAGCAGTAATGACATGGGCAGAGTTCTGCTAATTTGAGGGCAGATCACTGAAGTAACAAAGGTTAGACTCCAAGATTGCTCTGCCAAATTCCTCTTCATAACATGATCATTCAACAACATCCCTGAAAAACACTGGCATATCGAGGCCATCTACCAGTAAGCAAGCCGTCTCCTCCCCTCACAGGTGGGAGGTGCATGGCTCAGAATCACAAGGACTTCACTGTAGGAAGGAATACGAGGCAAGGCTCTCTGCTTTAACGTGATAAATATGCTTCTTCAGCTCTCAGTGTTTCAACTCTGTTCCTCAAGTACACCTTTTCCTTCCCAAGAACCAACTCCTTAAAGGAAAACTGCTCTGTGTACTTGTGTTTTGTCACTGTGTGAAAGGAATAACAACGTTTAGTAACATACACAAACTTATATTTCACTTTTTGACTTGGGAATTTCTGACTTCATTATCTTTTCTTTGAAAACCTTTGTCTACAGAAAGGGTGCGAGTAGCAGCACTTCTGTCCCAATTAAAATAGGTTTGCACTTCAGAGAAAGCATCTAGCATTAGAAACACTGGCTAAACGGATAATCAAGACATTGTCGCCATTACAGAGAAGCTTCCATTTGCTATAAGGTTTTCATTTTTATAAATGAATATAAATCCAACAAAGACATCAACAAAATATTGAATAAAATATTTTACTAACCAAAAACTGTATAGGATTTCCAAGAATCAATCACATTGTAAGCTCTTAAATCAGATAATCAAACCAGAATTAAAACCATGCATCCCGATCTGGCCAGCAGCAGTAATATCCTGAACTGCAAGCAGAGTTTTGAACAATTTGATCTGCCTTTGGCTTCTGAAACTACTGTTCAACTAAAGTTGCCAAATATCCATTTTTTGCTAACCCAAGTCTTTCTTTAATATAAGATGTGAGCTGAGTCCAGATGAAGTGAAAAAAACAAAACAAAACAAAACATAAAAAAACTTGCCCGTAATTTTGGAACGCAACCACACCTACAAGACAAGTAAACAGGAAATAGCCTTGAGTTGTAAAGTATTATACGTATCTCAAGGTAGCCAGCTATTATTTCAGAAGTAGGAAATCAAGGCAAGAACTGACTTCCGGCAGAGTGGATGTGAGCCCACTGACACTGCAAGTGTACAAAGTGCCTGGATTTAGTGCTCTTTTATTATCCATAAAAAGTAAGCAAATATCATTAATAATCAACACTCACAAGGTGCTTTGAAGATGAAAGATCAAATTCTGCTCACAGTCACCAATTACATCTTCATGAGGTGGCACAGGCTGATCATGAAAATGTTTCTTTTTATCTGGTTGTACATACAATCTGACTCCAAATCTGTGCATTAACACAAGACCTGTCTTCACGTGACAAGTAAGGTGGCAAAGGTAAGTGTTATCAGCATTACATCTCAAGACTGCCTTTAGCCTTCATCACGAAAAGTGCATCACAGTTAAAAACAGCACACCGCTTTTGTAAATCCGCACCTGAACTACAAAAGCTATAAAAACATGCTTTGGTTTGACATGGTAGTTACTTAAGAACTGCAAAAACGTATTCATGTTGAATACAAGTACTATTTCCAAATAACAGCTGACTCACATAGTGCCCTGGTGATACGTCTGCAGAAAACAAGCAGATGACTCATGTCTGTAAATTCCTGAAAGTAGCAATAGACCCTTTGCTTAGTCATCTTTTGCTTGGATGCTGGGTTCACGAGTGCTGTAAACTATAATGAGGGATCGAGCTCTTAGTAGGACTCTCTCTCTTTTTCCTCTCTTCTAAACAGTGCAAATTATCTCTCTAAAAATAACTTCATCTACGTAAGTGAGTCACTTCAGCTAGCAAGCTTACACAAGTCATGCAGTTAAGCACTAATATTTGGTTATGAAGGTAAGAATCTTGCTGTCAAACTCAGTTTTAAAATGAAAATTATGTCAGAGGAAGTCCCATTTACCCCTTCACTCACAGAAATAGAAACATTTCCTTTGGAAAATTTAAACAATTAGCTCATTCAGGAAAATAAAGCTTTCTAATTCAGTTTCATGCTCAAAAGAATTTAATCATAATGATTTCTTACTTTGGCTTTCCTAAGCATCACATTATTAACATAAGAGGAGCTCAAAGAAGCAAGCAGACGGGAGAAAGAAGCCAATACCACAGCGAAACACTGCCTTCTCCTTTGTAACAATTTACAGACTATTTTTTAAAAGTCAAGTTTTAGAGACTCACATTGCAGGGAAAATCACATCTTTATGAAAGCTCTACACGAGGCAGAACTTGGAGGGCTGTTTTGGGTAATTAAGCATTGAGTAAATTCTTCAGTGATTGAACCCTAATTTTCCCACACAGTTCATAAGAAAGCAAAAGAACAAGGATTTGCTTGTTGAGAATGAGTCATGTTGTAAAGAAACTTAATTACAGTTTATAAATAGTTGAAGTTGCTCTCTTTTTGAAGCAGGAGAAACTATAGAGAACTGAGACAAATTTGCTTTTCTTGTCTTAAAATTTAATGCATACATGTATGCAAAACACAGCTATCTTAAAGCCAAAATCCTGATTCATTAATAGCTAAAAAATGCAGTGCAATGAATCTGTAAGGTTCAATTGTTAATTATCTTAAAGAACAATCATACTGAGATCTGGAACAGGTTTCCTAGTTTGTTAAGCTTATGTCAACAACTACGGAGTCAATTGGGACAGTCTTATTAATTCTAAAGTCATGTTTTCAGCATATAATTTTACAGCTTTTTAAACAGCAGATGACATGTGGAAGGGATGTCTTGGCAAAAGCACATTCCAATGCTGCTATGGGGTTTCTGAAGGAAAAATGCTCAGAAAAAACAAAGGCAGCTTTATCACAGTCTTCCTCTCCCTCCCTTTAAGTACTGGAGAGAACAGAAGGAAAAACAAATCCATGTTTAAAGTGCATGCTGACCATACAAATATTTCAAAGTATTTAGATGAAAACATCTACAGAAACTTTTCCATGTACTGCTTCCCTGTTCCAGAGAGACAGTTTATCAACCCTATGTAAGACAATGGGTAAAGCTAGACATTTGTTTTCACAGAAGTCAACATTTGCTGACTGAACGTTATGTACTGTTTTAATACTTGGATGATATTACAGTGGTTATCTTATTAACCTTCTGGCTGCTTGAATCTGCTGCACTTTATTGCACCTGTAATTTGTTTCACACTCACAAATGCAGGCTGATCTGGAGCTTTCTGCTTCTACAAGATTTCATTGCCTGCATAACCTTAATTCAATCTAGCCTGGCTTTATGAAGCAGCCTTCAAATACAGGATAACACAGTATTCTTTCCAATTCTGTTCCTAGGCTGGCCAGAATTCACCAAATGAGACACAATCCTCTTTCATCCCACCTGACAGTTTTACCTCCGTGCATTTATAGACTGCACAACATTGAAGCCTTGCTATGATTAAACATGTAGTCATCGCTTCATGTGATCATTCTAATGACTGTAAGATACGACGATGGTTAAGTAAAACATTAGCAAAATTTCTTCACGGCAGCTTCATGGGCTGAGAAGCTATTTAATGATTCTAGACAGGTAATGAAGGAACAAAGGAAGGATGGTCAGTATGCCTACTGACTGCTGAGAGCCAGCGTGTGGGGCCCAACTCTTGTGAAACAGTAAGAGCCAAACACAGCTCTTTCTGAACTTGAGTGCTGAACATCAGAAGAAACAATTAGTGGACACGTGAAAAGTTTTTAATGATTTGACCAGAAAAAACAAGAAGGGTACAGGAAAGATGTGCTAAAATCAAACCTCCAGAGAACAGTGAACAATCGTAGCCTGATACTATCCATTCCCTTCCTGAAGTTCCCTGACTCACTCCTTGCTTATCGTCCAACTTCGGCTACAGACTGCCTCTGCATTCAAGTATTTCTGATGAAATCAGTCACGGAAACAGGAAATACATATTCCAGGCTCCAGAACTGTCTCTTCTTAGTATAAATTCATCATCGTTTTGCTTGTTCTTTTTTTGGTTCACTCAATTTCACATCCTCTCTGCTAGCCTTTACTTTACTTGCAACTCAGCTCATGATGCTGGGAAGAACAACCTCTATCCACAAGCTGAAGGAATGACCTCAAACCAAAAAGTCCCCTGAACTGAGACTTCTCCAGTTTTCATGTGTTAATGTGGATGAGACTCACATAAACCTACAAGGCAGCTTGGTGGTAACAGAGATATAGATAATGTTATATAATGCTCTTTATACATCTATCAAGCTCTATTTTAAATAAAACATTTTCTCTGCTACATTTTCTGACATGACTTCTCCTATGGGAAAGCTGTTCCAGACACCCTGTGTGGTGGGTGAAAAATTTTCATCCAACTTCAAGGGAAAAAAACTACGTTTCTTTTTTACGCAGAAATTCCAGTACAGAAAGCCTTTCAGGAATCATACTGGTCACTGCACCTACAGAGTAACCTGAATACGTTCAGTCACAAGCATTTTGGGGACTGCAGGGGCTTAGCACAACTCTCTGCAGGGGTAGAATTTTGGCTATTTTGCCTACTGAATCTTTCCTCAACACTTTTGTGCTGAAGGTCTTTAGCCTACATTTTACTGGCAAAAACCAAAAGGGTCAATTTGGCTTAAAACACACATAGAATTACAAAACACCACAGCTATCCTGCTCTGGTGCCCAATGATGTAGTCTTGCAAGAATGAGAGTAAGGATGACGAATAACATATCAATGCTGTGAGTGTGGAATCACAGTCATACAAGTTGGATTTTGTTAAACAGATTACGGCTAACATCACTGCTGGAGAAAAACAGGTTCTTTGCAGGAAGATGCTATTTTGAAATCAACATTTCAAAATTTCAAATGTAGAATGAAAAGCTGTTTATGGAATTTTAGCTGAGACATTCACAGCACTTTGGGTGTGCCAATAATCAAAGCAGTTTTCAAAATAATTAAGTCTGCCATTGATATGTGAAATAACCATTCCATCAGCAAAGTCAACACTTACATAGTAAGATTACTTCTATGCATAATGCTTCAAAATATGCAAGTACGATGAAAAAAGAGAGACGATCACGTGTTTTTTCTTAACTGCATCAGTTATATATTAACTGAATGCACTGCAGTAAACAACAGAAGATAAATATTGGAATGTGACTGGTTGTTCCTGGTAGTGGAAGAAAGGCAATTTCAGTGAGTATATGAAACTCACATCTCCTTGTTTCGTGCTGGGAAATGGATCTGGCAACAATACTAAGAAGCAGAACAGCACTAATACTAAGAACAGCACTAAGAAGCCAGTCCTGTAACTGCATTTGTGCAATGCTTGATCCTCGTAACTCCACAAGACCTTCCTGACCTTTACCAGCCAGCACAATATTCAAGAATGGGAAGGAAGTTAGGATCCCAATGAGATGCTCAGAAGATAATGCTGTCGGACAGTTATTAGGAAGAGTTCAGCTGGGATAGGAAAGGAAGAAAAATGCTGAGGAACCTTTTATTTAGAACAGTTTTAATGTGTTACCTCTAAAACAGAAGATGGTTACCGTAAGCACTGACTTTAGTGATGCTCGCTGTGACATTAAAGAATGCTTAAAGGAACACAATTTTCTTTTTTCTTTTTTTTTCTTCCTTTTTTATGTGGACAGCAATGTCTTTCAGTTATTATCAGTCTGGGCTAGATTTGAAATAAGAATCGATGCTTCTTTTTTTGAATTTTTTTGCACCAACAGTATGTCCTGTCCCCTAGTGATATATAATAACGTGACATCTTTTACAGAAACGGCCACCTTCCGAGTCTAAAACACAGAAATCATTATTTTTAACTCCAGCGCTCTTAGATAGTCCTTGAATCTTTCAGCATAATGACTTGTGATGGATTGAATGCTTCTGACACATTATAGAGAGTGGATTTGTTTATTTTGTGGATTTTTGTGAGAGTGGAATAAATGTATAATTTAATTTTTTTAAAATAAAATATTTAACCCTTTCTTATTTAAAGAAGACTGTCTAACATCTGCTGTATCTATCTTTAGTAATGGGGACAACAATACAGACAAGACACCAATGGCGATCTCTTTTTTTTTGGTGATTATTACTGTTTCTATTTTGTTTTGACATAGGCAGATTATACAGTTGTAACAATAAGTCAGATCTCTAATAACCAGTATCTGCTTTTTGAAATACCCCACCTTCATTCAAAAATAGTATTTAAAAAAACGTGACCTTCAGTTGTTTAAATACCTTACGCTACAATGTGCTGCAGACAAGACCACTGTATTCTTTGTTTGGTCTTACAGAGGAACTAAGTAACAGATCAAAGCAAGAGATTCTTCACGCAGTTTTCATTTACATTTTTAGACCATGAAAAAGCAATGTTTCTTGGAGTGTCATCTCTCACCTCAACTGAATCATACGCTTGGACTTTTACAGCAAGACTGGGCTACCTGCTAAAAATATCCCATGGAACACCTCATAATCCTATAATGAGCCCAAAGAAATGACATGGTGGCCTCACAGATCTCTTCCTTCTCTAATTCCTGTAACCATGATCACTTTAATTAAGACAAAGGCTTTTTATTTTTACCTCACTAGCTTCAGCTAGTGACATCTATTTCACTTTATTTTTACTTCAAATTCTCAAAGATCTTCATTCCCCCTCTTCCGTTTTTATTTCCTTTTATTGTTTCTTCTGTAACAGTTTCTATAGTAACTTCTCCAAGTGCTGATGAGATTGATGCTACTAAAAGCTGCCCCTTCTCTATGTGAATTGCATAAATACTACATTTTAAATACAGTTGCTTTTCACTCTGTTAGCAACTGCAATCTGTGGCCTTTCTTGGCCCTTTTCTTCCTAATTCCAGGCTGGTGACCATACCATGTTACTATTGGAGAAAAGGTGAAAACTTCTCCTCTGCTTTCACAGTAGAGATGCACTCCGAAAAGCTGAGAAGTTCTCTATTACTTTCCAAAAGGACATGAAGACTCTTAAAGCATTTTTACCTGAAAAGCAACTGTGTAAATACATTAGCTTCTCTCACTGTCATTTTGGCTCTTACAAGGCTTGTGAGTAAGTTATTTTTCCTGTTTACAATGCTGCCTGGGATTTGAAAGGGAACTAGGAAACTGATTTATTTCATTTTCATTTGTGATCACTGTGGCACTATCCTGTGGGTCAGGAGTAATCTTTGCTGACATACGCTATCATGTTCTTTCCAACTCTGCTCCATCCAGTCTTACACCTTTTAAATCATAATTCTGTTTAACCCTGCCCAGTCCAAATGTTTTCGATTCCAGTCCAGAGTTGTCTATTACTCGGAGCCTGAACAATCAGTCTTTTATTGAAACTTCAGAATTCCAATTCTTTCAGAGACAGCATCAGGTAATACACAGGCTGTAAGGTTTAATACACGTAAGTAAGGTTTAGCTCTACGATAAAAGTTTTGAAATCACAATTCTGTTGCCAATGAAAAACTTGATCAAGATTTTTAAAGGCTACAAAACAAGAATTGTGTATTAATTCTAGAAATTTTCTCTCTCTAATAATTCCACAGTGATCACCTTGTTTTTTTTTTTCTGATAGCACTGTTTACTATTGAACCCAGGAAAGAACCCTGTGAAACTCAAGCTGATCCTCCCCTATTTGTTTTCTGCTTGCTACTACAAGCAACTTGCAGCTTGCTATGTCTCACCCTTTTAAAGTAGTTCTTACCTTAAAGAAAAATTTCACCTGTGAATGTCATGTGAGACAATATCAGAATGTGCAGAAAGAAGACATGGAGTAAGAAGAAAAAGTGCCAAGATCTGCATTCAGGTCCTAGCTCTGTCAATGACTTCTTGCAATCTAATTCCTTTTTTCCAAAATTAAGTGTATAATATAGGATCACATAACTTCCCTATCTCGGGCATGTGATGTAAAACTTTATTAGTTGGCAGCCACATACTTAGAGATGTGTACTTAGCACTTGGTGCCTCTGACTCAGGGTACTTTCCCATCATACTGCCCCATCCGCTGCCCTGCAATGGGTCTGCAACTTTCACTGAATTCAGTTAAGTGATACACGCCTCAATGCACAGGTAATGTCACAGAATGCTTTGGTTAGTTGTGATTAAAACGATGTACAAACTTTCAGCAAACTTTTCAGACCCCATTCTGCTCAGGGTAAATTTTGCTGTTGGCAGAATGATGTGCTCAGGAACTCTAAAGACCAGATTCAAAGAAATACGAGCTGGTGACTAAAAGTTCCAGGAGTCAGAAATAAAAACTGTCTCATGAGAGACACTTACTGAACAGTCAAAAAATGACTCCCAAGCAGAAGACTGGAATGGCTTTTGACTTCTTCCAGGCAGTTTTACATCCCTGGGACTTTGTTAACCTCCAGTTCCACATTTAAGAATGAAATGATATTTCTACACAATCTTGGCAGACAGGACTTTTTTTGATCCGTACTGAATTTCACATACTGGACTCCTGAAACATTTATTTTTATGCTTGACATCTTTGCTGAGCCATCTTGCTCTCTCTCCTGAAACTACCAGGCGTCACTCCATACTCCTACACTTATTTGCCATGTTCTCTCCTTTTCCCTTCTGCCTACATCTTCAGAGTCATCTTTTCATCTATGGAACAATGAGAAGAATACAATAAAAGCACTACGTAGTCAAACAAAACACCTCAATTACACAAAGAAGCTTTTTAATGTAAATATTCTACTCAACAGTTGGCCCTTCCTCAGAAAACAACTGGGACATACAACAGTTTATTTTCTTATACCTTTTCTTGAAGATATTTCTCTTTCACAGCCAGAGTAACCTCCTTGAAGAAGCAGAGCCAATGCCATCTTTATTCCCTCCAAGGACTACTGTGTAGCACACACAGGAGTTCATGAGTCCCACCTATATTCCAACTGCATTAAACACTGTATCAAAGCAACAAACACTAGCTACTTTTACATTTAACATTTGTATTATTATTATGTTTGTATTTACGTTAGCATTTAACAAGACCTATAAGTCCTACACAATCACAGGGCTCTATGGTCAAAACTAGAGGCAGGTAAAGGTTTAATGAAATATTCACAGGAGTGTTTACAGGAAACAGTCTTAGGTTCTGGGTTCCAAATTGCTCAGATAAACAAGTATTTCTTAAACATTTTTCTTATCTCAGTGACTCTGGAGTTGTTGCGGTAGGCATGTGATTTTTCAAACAAGAATCTTTAAAAGCAGTTTCAAAAAGAAGAGCAATGAGTAAAATCTTAGATGAAAGAAAAAACATTTGCCTTGTCACATAAGCTTTCCTAAATCCAAATAGCAAACAGTAAGTGATCAGAAACACATTCACCTAGGAAACATCTCCCCTTTAAGGCTTCACCAAACCTCCGTACCAGCCATTTTCTACCACAAAATATAACTTGTTTATTTCAACAGCTGCTGGAGTAATAAATGAAGGGGCTCATTAAACTCTGTTCATTAAACTCTGTTCTGTTGATTTTCCAGGAGAGGGACAACCTCATTTAAAGGGCAGTAGCAACTTCAAGTACACCAGCTGCCTGAAAAATTAAAACTTATCTAAATTCTACTGAGTGATTAAAACAGTATTGGAAGCCTAATGAGCTGTTTCTGCTTGGAAAGGAAACTAACAGAATGAATTACACAATTTTATTTACAATGAGTGGGCATACATTCCTCTTTCTTTGAACACTACTGGAATAAATTGCACTTTCTTTGCACAGCATGGTAAACTTGTATTCCAAGCTGCTAACACTCCTTCCTGTTTGTTTTTCCCTCCCCCAAGCCTCATTTGACAATGATGGCTACCAAAAATTCTTTGTTTGTCTTTACTCCTCAAGCTGTTTTCTGCTTACTTTCTGAGGCTGTGGACAGATGCGCTAATCCAAATCCAAAGGAGGTTTACGTGAAGAAACCCCAATTATTTAGCTCAGGCCATCAACTTAAACCACATAAGCTGAGCACATTTTGTGCTCAACTGCATTAGCACAAATTGCTCTGATGACAAATGTCTGCAGACAGCAATATCCAAACAGGAACGCATCAGAAGCTGGCATTCATAACTTCTACTGAAACAGTGAACCCAGAATAAAGTGTCTGCCCACAGCCTGATACAGGTTATAACCTCTCATAACCCAATTAAAGCTCTAGGTCCTATGTTTGCTTCTCTGTCCTAGGGAAAATCCTTTCTGGATGAGATGCTGCCCAATTCTGATGAATTCTCTGACAAAGGTCATTGCAGAACTACGCAGAGAGCTAAAAGGCTGTGCAGAACGCTACTTCAGTTGGCACTCTTACGGCAAGAAAGTGTCTTAATTAAACCTCTACCTCAGATTTGACCAGTGCTGTGGACCTATCAGTCACCGGTATTACCCAGCATAGAAGCTCTAATCCTTTTAAGTTAGCCAAGATCAGTGGCAGCAAGTGTTCTCACCACCCTGAGCTAGGTCTGAGATCACACGCAAACTTTAGATACAAACACCGGCAGCTTCCAACATTCTCCACCCCTCAACATGCTGTTCAACAAAACAAAAACTGTTTAGTTTAATACTTGTATTTTTCAAGATGTTTTAAAAAAATAACCCCTACAACAGTGCTTCATTTGCTGTTGTAGTCTTTCCAACTTCTGTTAATCTCTTTTGTGCCGATAATCTACAAATCTTGTAAGATAAAAATTAATCTTTGAAAAGCTTATACACAAATTGCTCTAGAGCCCTACTCCTGCGTCCATACCAATAAGACCTCTAAATTATGCACAGATGTAACTTGTATTTATGTATGGTATACATACACAGAATGCACGCAGGAGTATGCATGAAGAAATATCTATCTCCAGAAACTAATTATAGCTGATTTATAAATAAGCAGAGAAAGAAACCAGCAGTATGGTGATGTTAACTTACAAAGGTTCATTCTGAGGCTTGCTCAAAACAGGTATCAATATCAAAAGCATTAAGCCTGATTAACGATTTCCTCTCCTATGCACATGCATGAACTCCTCTGAACATTCATTTCTTCTGTCATATATTTGAAAGCATTTAATCAATTCTTAGAAGTAAACCACTAAAATGAGAGTTCTTTTCGCTGCTCTTTGATCTAATATAACAACGTAGGCAGCCACATTCATCTACTGATTAAGTTGGCAATTAGGCAGTTCAGTGTTTTAAGGCATAGCGGATAGACCTTGCTACTCATTCTGTAATTACCGCACAAATCTGTATATTTTAGCAAGTGAAATTGTTTTAAGGTTATTGGGCTTCTGAACTCCAGAATTATCTTCCAGTTTCTCTTCTCTTTTCCTTTAACAGAGTTTATGCAGTAACGCTACTCTGAATAATTTCATTTCTAATGTGTTTTACTTTACTAGTTCCAAACAAGCTTGTATCTTTGAATGAAAATATTTGCAAAAAACACCAAACAAAGTTTGAAATCTCTGTATGTATCTTTCAAAGGAAATAAAACTCACTTTAGGGTTTATACATCTCACAACCTCAATTAAACCTAAAACTTTAGCCAAATCAAGATGCTAGTAAAATTTACTAAGGTTCCTTTCATTTGATTTGCCACGGTGCATGCTGTACACTGACCTATTTATTTTTCTCTGAACACTCTGTCTACATACTGTAGCAAATATGTAATGTAGAGAAGAGTTTTCATCTCACAGCTATCTCTCCCAGACATTTTATTAGATGCTTGCTAAATATTCAACCATAATATACATAGTTATGTCAGTGGTTAAGAGATGAAAGCCTACATTACTTCACTCAGGAAATGAAGTGCAGGTTTCAATCTTTTCATTGCAATATCCTTTAGTACACAGAACATAAATGTTTTCGCAGTGGATTGTTCAGCAAGTGAGTGATGCAATGACTTACACAGCTAAGCCACTGTTTGATTTCTAAGGCCACAGGGTTAATACATAGTGATAAGCTATTCAGTTATAATTGTAGCTTTCATGCCAGTTTAATTGAGCACTCTGAATATTACTTCACAGTCAAAACTTACTCTGTTATTTAACAGAAATTTGAATTTTGATTCCCCTGAAATATAACTGCTTCAACATTTATTAAGTTATATTACCCCGAGGCAAAAAATCAAATCCACAACAGTTTTCAACACCACCAAGACTAACTAAATGTAATGGGGTCTAAGAAAGGCAGGAAACCTTCATGAAGGTTGTAAATAAAGAAGAAGCATCTCACAGAAGACAACTGGCCAGTGACAGCATGCAGTTGAACAGTAAGTAAGGATGTAATAAGGACAATTTCTCCAAATACGTAAGTTTCATTTTGTGTTTTCCCCCATGTATATATTAATAAGGTAGAAATGTTCTGATTTCAGGTTTGCCCTTTCGAGACCCACTTGTGATCAGAATTCTGTAATGCCTAGAAATCTTAGGTGATAAAAAGAAAGGGATGAGATGAGTTTTAATGATCTCCAACGCAACACAAGCAAGAGGGTTTATCTGCAGAATGACAATCCACACTTCTTGCTTTAAAAAAGTCTAGGATAAATTTAGATGTCCTTTAGACATTACTAGTTTTCTGCATCAAACTTGATGTAATGTAAAATATTGCAAAGCTGAAGCTTTAACAAACGCCAATGTTGCAGCTGCCCAGACTACGCTGTAATCATTTAAGAAATACAAGAAGTGTAATTAATAAAAAATAAAGGGTAAGATGACTGAATTTTCCCACACCGAAATATCTTTCATACCTGTGAATTCCACCTTGTAAGGGAAAACAATGATTTCTAGTTAACATGTGTAAGACAGTAACAGAGTCACACTTAGTACCTTCTACACAAAGTAATTTCTACATATTTAAGTTAAAACATCTTTTTGAAATTGATATAATCTTGATCTAAAGCTTTAAGACAATGGAGAATCTAGCTACATACTGCAGAAACTGTTAGGCATTTCACCTAGAATAGTTTCATTCTAGGAAAGAATTTCAGCTGTTAACCACAGTACTGTGATATTTTTCTTTTATATGGTGTTTTCCCCATACCATATATACATTATTATCAAATAATTTCATTAATTCCCGACAGTTGCACAAGTTTTTATGTATCCCCAGCTTATGCATAGTAATGGTTCTTGTTGTTGACATTTTTGACAGGAGCAGTTACAACTGTGAACGCAACCTCAAGTCAGGTTACAGAAAAGTTTCCCAGGATGCTTTTGGTGTTCTGTGAAGCGGGCAGCACACCCCGTCAGTGTGGATCCTCTCTCCTCCAAGTATGATCAGGATTTTGTGTTTCCAAAGTGTCATGGCCACATAAAAATATGCATTAAGCACTGGACAAAAATAGCTAAAACTTTAAAATTGTTTCCTGTAATTGTACTTTTTCCCTTTTGAACTTGTGTCTTCAAGAGGACAGACATTTGTGCCTGAGGCAAAGAGTTACTCACTGTGAACAAGGAAGCAAAAATCTTTCCACATCAGCAACAGAGTAAGCTTTGTGAAGCCTTCTGCATCATATTCCACCACACCACTATCAAAACAAAACACAAAAAAATGAATTCACAAATCAGCATTCATTATAATATTGAATAAGAAATATGTAAATCCTGGATGACAGAGTTTGGTGTTTTTTCGTTTATTCAGAAGGTTCCAACACTTACTTTATGTATTAACAGTTACAATTCTCCATCTAAATTTATGGTGTGGTACTGGAGTTTCTTACACAAAGAAAGCCCATATCCAATATATAAAAATATATTTCAGAATGAAATGAGACGTGCTAATGCATCTGTGGTACTAAATTGACAGTAACTGTACACATGCAAACTTCCTGTATGTTATTCAGTTTAAGAAAATGTGTTAAAACTATTAATAGACATGGTGAAATTGAAACTGTGCAAGCTGAGTTTAAATTTGATAATTAAAAATAGCATGTATATAAAAAGCATAGCATAACAGCATAGAAAAAATAAATATATAATGCTTGTTCAGTAGATAGATTAAAAGTCAACCACCAGAGAAAGGTATTTTCTAAAAGTCTGAAGCAGAATCAGGACTACTCTATCACATCATGAGTGAAATAAAATCGTAGGCACACCTGGTCCATTGCTGTACCATAGTTTGGATCAAATAATTCTCAGAAGACAAAAAGATTTGTTTTCATATGGATTAAGTTTTCACCTCTGTCTTCTCACATATCCAATTCAAGTTACTGTTACCTATCTTTAGTTATATAAAATTTGGGTAAAAAACCAGCTGTCTTCTTACTCCCACTTAAGAGACTGGGAATTTGAAGGGCTCCTCAATATTTATGTAATTTTTTTTAATTGCCATACAAGCAAAAATTCCCTCCTCCCAATGAGGCAAAGCACTACTGATCAGGTACTTGCTGTCACATCAGCTCCTGGGCTCCACCCAAGTCAGAATTTGGGTGGAAAATCAACCTTTCACATAGCTCTAAGGCATCCCGGATTAGCTGCTTTGTGAACGTACTGTCTCATTGTGCCAGGCCACAGGACCTTTGAACTGCAGGAATTCAAGAGGACCAAAAGCCCCTTCTCTCAAGAGACATGATACTGCTCCATGGAGGGAGCAGCTGGTCTTCCAGTGAAGGCTCCATGTCTAGCAGCTGCTTCTGGCTCCTGAAGGGCTTGGAACCGTACCCCACTTTCACATCCTCCCACTTCAGTCACTGCCTGTTACTGCAAGACTCCTCTAGTCCTTTATTCATCAGCAAGACATTTTTTTTGCATAGAGAGAAAATCCCTACTGTCCCTTTCCCGTAATCAGCTGTTTTCTGAGTAAAATTACATTGGCAACTGGCACTGGAGTAACACTGAACTTCATTCCAATATTGCCATAGAGAGACTAGCTATACATCATCCTGCAGAGATGACCAGACTTCATCTGGGTATCAGCTGCAGAACCAAAGACCATGTGCACAGAATAACACTTTCCCCATGCTACACGAAATAATGCATGAAAACAAAACTTACGTTCCAAAGTGACTCAGGAAGGCTGCGATATACTCTCTTCTTTTATGGTATCCCTGTATAACATATTGTACCTTAAAAAACAGAAAGAGAGAAATCCAAAGCTATAAAAACAAACAAACAAAAAGTTAATGTTCCCAATTTGTCACATATTCCTTGTTAAGGAAGATTTGCATGGTTCTGAATCTGAATCCTATACTTAGCTCGCATGATTTTCCTAAAGAAACCTAAAATGTTTATAAAACAAGGAGTGGATTCGCGCACACAGAAGATCTTGTAGACATCTCATCACTCACTCCTAAGTAAAACTTAGTATTTCACAATATACTGAAGCACTGTTTAAGTATGCAAGGTAAAGAGTGAAGAAAAAAAAATGTACAACTTTCCTTGCTGAAATTTAAGCATGGAACGGTGATAGGCAAAAAACAATTATCTGATGTGACAGTCGGCTGAGTGCCAAAATCAAATTCGGGGTATAAATATATAATTTAACAAGGATCTTGGGTGTTTTCAGAAGACTGGATCTCCAACAAAATCTTCTCAACACTACACTCTCCCTGTGGTCTCACGCTGACCCGGTAAGCCACCTACCCAGCTGAGAGTATCAATTTCTGAGGCGTTCTAGGTTTTGACAGGCTTCCATCCTGGCACAGACAAAATCCAACAATGCCAAACTTGGAAAACTTAAGGCAAAATTCTCCTTGCATCGCCTATGTTTTCTTAATGACTTGAAAGGGATTACTGAGCAGAACAGCGCGAATAGGGTTTGACCCGTAACAGAAACAATGCATATGCTGCCAAGCTGAAACAGCATCTGGTTACTTTGAGTAGCTACAGCATGATACAGTACATGACTTCCTAGGTAAATCTCTTTGCCTTTCAGAATCAAAAGTAATACTTTAAAACCTTTTTTTCCCCTAAACACGAAAAGAATAGGAAGAATATTTTTCTTGGCCATGGTAACATTAGAATTCCTGGGCTGGCAAACGCTTTCCTAAAGTTTTTGAAAAACTCTTAATACAGTCATTGCTGAGAGCTATCTTGTGCCCCTTAAACTATTCTATTTATAAATCAAGATTTATTTCATTTTATAAAAAACAATAATTATTTTGAAGTTTTTGTGTGGGATCTGAAATGTTATTTTGGGAAAAGGACAACATATGATAAGTTTGCTTACGGGACTTTGTTTAAAAAAGGATAAAAACAGCCCCGTGAACATGCAGATGTTCAAAAACAAAAAGTAATTTTAACAGAAAATCACAACAAAAACAACTCTAAAGATAGATTCCAATATAATTATGGAAACACAGTTTGAAGAACTTTTTCTAAAAGATAAAATTATCTTCCTCATTTGGACAGGGATAAAAACCATATAGAAATACAAATAGGAAATAAGTAATAGTAAGTAATAGTAATTCCTAGATGCTGACCCTTAAGCTTTGTATTAAAAAAATACTTAAACAATGGCAAAGCTTTCAAAATAACGTACTCCCTCTTTTTTGTTTGAACAGTAAGCTAGCCAGAACACAACCTTTTCAGCATATGCAACATGAAGTAGCTACTACTGTATAAACATCTGAGAAGGCTGCTGATTCTGTTCATCTGGATGAGAAGAAAAATCACCGAATCCTCTCTCAAGCACTCAAGATTTACAGTGATTACCGTATGAGAATTTTGGTGTCTTCTGACTGAAAAAATAACATGCAAGCCACACATTTGCATTTACTAGTAAAATAGTATGCTACAATGCAGTGTTCTGTGACACAGTAACACTTTATCCTGAATTGCAGCATCTCACAGTAAGAAAATCCACAGCAGGATGTGGATTTTCCCAATGTGCTCATTCACCTAAAAGATTCACCTAAAAGATTCATTATATTCAATGCAGTGCTAAGGTGCTCAGCTCTTACCAAGAAGTTATTCATTGCATAGGTCACCTCAAATACGCCCTGCTTGAACTACCCGGCAGAATAAAATGATGCCTATGGAAGCACTGTAGTGCGTTACTGCAATACAGTACACCACATAAAGGAAGGAAAACTGAATTCTCTTCAGTAACTTACCTTGTTTGTTAGTAGCTGACATACTTGGGGTACATAGTCGATAAGACAGCCTCCACCAGGAAAGGCTGGGATGTGAAGGGCAGATGATCCTCCAAGCGCACTAGAAGGAGAAATTAGTTTAAAAGTACATCACACATACAGTCCCTGAGATTTGAAAGTGATTTCTACAGTGGCCTCTTGCCCTGAACTTAAGGCAGCAGGCCGTAATGAGGAAATGTATTTTATTCTGTGGTGATATGAAAAGTATTGAGTGATACCATCTACTCACTGTAATTCAACACCTTTAATCAAGAACATCACTAACGCAAAGCATGCTCTCAGGAAACATTTTCCTTGTAAACAGTTTCTTAGCCCTCTACAACCAGATGCCCAACACTGAAGTTAAGATACTTTGCTATAGATGGATGAGAGGATTTTGAGGTTTGAATTACTGAAAGTCACCTTCAGTCAAATCAGTTAAGTGCAATAACGTGGACTGAGGATGCCAGATAAATGGCAGATGCAAATGTCAGCCATGCCACTTATTCCAGTTTTGCATCCACCTCCAATATAAAACAGATGTTACCTACTAGACCAAGTCCAGCAGTGGACCAAAAGGATTACTAGGTATGTGACATACGAGAGGAGGCTGAAAGAAACGAATTTCCTCAGTCTTATGAGAAGTCTGAGGGAGAGGGGCTATCTAAGAGGGGAGTTGAAGGCTTATTGTTATGGAAGGCATATTGATGCCTTCAAGTATCTAATGGAAAAATAAAGAGAAGATGGAGACAGAAGCACACAGGGATAGGATGAAAGGCAATTGAGATATGCTGCAACAAAGGAAGTTTTGGTTAGTTATTAGGAAATAACTAAAGAGTGGAAGAGCGGCCCAAGAGGCCTGGGGAATCTCCATCTTCAAGGTGCTCAACGGTTGGCTGAACAACTGCCAGGAGCAACCTGGCCTAAGCTG
The DNA here is from genome assembly GCA_013396635.1 of Penelope pileata. Classification (NCBI taxonomy): domain Eukaryota; kingdom Metazoa; phylum Chordata; class Aves; order Galliformes; family Cracidae; genus Penelope; species Penelope pileata. The sequence continues at coordinate 472,705 of WBMW01002662.1, forward strand.
GCCGTGCTCAGAGGAAGGGGTTGGCCCAAATAATCTACAGGAGTTGCTGCTGCTGCTGAGGATAGAAATTCCATCAGTGTGGAAAGATCTAGCACTTTTTTTTTTTCCAGGTTGTATAAGGCAACAACAAGTCCATGCTACTTTCTTTTAGCAGGACTGACCTAAGGCTTTCTTATAGCTTTTTACCAATCAAAACAGGTACGAATTTCCACTACACACTGTGGCTCACACCATGCACTAAACATCCAGAATCTTGTTGGGGACAATTAAAAAGCTTCAAAAGCTAAATTACTTCGTGGCCTCCTGTTCACATGCTGCTACCACAAAAGATTGAACTGGCTGGAAACAAGGATCTTCTCTGCAAAACAACGCTCTTGCTACCCAGTGGGACCTGCCTGGGTATTTTTCTCAGTACTTGATAACATGTCACTTTGCTAGGTATAAAGGTCTGCACTCATACATCCCTTTGAAGGAACAGAGCCTAAATAAATAAAAAACCAAACTTGTAATGAGGTGTATGGAAATCTGCTACTCAGGCAAAACAGTCTGGGTTCAGCAGACTGTTCACCACATGGAACAGCTCTGCAGGTCTGGATTTTGCATATGTAACCATGAAAGAAAAAGTCCTGAGTACACCACAGCTACATAAAAAAACAAACACTTTTCTAGCAGAAGACTTGAATATTTTTTTTTTTTAAATTCAGTTTCCTTACTGCTATCCACTTATTAAAAGTGCTCACTTGAGAATGTAATTTTGTTCCTTGTGAATGTTAAAAACAGTAAAGCATGACTATTAGATTATTAATAAATTGGAACACTTGTGAAACACTTGTTTGCTCTTAGGAAACTGAAACTGGAAATTGCCTACAGGAAAGCTGGGGAGGGGCTTTTTACAAGGATAGATAATGACAGAACAAGGGGTAATGGTTATAAACTGGAAGAGGGTAGATTTAGACTAGATATAAGGAAGAAATTCTTCACTGTGAGGGTGGTGAGACACTGGAACAGGTTGCCCAGAGAAGTCGTTGATGCCCCCTCCCTGGAAGTATTCAAGGCCAGGCTGGATGGGGCTTTGGGCAACCTGGTCTAGTGGGAGGTGTCCTTGCCCATGGCAGGGGGGTTGGAACAAGATGATCTCTAAGGTCCCTTCCAACCTGAACCATTCTATGATTCTATGAAAGCATCCTGGGTCCATCAGTCTTTAATGCTGGAGAATGAAAGACTTGTCCCTTCTGATAGACTACAAGTGGGCTATGAACCTTACTTAAAGACACTAGCTTTGAGTTTATGATGTAAGGATGTCCACAAAAGACTCCAATCTCACACACAGAGCAAACAGTACTGTCCACTTTGCATCTTGTCTTGCCTCATTTGCAAACAAGTCCAAGTCCCTCTCTGAACCAAGATTTGACTGGAGATGCTGAGATGACTACAGAAGAAATTACATGCTCCTCTCTTGATTACAGTATTTTGTAATTAGGAGTAATCTGAATCAGATTTCAAATGAAATAAACTTCCAACCCTACATCACCAGCTTCCAATACACCTTCCAGACCAGATTACTATGATTTGTGATCAAGAGCTTACCATTTTACCTGTACCCATATTCTGAAAGTAGTAAATTCCTAAAAAAACACATTGATATAAACAGGGATTCAATCCTTCTCAAATGAAAAACAGACTGCTACAAGGTGTGGCTTTTGAGAGAGAGGTCCTTACACGGAAAGAAGGCTGGAATTTCTAGTATAATTACTCTCTGAAAACAGAATAAAGGAGTAGAAAATGTAATTTATGTTTTGTAGGAATAATTATAGGTATGGAAAATTAAGAGTGGACAGGCATCTTTGTTCCTTCTGTTTGGTCAGAGAATTTACTTATTCAATATTTTAATAAAATATTGCATTTGCACATGACCTTGCCTCTGAAAAATCTCAAAACTTTCTATAAACATTCAATAATTTGGGTTCAACTGCTTTATGAAACTGATATTCATATTTTATTTTTGAACATATAAGGAAACTACTGTCCAGAGTTGGATTTCACTTTGCTGTTCTATGTCTCTGCCATGTCAAAGGGGCACACTTTCACCACCTCAAAAGCACAAGACACAGCAAGAGGCTATCCATCCTTTGACCCTATAATAAACCTGCATCTGAAGAAAGAAATGATTTAATGCCAAAATAAAAAGCACCTGTAAAACATGCAAGGAAATATATAAAAAGCAGAAAATCATGGAAGGGAATTCCATAGAATGATAGAATGGCTTGTGTTGGAACGGACCTTAAAGCTCCAGATGTTCCAACTTCTCTGTTGTGGGCAAGGCTGCCACCCACTAGATCAAGCTGCGCAGGTCCCCATCCAACCTGGCCTTGAACACTCCCAGGGATGGGGCATCTGCAGCTCCCTGGGCAACCTGTGCCAGAGCCTCACCATCCTCTGACTAAAGAATTTCCTCCTGACATCTAACTTAATTCTCCCCTCTTTCAGTTTAAAGCCATTCCCCCTTGACCTATCACTATCTGTCTGTATAAAAAGTCAGCCTCCCTCCTTTATAAGCTCCCTTTAAGTTACACTTTTTTTTTTCCAGTAGTCTGCTACTTTTTAAAGGATAGAATTCTAAAAGATTCTGATAATGACTTTCTGTAGTCTATTATCATTATGAAACAACTGTCTTAGTGGAAGCTATTTCATTAGGACTGGTACCGGATGAAGATAAATACATGGTAGATCCACCTATCTATGAGATAAGAATGCACGAATATGTTGAAAGGCAGAGATTAAGATCCGTTGGCCTTGTCATTTTATTCACTTGCCGTTACACTAAACCTGCTCAGCTCTGCAAACCAACATCTTACATCTGATTTTAAGACAGACTGAAGACTCTGTTGCAGCAAGTTCTTGCTTTACTGCCTTTCTACAGTGTCAGATGCAATGGGATTCTGAGCTACTCTTGGTGAATTAAACTAGATTTTGTGATGGACACCAACTGAATTCAACAAGAGCAGCAGTCAGCCTACATTAATAGCAGTTTTATTCCGTGACACACTGAAGTGCAAGTGCAGACAGCGTAGCTGGAGTATGTTTATATTTCTGCTGTTGACTGGTGCATTCCAAGCGACTCACTCTGTCTGTCTCTCAATGGATCTATTTATTCAAGCCCGCATTTAAAACACAAAATTCTTTCCCATTTCTCGATAGCTTATAATTATATGAAACTGTCATCCTCAAGAAATAATGTTGAAAAAAGACAGCATTATTTCACAGGTTTACAGAAGTGACTGTTCTTTTTCCCAAGTATTTAGCTGTACAGAACCGATTAGTTCCCCTTGCTTGCAAAGATCACTTCACTGGGGAAGATGAGGAGTGCTTCCAAGTCCCACACTCAGAATGGCTAGGCAAAGCAGCATTTAACGCATGATGGAAGATAATCCTATTCCCATCCTGAGCCCATCTCCTTCCTTACAACTCTCCCTATGCAGTCTGGGACCTGCAAAGCTCCCCTAAACTCCTTTCCTTCACCTCTCCTCTTCCCTCCAATCCATTTTGCTGGCCCTTTTCTCAGAGTAGAAAAATGCTTGCAACTGTTTCTCGACATCGCTGAGACATTTTGAACTGAGTCTGAAAATGAGGATTATTTCAGACCACTCCCTGCATCTAGCAGAGTCCCAGGGGAATATGAGTATCACACTAGATAAAGTTACGTGCCAACACAGGTTATGGTGCTGCAGATAAGCACCCACACGTCATACTCTTCATATATTTGGTCCTAATGGCTTTTACCTGTTACTATTCTCCATCTCCAAAATTACATAAGCTTTTATTTGAAAGAAGAATCACCATCAAAAGAACATCTAATGGAATTTTCCAGGGTCTGAAAAGACACTTTGCACAATGACATGTATTTTTCCTCCAAAAGGGGAAATGGTAAAAACCATGCATTTGTGAAGGAGGTCCAGCATTGTAAAAAGAATCGTACTTATTCCTGTACGAAGTGTGAAGATACTATTTCAATGGCTGTGAACCACACAGTTGAAGATTTGTCTAGCTTTCAAAATATAAACACACAAAAAATCTGCCTCTTCATAGAAAGGCTTTTTATATTGGTTTAAAATAACTACAAGCTTTTCTCTCGGTGTGACCAATGCTAATACTTGTCATATCTACTTACAAGGGATGGAAGATAGACTTTAGACTCCATGGACTACAGCCCTTTCTTTTACCAGGATACACCCTTCTTAACTCTCTGTAAGTTTTTACCTGCCTTGTTTTGAAACTGAAGCACATTTCAGACCTACACAAACATTTAAGGGTTTATTACTCATGACGGGCATCAGTGAGAATAGGCTGAAGCATGTGGAAAGAAATTCCCTTCTTTTCGCTCTTTTTTCCTGTTTTGAGACACTCATGTAATGGGCTTTGATCTCCTTCCCTGTTCTCTTTCTCCTTTGTTGCTAAAGTAAATAGTTCACTTCTTTTTTTTTTTTTTCCTTTCTTTTGCAGTTTCATCATTTTAGTACGTTACACCATTTGGCACAGGAGACACAAGGAACCACATCAAATAAAAGCACGTGACCACAAAAGCCTTAAGAACCATGATCCCAGATTCACTGTCAGTTTACCATTTTTCAGACTTGCTCGACCATCAAATCCTCCCTATCACACTAACAACGTGCTGCTTTGCAGGAGCTGCACAATAATGCTTCGATCAGCAATACAGACCTTAACAATGAAATAACAGAACATTACTCTATTATGGGGAAATCAGTCAGTCTAGGTTTATGACAGTGCTTTCTCCTCTTTCTGGTAATACTCAGTTTAAAGCAAATATAATCAACATATTATTTGTCCAGTCAGATCTACAAGAAGGTAGATGTTACCCTCTCAAAAAATTCCCATTCTAGTTTAGAGACACAATTAGCAGACATGACATGCTTCTGTTTTCACAGGAACACAGAAATAATTATTGTAATTATTACTACTTCAGCTTAGATAAAATGGAAATGTATGTTTCTAGCTAATCGACATAATCTGAGGTATTGATGTTATAGAGAGCAAAGAAAAAACCCAACAACCACAAACAGACTTAGAGGCAAAACTATGCCAGATCTACGTAGTTGGAGAAAGAGCCCTTATCAAACACTGGCTCCAAGTCTGTCCATTAGAGCCAGAAGGATAATACCACCTTTCTCTCTTTGACCTACAAGTTCAGAGTAAATGCTTCTGAGCTCCTCTTGACTGGTGTCTGGAAAAAAATATGAAATAATCACTGCAAAAAATGAAAACTGAAGGTAAAATGTATTTTAGCTTCATAGACTGAGCAGGACACTGCAAGACAAGCATTCTGAGCTCTGGTTGCTTCTCTTCTGTTGACTTTGTATGTTCTACCAAGTCATTACAACCACTCTGCTTGCCCACCTATAATGGTCAGATGCACATACAAAAGTTTCATAATCTTCATTAAGTAGTAGAAAAGCAGTGGGTCATTAGCACCTATAAGTGCTAATGAATACTGCTGTGTTTGCGTTATTCCAACTTTGGTATTCTGCTGTAGGTAAAACTGTCAATAAAACATTCTTCTCTGATGTATTTCCCACTTGATACAAGGTGGCTATACCAACAAAACTTTTACATTAACTGTACAGAGTCTGGGTTCTAGTAAATTTTCATTTGACAGGTTTAGACACAGACCAAGTGATGCAGAAATGAAAGACTTAAGGGGATAGGAGCTCTGTCACCCTGGGCAGGTGTGGATGGTTCAGCAGAGCTGACAGCCCACTTGGAACTGCACTGCACCTCAAAACACAAACTTCAAGAGAAGACTGAGTGAACGCAACAGAAATTATGAGAAAGGCTTCAATGCGTGCAGTGGCTTAAAATACAGGTTAATTTAACTTAGTACCAATCTACAAGGCAATGTCCACTACAAAAATTCATTTTGACAATACAAAGGGAGAAATATAGGAGTGTCTTTAAAACTGGTTAAAAGTATTAAAACAATCCCTCATGCTTAATACATGGAATGATTTTTCATAACACAGAACGAATGCATTCTCAAAAAGAGAATATGAGAAGTTCTAGAGGCTATAAAAAGAGCATATTTGTACCTTACAGGGCTCAAACATTCTGACAAATGTTGCTTTTGTGTTGAAACCTATGTCAACTTGTGTTGAACTTACGCTTAATGCCCTCCCTCAGTTTTTCCACAAAAAAATTACCAAGGTGTGTGACAAATTTATCATGCTTAGTCACTCAGAGCAGTTTGGTTTTGGAAAGGTTACAAATAACAATGAGATATTCGTAACAAATAACGTAAGAACTGAATTTAAAGGCACTCCTTACGATCTCAAACAGGGCTTTTTGTTGTGTTTTTCAGAAAGCATTAGCTACTAATATTAATTTCCTTCAGCACAGTGTTGTTAAAGGAAAGTAGTTATAAGAACACCTGAAAAAGTTGCTGGATGCCTCACGGTTGGAACAGGAAGGCCTGGTTCCTGCCCCGAGGAAGGTGCACAGCCTGGCACTGCACACCACCCAGCGCAATGAGGAACTACAGGGACTGAGCGACAGGGAAGGAAGAGCACGGGCTGCAGTGAGGAGACTTAAATGTTTTAAATGTTTACAAGGGGGAAATATTCACTTCCAAAGTATTTTGCTTATTTCTTAAAGGAATCTTGGCAACAAACTATGAGAAATTGGAATAAGAAGTGAAGAAAGATTAAAAGTTTTACACAGAATTTAATGCAAACAGTCACAGCGCACCTCCCCTTTCCCCCCCAAAAAAAAAGTCAGAAAAAAATGAAAAAGTTGTAGGAAAGAGCCAGACAAGTGAAGCAGCAGCAAACATTACTGACTGAACAAAAAAGGCACAGATAAGATAAGAAGCATGGGCAGATAAGAAAATAAAGAGAACGCTATGCAGTCCTATTAAAAAAACAAAAGTTAAGAAAGTGGTAAGTGAAGATTAGAAAAAAAATGATTCAACACACCAGCAGAAAGGCTCTGTAGCCTAACCTCCTGTTATTGTGTTCAGTAGGGATCTCAGGAAGAAGAGCGAGTGTGAAAGAGGCTGGAAATGTGTCACACTAAGGTAGAACAAGATTTTGGCTGAAAGAAAATGTGAATTTTAACCCAGTTACAATAGTTTTTCACACTGCACCAATTTGAAATGCCACACATTGTACAAAATGCTCCATTATTTCTCCTTAACGTGGACTATGAAGAGGGAAAAATTGAGTCTGTAATCTGAAAATTTACTTTTGAATTACTTGTTCTTTAGTAGCATACTTTTAAACACGTTACCTGCTTTGCAGATAGATACATATATATATACACACCACGTTAACTGTGAATATACTGAGGATCTTCTAAGTAGCAATTAAAAAAAAAATACTGGACATTGACTCTTTGCTTTTAAGGGATAAAAACATTTTGAACTCCTATCTCGAACTAAAAATGGCTTACACGTAGCAAGAAGATAGGAACTGGGAACTGTAAACTTCTGCATAAACAAGGAAAAAAAAAGACCAGAGCACTGGTCTTCTCTGCTGGAACAGTAGGACTCAATAAATTAATGAAAGGATTGAGGATTTATTTATGGTGAGGATCACTGGAAATTCCTCTGCACTGAAACATGGGTGGTATGTTACACAATGCTTGTCATTGTTTAAGATACTGATCTGCTGTTTTATAATCCACTCTGCTTTAAAGATGGAGATCGCCCAAACAATCCATTGAACAGAATATTTATCACAAATGTGTGTATCTTCTATCTATCCATAAAATGGATGATATAAATGAGTAACTATTCTAAGATGGATATCAGTTATATTTACAAACACGTGCCATATATAACTATCATTTGCCAATATTGGGGCCTGCACTTGGTAACACTGAGCATATGTATGATGTTTTACTGTATTACGATTGTCCACGTCAGGTGTTTTTCTAGTACTTATACTAAGCCCATCTAACCAGCAGGGTCTTTATCACGAAGCAGAAAAGTAAGTCTCAAAAAAGTATACTACTACGTTGCATTTCTTACCAGCTTTTCTCATCTTTTTCTGAAAAACATTCGTTTCCTCTAACTTGCAGCCTTTTTATGGTTGTTGCTGTACTTGCTTATATTGCTCCTTATTTTATGTTCCCTAATCTATTAGTCAAATTACAGTAATTATCCCTTATTGTTAATCTTTTCCAGATATTGCTTAATGCCTAATGCTTTCAGGGACACAGTCATTTTGTAAGCATGCTACTTTTCTGCCTCTCTACTATAATAGAGCTGTGTTTTTCTGCCTCTCTACTAAAATAATGCTGTGTGTAGACTTAAACATATTAACAAAGCTTGTGGATCTCTTCAGTCTGGAGAAACATTTAGTGTAAGCAACATCCTTTGCTTTCCTGTCCCTTGCATCATCAGCATCGGATTTGATTAGCTTTGATGAAGAATAAGAAATGCAAAGTACTGAAAGGATAAGAAATCTTGCAGAAAATTCTCAGAAATGACAGCAACGTGCTGGAAAACCTCTGGATATGGCTGAGCATTTGGGTCATCTCTAAGAATGCCTGAGGGAGGCAGAAAGTTAGAGGGCAAAAATGTTCTTCTTTCATACATCTGGCTTCTGACGCTGATTTCCATGTGCACGCAGCATGATTAAGGGGCATTCTTGCTCAGATCTTGAAATTGGCTTTATCTTCTGTTCACAAATGATGTGGAATGCTACAAGTCTGGTCTGGTGCTCCAGCTACATTCTCCAGGAGGCCTACTGAACTCAGGTTTTATGTAAGCCAAATATGTTCACATGTGGATGCAAGGGAAGAGAACATAAGTTTTTCATGTAAACACAGCCACTGTGGTTTGACAAACTAATGAGAACCATGTTAAACCCTTATTCATTTAACAAGATGATATGAATCTGCTTGGATGGTTTTTACAACCCCTTTCAGAATCTTTACCACAGGCTTTGTGTAAGTGTGTTTTGCTCCTATGAACATAAATAATTCAATATTCATCTTAACATACTCTCTCCCAAACAGCGGGAAGCAGGACTATGCATCACATAACACAAAGGCAGTCTCTGGTAGGTGGGAAGGCTGGGAATAATTCTCAGAAGCAAATGTTTGAAGATTTAAAGCCTAGTTTACAGCAGATGTAACAAGGGCTTCTTCTGCAACAAGACAGACATGGATCTACTTCAAACAGAAAAGAAAAGGCAGAAAAAAAAATAGCTCTTCCTTGTGTTAAAATAGTCAGAGGCAAACTGGAAACTACCATTTGCAACTTAGAGCTGCACTTGGTCAAAAGGTGAACACCAAGGCTTTTGTTTTCACTGATGTCTCTATTCTGTTAATGAAGCAGCTTCATTAATGTACATATTGCAAGACAAAGACTGGAATGAAAATACTTTTCACAAACATTCCCTTCTTACCAGAATAGATTATGAGTTCATATAGTGCATTTATGTGCATAAATCAAGCCTGAGGCAAATGTATACACTTGCATCCCGTAAACTTCCTTTAATGCATACCCTCTTTCCCTTAGAAACTGGAAATATTTATACAGTCACTGAAAGACAAAATTTCCAAATTTACATTAGTGTACCTTAACATCTTTTAAGGGTTTGACTAATGTTACTTAAAACGTTTAAGGACTTGAGTGCCTTTCCAAGCTGAGTGCTTAGATAATGGAGTGGCCTAATCTGTGTCTTAAAGTAGATGTATTTACAAACAAATACAGGATGCTTTCAAAAAAATTAGTCTTTCTAGTAAAGGAATAAAATTTGCAGAAAGTTTATCAGCTTTTAAATCATTTATGTTCTGTCTTTTAATACAAATGAAGATCTTAGGATTCTACATCTAGAATAGCTTACTAAATTATCATTATTTTTTTTTGGAAACTATATTAAGGCTCTGGAGTCCTATATATACTTCAAAAAAATAGTTCAAATCAAACATGTTGTTATATTGCCTCAACCATTAGTCAACAAAGGTTTCAATAAAAATGGAATAGATCAGAATACAGAATAGTACAAACCTTCTCCTTCTCTCTCCTTCTGAAAAAAATCAGAATACAATTTCTCTGTTTGCTTTCCCAAGTAGTTCTTCCCTCCCTCTCTCCGTTCAAAAATCAAAAGCATCAAGTAATTTTCATATCTGGTACTAAACACATCGGCTATGTCATTGTAAAACCAACACTGCTGGGAATACTCTCTAAAATAACTACGGAAGGTGAAATAAGTTACTGAGTGAGGCACATTCTATGAACTAAAATGAAAACTCACAGGAGATGAGAATTACTTCAAAGAAATCTTTGTGTCAATGGTGGCTTATTTCCAAGTAAAAGATCTACCGCTGGTTAATAGCGATTTACTGTTCAAAATGAATTATATAACCTATTATTCTCATGTTTTATTTCTCCAACCTTTTGACAGCTAACAATGCAACGTTAATACTACTATAATGAGACTTCTAGATGATAATCTGATAATCACTCAATCTGATGAAGATTATGATGTCTTTTTTAAACTACTGCATTGCACACAATGATCTTCTAAAAATATTAGCTTCTCATTGGCTAGATTTAAACGAACCATAGCAGAATTCTTCCTTGATTCAACTGACTTCAACAATTTAGCAGTCTTTCCCCCTATTTTAAAAAAATATGAAACTAAAAACTTTATTAAATCAGATTTTTGGCTGAGACTGCTTATGTTGTCATTGCATTTGGCTGTTTCTACCAGCAATAAGTGTTAGCTTGGTGTTGGACTCTTCTATTATCCATGCACGTTTGTATATTCTGGTATATTCTGTATTTTTATTTCTTCAAAATGTTTTAAAGCTTTATTTCTCTGAAGTCTTTAAGAAAGAAGTTGTGCCACCATACAGCTTGATTTTGCTCGCCACCTCCATCCCTGTCACTGAATGACACGATGACTGGCAACCTCCAGCTTTCATGAACAACTCTTTCAAAGCTGTGTTAATGCCATTTGATAAATTACCATAACTACAAAAGCAGCTACAATAATATATTTATAAGTGTACTTATTAAACTTGATTCTTTCCTCTTCTACATCTCTTCATCATATGTGCATGCTTGAAGTTCATCATCTTCCACTTAAAGATCAGGTCATTAAATATTCTGCACTGGAAGCCATGAATTCTGTGCTTTATTCCAATTCTGCCAATAGTTTCTGGAGTAAATTAAGAGAAACAGCCTCAGCCACTCTTTCTGTCTTTGTAGACTAGAAGAAGATGTAGAAGTCTTGGACTTAGAGAGGACATTCTAGAAATAAACCCCTTGACCTCTGCAAGGAACTTACAAAATGAAAAATACCTTACAACTGTCAGCATCTCGTATTTTTAGTTTAACTCTGAAGGCTACACACCTCTTCATGGCATAACTCACAATTAAATGTTTGCTATTTCCTTGGGATAATTCAGTGCAAATCTGAAATTCTTGTTCTAACCAGAAAATCGATGGCTAATGGTGACAGAAAAACATCAGATTATTTAAAAATAAAATAATCATAGTAGTACTGCATTTTTCTCGAAAACATCTTTCTCCCTGCAGACTGTAAAGCATTTTAACAATGTATAATACAATTCATGTATAATGCAGAGACCGCTGCAAATCCATTCCTATGCAATCCATCAATCCCTGGTATAGTTTATGTCAAGGAATAAATACTACTGTACGCTAATAAATGCAAAATAGAACTCACACCTACTCCAGAATTTGAGTACAGCCAGAATTTTTCTAGCAGGTCCTCAGGATCTTTCAAGGTAAGACTTGCTACTGAGTCATGTCAGTTTACCCAGAATTCTTCCTGCTATCACACTGTCAACAACAATCCTTTGGTACCAGTTGCTATGACAGGTTACCTGTTTTCTAACTTTAAAAATGTAGAGAAGCGACTGCACACTGTACATCATTTATCTGTAATTACAGAGGCTTGTGATTTTGAATGTAGACAACTATGTATTTTTTTTTTTACTGTGAAGACTTGTCACTCACAGAAGTTATTTTTGAATTGACTAAAGAATGTCAAAAATGAAACCTTCAGTATTATTTTAACCTATAAATAGTATTTTAGAATTTTAGTTTGTCTGCTAACTCTGGGGCAGGAATAGCTGATTTGGGGTTTCTACATACTTAGGTTACTATTTTGTTGTGAAGAATGAAGTTTTCAGAAATCACGGGGCTCTTTGCTTTTTCTTCTATTTCCTGTCTTCAACATTCAGGCCATCATTGGATGTTTTTAAGTGAATTATAATGAATGTGTTAGCTTATGAAGATTTTAGGTCTGCTGCAAAGTTGGATTAAAAAAAACCAACGTAGCTAACTGACCCTACAAGAACAACAAAACACAGTTCCGAATTTAAATCTAAACCTTCCTGTATATAGGCTCTGTCCATCTGGATTCTTTCTTCCAAATGCCTGTAGGCCTTGCCTTTAATAACTACTACTATAGTTAGTATGTCTTTGGCTGCTTGTGAGTTTTCATTTTCCTTAAAACTGCAGAGGTGAAACTCTGGAGTATCATCTTAACAATCTCCTTCCCCCAGATTTTCCATCTTTCACCGAACTCAGAGTAAAGATGCAGTTCCATGCTACTATAGATGACCAATTTCACTTTAGATTAAGAATGAGCCATAGGATGAAAAACAACAAGCCACAAACAAAAATAAACAGTTGTTTTGTAAGGGGAAGATATATTTGATCCTCTTTCACTCAGACAGATTCTTATCCATCTAGACTTGAAACAAAAATTTGCTTAGAACTGCAGGATTTTGGAACCAATGTATGTAATATACTGTTTCCATGCAGAAAAACAAAACAAAAAAAAATACAACCCTAATTCTAACCTCAAGAAGGACAGCAAATCCCAGAAATGCTCTTATTTTGTTCTTTTTTCCCTTAAAAGTGATGGTTCAAACTTGGCATGTACGTATCTTTGATAGCTTGTACTATGTAGAGATTTCAGTTATAACCTTGAAGATGAAAATTATCTGAATGTCTATTTGAATTCAGTGATAGGAAGAGATACCACCTTCACCAATATAATCATCAGCATCCGCACGAACCTCGCACAAACATTCATACACAAGGTGTATAACAATAAGTCAAATAACGTTTTTTCCAAAAAATCAAGGAATTCAAAGCTAAAGTTTCCACATCAGTATTAATTTTTTCCTCTTCTGCATGCGTGCTATAACACAGTGTTATGAATATTAATGTCATAACAACATATGGAAATAACCTACTAAAGGTTGATGAATTACTGCCTTAAAATGCATGAGTTTTGTGTGTCTATAGGACAGCTATAATATTCCAGGGATGTAGTCTCTGTATTTTGTTTATTCCTGAATACCTACCAGTCAATGTTTACCTATATAAAAACAAGTAACGAACAGCAAAAATAGTAAGGAAGCTCACGGACAGGCACAGCTGACAAAGTTTGGTTTCCAATGGACTTCTATACTGCATAGGATTGATTTTTTAACTGAGTTGTGTTAAAGCCACAGTGTGAGTTCACTCCTCATTAAACATCAGAAAAACCACAGGAAAGATGTTCCAAATGCCTTTGCCAAAGGAAAAGCTTCAAACTGTTCATGCCTCAAGACATCAGAGAATACATGCAGGACACAAATCTTGACTGAAGAGAGATTTTTTTCTGGTGCTTAACAAGGCACAAATTCTGACAGAAGCACTTCCTGGGATTAGAATATTCATGATTTATTTCTCCTATATTGATTCTCAGTTCATTACATTTGAACAGAAGCTTCAGCCTTTCCTTTAGGTGGCAGTAACAGAATCTGCCTCTTCTAACTGCTTCTATTTATGAAATTATAGGAACTTTGCATTTGCAAAACTTCTGTCTTCCCACCATATTCCTTTGAAATTGGTCTGCAGACTCAACAGTTTGTAGGGAGAAATAACAGAAACGTATATGCACAGACAACGTAGATCATACTTCAAAAGAAAACTTTAAAGCAAAATTTTAAAAGAAAATTTATTAAATCAGATTAAAAATCTGCTATGGCTTCCCACCACAGAATGTATCTAAGGAGGAATTACAATTCCACTGAAGTTCTTGGCAGAGCTCACCATTTGGAATGGAGCCAAGTCTTCACCCTCAAACTGGGCAAAGAAATGCATCAATTCCGAAATAACCTCTCAAAAACAACAACTATTAAGTAACACAAAAACTTACAAAAAAAAAAAAAAGTGAACAACAATCGGTTAAACTCATATTGCATACGCAATTCAGATGGATGAACAGTTTCTCTTCAGACACTTTTTGAATAAGAACAACCATAAGAAAAGTCATCCTGTTAGGTAAATCATTTGTCCAAACCACTGTTGCAAGAGCTTCTACAAATGCCTTCTTAATGACAGCCTCAGGACTGCTAATATAATGCTAATAATCTACTTTCTTTACAATGAGAGTGCACAGGAGCATACTCAAAGAATCATTTTCAAAAAAGTTTGTTAAACCTGAAATGCTAGAGAAGAGTATAACTCTATATAGGCACAGAAAAAAAGAAACACTTATTTCTGATGAAGGGAAATTTCTACCAGTGAGATGAATATGTCAGTCCTAAGGAAGCTCCAAAACCAGTACTCAGTTCAAGAAGTTATCACATATGGAAAACCTCAGAAAAAAATTCTAAATAAAAGAAACAAAAGAAAAATATTTATAATGGAAAAAATGAGGCAATTTCCAACTGTAGCAAATTTCAAAGGTTTTTCATTCTCCCAGCTTCCAGCTTTACTGGAAAGCAGGAGTTGCTTAATGCCACTGAAAATATCTGACAAACTCTTTTTAGTCTAAGTTTAGACATATGACCTATTTTTTCCAGAGATTTAAAGCAGGAATCTATTAGTCTTTATAGTATACTTTGGGACACGTTGTGTATATATTAATCACTTCTTGGGCATACTCACACTGTAAAATTTAAAAGTGTCCATCAGCCTGCATTACTCTTTTTGTTTGTTTGTTTGAGCAGGGAGCTTATAATAGAGAAAAAGCTCCAGGAATTTTGGTTAGTTTCACAGTAAGTTTATTAATCTTGCTCAGTGGGTGGGAAAAGAAGACAAGTGATTCAACAAGGGATAATGGTCAAAATACCAGAAGGTGGTATGGAGCTTGCCTTTGTTCATTGGGTACAGCAGAAGATAAGGAAGTTTTAACCCCTTTTCTTAAATTACAGTAGTTTTTTGTACTCTGCTCATATCATCCAGTTTGAATGTAAAAAAAAGAAATGCAAACAAACAAACAAAAAACCCAACAAACAAAACACGTCTCACAGAAGGGTCCTGTTTTTTTCAAAAACCAGCTCTCCTTATGTATTACCCAACCCCAAAGCAGTATAAAAAAAACATTGTACAAAGAAAGAAACATTGGCACATGTCCTTGCAGCTCGTTTTCTCCACCATATGACTCTTCAGAAAACTCTGAGCAGATTTTTCTGTTCTTATATACAGATGAGGAAAAAAAGAAACAGATCTGCTGTCGGAAATTTCTGTCTAGCAAGATTTTCTATTAAAAGCTACTTGCCATTCAATTTGCTACCTATCTACTGTAAAACAATTGCCCATTATGCAAGGGTAGTTATCTTCCACAGGACAAAAATCTCTCCAGCACAAAGAAGATATGATGCTGTTTACACTTCCTTGAATTGTTAGAACAATTCTCCGGACTTTAAATTGTTTCCACATTGATGAGCGCACAGAATACTCCTGACTGTACTTCTACAACTTAAGAAGGTTGGGTTAGTTTTTTAAGTATCACTTTAATTTCTTACAGGGAGGCTCAAATGCCTGGTTGTTCCTTGAAGAGGTCAGTGCGGGTCATCTCCAGCACTGTGTTCTCTGTTGCACTGACGATGGGTACCACATGGAAAAACTCGCTGGAAATTTGACATTAACAAACAGCAACTAGGGAGCCACCTGCGTGTGCAACTTCCACTACTGTTTTCCAGCATAGCTGAGGTAAGCTTTTGCATCTCCATGTTAAAGGAAGTGGCTGCAAAAATGACAAATATATTATGATGAAAGAGGAGGTCAAAACATGCCAATGCACGCCAATACATGAAGAAAACAGAGGCTGGCAAACAAGTCCTTACTGAGGGTAGAAATCATTCTTTGGTGAACATGCAACTGCATCAGTCCCAAAACTTCAGTAAGACTGCTCTGTGCTTACATGGCCTGTCCCATAAACCACAGCCTTGACAACAGGAAAAACAGGAACATTTTGCTAAACTTCACTTCCATCAAAACAGCTCCCTTTGGACTCAGTTCTTGGCAATAATTTTAACTACTGGTGAAATCAGAGCTCCAGGGTGGAAGGTGGTTCGCACATAACAGAACAGGGACAGTTCTGTGCTCTCCTGGGCTCTGAGGAGACAATTATCAAAGAGGCTGCATGACCTCCCAACAAAGGTTTCCTCAAAAGGGTTTTGCTCCTTTGAGGGCTTCCCTGAGTTTTGGGCAAATTAACAATTTCCCTATTCCTCCACTCAGTATGTATGGACATACACTGTATATAGAGGCTGCATTAATTATTTCTCAATGAGGGGTAGTCCTGTCTCACAAGCTTACTTGGGGTCTTTGGAAGAGCCACTATGAAGTCTGAGTGAATGACATGCTCCGACAATGGTGTTAAGTCAGCTGGGGAGCTCAGTAGTGACTTCAGTTGTTCAAAATATTCATAAATGACCCAATCAGCAGGCGAGCTGTGAGCTCACTGGCAATATGTTATTTGGGACAGTGAAGATAAGTTCCAACTATGAAGAGTAATGAAAGGACTTGGAAGGAGAGTAAGTGGATGACAGCAAGAAATATGAGATTTAACATACAAGAATACAAAGTGATGCACGTGGAAAACAATCCTAGCTGAAAATATAAAATGAAAGAGTCCAAGCTGAACATTCAGCTGACCTTGGGATTATGACCGACAGTTCAATTAAAATGTTGGCTCAGCAATAACTAAGAAGACAAAACACAAAATCATGAGGAAAGAGATAAAAAATAAAATGAAGAGCCTGATCATGGCCTTCAATAACCTGTGTTTTGCCAAAACTTACACTGTGCTCTGAAGTAACTTCAGTCTCACCTCTACAAAAAAGAAAATACATAAAACAACCAGAAAAGTTTAAGAGAAAAGAAAAATTAACAAAGATACAGAATAGTTTTCAAGTAAGGATCAGCTTAGACTAGAACTCCTCTGTCTGGAAAACGGGAAACAAAGGCAGGAGCATGACTGAGAACAACAAAGTCCTGAGCAATGGGAAGAATGTGAGTAAGCATTGACTAGTCGCTGTCTCGCAATACAAGAAGTAGGGGACAGCAATAAATCATGCTTATTAGGAGCTAGGTTCAAAACACAAAGGAGGAAGATCTTCATGCAAGACGTAGTGGGGCTGTGGAATTCCTTGTTGCAGTTGTTCAAAGCGTAGGCTGGACAAGCCCATGGAAGAGAAACTCATTCAGGGTTACTGAACATACATGAATCAGATAAAATCCTCAAGCCACAAATGAGGGCTGAAAACTATTAGGGCAAAATATCATGTGACAGCAATGTTTTTATGAAGTTCACTATCCTACTCACTTGCAGAATTCTCAACAAAGTAAGTTGCATGTGCACGCGATTTTCTATTTGGGCATCACATTAACATTCAGTTAATATATTAACTAAAGTTATCTCTTCCAATCTCCCAGAGAAAACTTTAAAATAACTAATTTTGTGATTGGCAAATTGAAAGGTGGTATATCTTTAAAGACTTTCTTACTTCGAGTGGATGCTCTAGATTTGATAAAAACAAAAAAACAAAAACAACACAACATCCTGAAATAAATAAAGAATCCCCTTTAAGTAGTTCAATAGCTGTGAAGCATTGACCTGACTTGTCTGACAAGAACTCAGGCTGGGTGGAACATCTGAAAAAGCACCTATCTGAAGATGTAGGACCCTGCCCTCTTCTGCAAGTACAGGTGATATGCCAGGGATCATGATGATGTTTTTAAAAATGCACAGCTCTGCAAAACGTACTGTGCTAGCTTCCCCACCCCAGCTTAAAACACAATCCCTCTAACAATATCAACAGTTGCCTAACATTACATTTCACGTACCATCATGATTTGGATGGCATGTGCGTATTTGAAAGAGAATTTGAAACACTAAGTTACCGTGATGAGGGAGAGAGGAAGTAAATTGAGACTCAAGGTTACAAAATGGTTCTCTCCATTCCTCTGCGGGGATGAAACAGTGTAAACAAAAAAACCAAACCCAAAGCACTATTTACTCTGGGAAACAGATTTTGTCAAGTTTCTCAGAGTAGGTGGAGTCAAATAAGGACATGATTGGCCCAGAGACTCCAACAGCCAGATCCTGTGCAACCTTACAGATTGTCTGAAGCCACTTCCCAGTCTGCTCTGCCACTATCACTGCATGACAATACTGCTCTGCACAGATACAGGAGGCTATGAGAGCAGGTGATGGCAAGCCGAATATACCCTCAAACCCCGTGGAGATTTAGGGATACATTAGTACAGCAGTGAATGCCAATTCACAGGCAACATTAGACTCGCAATGAGAAGACGAATTACAAACATCACTACTAAAGTCTCTCACATGAATCCATTTTGTAATTAACCAGTGCTGCTGCTTGACTGTATTTACATACAGTTTGTTTTCAAACCACTACAGTATGTGGTGGTGATGTGGGTGATCAGAGATATATCTAGATCTGCTTAACATTTTTGGGAGGTAGGGGGAGAGGGAGGGACGCAAACACAAACACTTCACTTGAGGCAATATTCTTCTCTTTTGCTTGTTCTTTGGGAGGGCTATAATACAAACCTGAGTTTCTACTCCAAGCACTTTTATTAATGAGATTTAGAGTACAACTAGGAAGACTTAAGTTTTCTAAGTTAGCATCCTTCAGTGTTGATCATCTAGTCCAACCATCGACCCATCCTCACCATGCCCACTAAACCATGTCCCTCAGTGCCACATTCGCACGTTTCTTGAAAAACCTCCAGGAACAGAGACTCCACCACTTCCCTGGGCAGTCTGTAACAATGCATTACCACTCTTTATGAGAATAATTTTTTCCTGATATCCAACCTGAACATCCCCTTGCACAACTTAAGGCCATTACCTCTTGCTCTATCACTGGTCATCTGGGAGAACAGGTCAACACCCACCTCCCCACAACCTCCTTCCAGGCAGTTGTAGAGAGCAATAACACCTCCCCCCAGCCTCCCCTTCTCCAGACCTGATCATACCTTCAAAAATAAATGAAATGGACAGACTTAATGCCTAGTTAGTTACTTCCAATTCAATGTATTAGCTGTGGAAAAACAAGAGGACGCTCAGGGCTGTACAGGCCGAACTTTGGTTTATGCAATAACCGTTCCAAACTTCTTTCTCTTTAGAGAGCTACTTTGGAAGGAGTCCTACCTAAAGCAGCGGTCAGTACTTGGAAAAGCTATATGTCCTTCAAGGAACCATGCATTTATTCAGTGTCTAATTAGTGTCAATCTGAAGAGTATTTATGCAGACAAACTTGGTCAAGACTAAAAATAACTAATTGTAGCTCATCTAGCCAAATGCTGGGAAAGGTTAGAATTTATGTCCAATATGTGGTATGATTTTTCTAACTTTTCAAGAAGAAACAAATATGCAGTACATGTGAAAGCAGTATCACAATAGATGTTTCAAGATGCCCATGTTAAGAAATAGAATCTTTTTATTCGTTTAAAATTCCATAATTCACCTTGAAAATCTAGTACTGCACCACTTGTCTACCAGGGAATCCTCAGAATTGCTCAATTTTATTGAACGATCTTTGGCACCAGGCATTTTCATCTTTCCCTCAATGCAAATCTCCATTAAATTGGAGATGAAAGACAGGTAACTCCAAAGGAATGAGAAGAGGGGGAACAAAAGACTGAAAGGTTTTAGCTGAAAAAAAAGTACTCAGTATTAAAAAAAAATATTTTATATTAGTTAAAAAAAAAAAAAAAAACAGGAAGAGATTTCTGGTCAAAGTCTGGCAAAAGGAGAGAACTATGCTACTTGAACAAAGTGACAGAAAAGACTGAGATATAGAAAATCATCTCCAGGGTAGCAGCAGCTTTGAGAATTTGGTGTATGTAAGGGTGGAAAATGGAGGAGAGACAAGGAGGGAAAGGAAAGGTTGCTATAGGCATTGGAAAAATTATGGAAGCATCTGAGTGTTAAAAATGCACTCATAAAATATGTATACATTTTTCCATTTTTAACTTTAATTATAATTTTGTAAAAAGACGAAGTAACTTTATATTACTTTTTTTTTCCCCCCCTTCTTTGATATGGTACTAAGACCTACCTAATGAAACAGAAGATTCCTCTAGCAGATAACTCAAATAAGTATTATACTTCAACAGTTCTTTTGGAAACTCTCAACACAAAACAGCATTTAAAATGCCTGCAGTTGTGATGCTTCAAAAACCAGTTTGGGGGACTGGTGTCCTAATACAGATCAAAGTCTCCTCAGCGGGTACAGTATCAAGACTCTCCACACATTTCACTTCCAAAAGATGTTTGTCTTTGTCCCTTCCAGAGGATTTAGGTCCCACATTGCATAAGAAAACTTATAACTTGAACATATAAAGGCCTACGTCAGAACTCTGAAGTTGAATTTGTAACAGTTTGCAGGTGCCAATAAGCTAAATCCTTGGCATAACATCATCTTAATGTAAGAACTGCTTTTCCCAGATGCTCAGTATATGCTCCCCATGAGTTCCTGGAACATAACTTTGCCCTCTCACATGTCACCTTTTATTGTCATTCCTAAACAACTACAAAGGCACAGAAAAGTAAATTTAATTTTAGATAATCACACTCAGTTTAATGGTACAATCCACAAGAGATGCTACTACACTAAATATTCTACTTGAGCTTTTTGCAAGGTTATGATAAAGGAACAACTTGAGGTAATTTCTCCTAGCAACACATAACAACAAACATAACTTTCTACATGCAATACCAATTTTATGATTAAACAAATTTATTAAAAAAAACCCTTTTCCTTGATTATAATATCCAACTGACAAGCAAACCAATTCAGCTTCACAGAGCTATTCTCTTACAGGTGTGAACACAGTGCTTGGAAAATGTATGCTTCCTCAAACTAATTACTTCTCATTTCCAAAGACGTCTTATTTCCAGTCTCCATTTTGAGAGATGGGAAACGTCACACAAGCACAGATGATACAGTGTTTAAAAAGAACTCTCCCAGACTCAATACACTGGGAGCCATCTCTGAATCATTACTGCCTATCGGGTTTCCACATACCCCTTCTGACCTCCTTTAGCAGAATTCCATTTTGCTTAGCCTGAAAACAGGAAACAGATTCTCCTTTTGTCCTTTTGGATTCTGAAGTTATTCACCTACTTATTTGCTGGTCTAATAAAATCAAAATCTGTGTTGAGAAACTTACCACAAGACCAACTTTAAAATATTCCTTCAGAGGGTAGCAACAGTTTCTATGTTATTAATCCAATCAGACAGGTTTATGCCTGTCATCTTTGCCCAGATTTGAACCCCTGTTGCCCAAGAGAATAGAAATTGGTGATGCAGGAAGAAATGCTTAACTGTACAGTATTATTCACTTGTGGCTCAGCAATCAGTTAACCACATATGTGAAGCTCTGCCAAGATGTCCTCCTACAACAAAGGAATTTTCAAAAATCTACAAAAACAAACAAAGTCATTAGTAATTGACATGTTTTGGATGGAACACTATTTACCTACTATTGGTTCTTAAAATAGAATCCAGTACATTTACAGATTTTTAAGACTGCATTAAATGAAAAGGCTTTTCTGCTTGCCTTAACAAACAACTATAATCAGTTTGCCAATTGCAGTATCTATTTATCTTAATGCTACTAAGATATTCTGGAAGGGGTCAAGGCTCAGAAATATACTGAACTATTAAAAATATCTTTTGCATAGTGGAAGACATATACTTCTGCATGTATTGAGTATTTTATTTCATTCTCTTTAAAGCGCGCTGCTTGTATGACTACAATGAAGATGCTAGAAGAACCTGTACCACATGCGAATGCACACAAATGAGTATAGCCTAAAGACAGCCTATCTAGCTAAGACAGGACAGTGATTAAGGATGATCGCTAGGCAGGAAGACAACTTAGGCACAAAATTTGACCATAAAAGAAAGAGACCACATTTCTAAGCATAGCTACATTTATCTCGTACTGACTGAGATTAATCAACAGGAGTCTCTATTTGTTGCTAGCTTCCTAGTAATGACATCTTTCTGAAACACATGGATACATTCACAAATAGAGACAATATTTGTTAATAAGTTATCCCAGAGAGGTACCAATAAAAACACATGCAAGTTTGTGAAAATCTTACAGATATGCTGATCAAATAACAGTAAAGGATTGTGAAACATTATATCAATGGAATAGCACTAAGAAAACTGTGTGTATATAATATTACTTAAATAATTTCAAGTCAAGCCTGGACAAGATGTGTACAGATCTAACAAAAAATCTCTGATATTACGGTTATAACTGAGACATTTGAGGCACGTCCTATTGTCAAAAATAAAAAAAAAAATGAATGTTTACAATTCAAACAGCTGCCAGTTTGATCACCTTAAACATGTGAGTTCTCCTTTACTCCCGAAGAACAGCAACAGGTTACTGTTGTAAAAGATTTTCCCACAAGTCTTCTTGGTTTCATGCTGTTGTTTAAGAAAATCATTTAATGGCAGCGGGTATTGAAGGGCTGACTACATGCAGTAGATGCATAAATTGTCCAAGGTAAAAGAAAAAGAGTATAAGAAGTAAATACATATTAAAAGGAAAACAAAAACAAATCCATCCCAAACCATCTCCTTTAATGGGTCAGTTGCATAGAACACGCTGCTCCTACAAGGCCTCAGCACTGCATGCCTAAGAATTCTGAACACCCCTACATTCTTGACTTTAAAGGGAGTCAGCTGTAGGACCTTGTTAGATATTAATTAACAAAAAACAGGGAGTTGCCTTGGTGAAAAGTAAACAACATTCCAACTGCACAGAGTCTGATGTAACATGGGTGGTTGCAACTAGACTCTACCATTAAACTATTAACTAAAATATGCTGAACAGGTTGGGAGATGAACAAAAATAGAATGTTAGACTGCCATAGCATTAGCGTAATGAACAAACCCCGGGTAAGGTATTTCTACCCTTTCTCCTAGCATTTTAAAGTGCACTCTGTTGTACACATACTACTCAGCAATGCCAGTTACATTGCCACAATCATTCACTGCTAGTGAATAGTGGATCTATTTTTTTTGTATGTAATTTTCTTCAATAGTATACTAAGTTTACGAAAGGAAAATGTATTAATATATGTGTAATGAGAAGAGACTAGAAGCCTTTCGTTTACAGCATTAAAAAAGATGAAGCAAAAGAGATTTTCCTGTATCATGTGCCTCGGTGTGGCAAGGGATAACAATACCCATAATATTGACCCAAGTTATTATGATTGTTGGCCCCATACTGCCCTATGCTGCTCTAAATTACACCAGGTAGCAGCTGACCCTAGTCAGCAAGACAGCCTTAAATGTGATCTATCCCTGTTGCTGGAGAAGCACATTGAGACTAACTAAACCAAAATTCACCAGGGAGAAGAAAGTGGAGTTAAAAGAGATTCTGCTCTTGATTTGGAGTTGAAACGAAAGAATGGTAGCGCAATGCAAGGAAGGCTGCCATATAATAACGTCCTGGTAAATGGCATAGCATTATGACATCGTTTGACACTGCGATGACAAACTGCATCAGCTTTAATCCAGAGGGACCTTTACTATCTTCAGGACTGGGCCAAGTGAAGCCTGGAGATGCTGAGACTGGACCTCCGGAGGAATGTCTCCCCTGAGGAGGGCAGGCAAGCAGCAGGATGGTTCCTCGGAGGGGCTGTGGATATCCTCTGCGGGAAGCGTCCAAGACTTGGCTAGACAAAGGCCCAGCTATACAAAACCTGACCTAGTGCTGGCAATAGTCCCATGCCAAGCAGGAAACTGGACTGGATGAGTCAGAGTTCATTTTAAAGAGAAATAATGTTCAAAAAAAAAAAAAAAAGTAAAATAAACATTTTTAAGTGTTGTAAAATAATGTTAGACTGTTTTCAAATAAATAGAGAACAAAGGCACTGAAATTTGAGGCAATGCAAAAAGATTGTTGTGCCCACGCTCTCATTCCGCCTATTAGACAATTAAAAGGGTCGCTGCATTTTCAGTGATAGAAGAGTGCCTAAACTTCAGATAAGGCTTCCTTTGTCCTGATACATGCTCATCACTCACCTCTCCTCTCAGTTTCTACACCAACAGCAGAAAAAACTACATACGTGTGATGATATAGAGGCTTACTTCTTAAAGAAAACATTTTCAGAGATCTGTGCAGAGTTAAAAACAAATGGCCAAAACAGAAAACAGAATACAGAGACATAACTTAGAGAAGAAAAAAAAAGAAAAAAACAGAGCTGCAGCCAGTGAGAGAAACTTAAATAGTACGTATGTGAACATAAACAAGAGTGTAAACTGAAAACAAAAGGATTTGAGGTGGTAGGAATCAAGTTAAAATCTTCATTACAACTACAAAAGAAATACAGACCGTCTTTAAGCAATGGAACAAATTAACAGGATCACTATGTAAATACATGTTCATGCCATCTAACCATTTTTACCATTACAGAGTGCAAGAAAAACAAAAAATATCTGGGAAGCCAACCAAAAATATGGCCTAAAGGAATTACCTCCACCAAGTATCCCAGCAGCGCACTACTTTCTCCAGAAAGGAGGGGTGAAGAAGAGCAGTGGGCTGCTACCAAGGTATGCAGCCTTCCAAGACAGACAAATGTTACCCAGCTGTTTGGGTTATTATCAAATGCAACAACAAAGAAAGGAAAGGAAAGAGAACAGCAGCCACAGTAAAAAGCAGAATTGCCTTGCACGCAGTACTTAACATATGGAATAAACAGTGCTGAGGGAACACAAGGGAACAATTAGTATAAACGGTTTTGTAAATATCTTGGACAAATCCCAGAAGAGAATAATACCGAGGAAGACACTGACTAATACAGAGGAGGGAAGGGGCCTACATGGCTCTTCTGGCCTCCTTATGTCCTTATGTGCCCTGTATTTATATTTGTATGCTTGCATTACCCAGCATATAGGCTATTTAAGGTCAGAAAAGCATTGCAGTAGCACAGCTGCCTCCAGCAAGTAGAGCTTGACATCACCAAACCACACAGAAGAGGCAGAGCTCTTTTATTGGCTTAAACAGCAAATATCTGCAAGCAGAATTGTTTCGCTCTATTTGTACAGGTTTTTCCACAGTACGATCGAGCATGCAACTTTGGTACTGACAGTTTTGTTCACTGAAGTCGTTGAATGGCTCAAGTTCCCCACTCACGTACTATCAGTGGTCCCTGATCAGAAACCACCTGAAGAATTTAGCTTTAATATCCAACAAAAAAAGAAACTACATTTTCATAAACTGAAGTTTCAATTCCTGCCAAAATTTAATTTGTCTTTCTCTGCAGGAAGTTTGACACATACTACATACACGTATCAGATATCACATGTGAGATCTGCAATAAAATCCTACGATATTCTTTGTTGACACACATGCATGTTTTCCAAACTATGCATAAAATATTCCAGACTTTTTCCATTAACTCACTGGCTACACAACTTGCAGAAGTAGTGGAGGACTGGAGAGGTTTATAAACCCACTGAAACGGAAGGGTCTCAAAACCCTGTTACTCCATGACACAGTTGGTATTTGCCATGAAGCAGCATTTCACAGTATTTTCCAGAATTAGGTAGATACCTCAATGACTGCATCAACCTCCTCCTCCCCACCCTCCCAATAACAACAACAAAACAAACAAACAAACACACAAGCCAGGTGTGCCTCACAGCACACACCAGAGGTTTGGCTCTTAATCACTCAGATCAAAGGCCTGGAGGAGTACACGAGCTGCTCCCTGTCCAAGTGTTCGGGGTTTCTCTCTGTGAAAATTAGGGTGGGAAGCGGCATGTTGTACATCCAGGTCTTGTCCTGACACCAGCTTTGAATTTGACCAGGGTGCAGAGGTGGGTCCCACAGTCTAGCTGTTGCCCATGATGACTCAAAGATAGCCAAAGAATTCATTGATACACAACAAAACACAGCGGGGAGCAGCAATATTCATTTTTCATACAGAAGAGGACTACAAGAACATATTTTTTTCCTCAATTGAAAAAAAATGCTTCTTTGCACACTCCTATGGGCCACCTCTAACTACCTCAGCGTGTTTCTTCCAAGCTGCAGATTAATTAGGCCCAGCTGGTCCCCAAGAAGCACTGGCTGTAGAGGAAGGAAAGATAAAAGGTACAGGACCCACATGAAGCCCTGGTCTGCAGTTTTGTTTTTAGCTGTCTCAGCTTTCTACACAAATCATTTTACCTATTTTTCAAAAAGTGAAACTACAAAACACAAACTCCATTCCATTAAAAAAAAGACTTTTCTAAGTGGCATACAATCTGTACTCTTATTTAAAGAAAACTAAAGCTTGAGATGCCCCCCCAAAAAACAGCTCACAGGAAAAGTTCTCAGTATTTCTGAAGGGTGATCTGTTATATAGGAAAAGATTTTTCAACACTGAGTTTCACAGGTGGGAATACGATTTTTATACATGCTTTCCATGCAGGTCCAGTTTGCAAGTGCAGAAAGCAGAGGGCTTCAGCTAACATCCACACAAGCTGAGTAGCGCATGTAGTACTAGTAGGAGGAGGAGGACATACCAAGGCCTTAAATGAAATCAGCAATAGAATGAATCACATTCTTAACAATAACCTGGGAAAATGAAATCCAGTAGTAACGTTGCAGAAATCAGGCACAATTTATTTCGCAGAAATCACATCTATTACAACAGATAATTAAGAAGGAACTCCTTTAAAGAAGACATTAAGATCAAAAAGTCACTGATTATTGGCAGAAAAGAAGGCAGTGGGAAGCAATGCAAACTGGGAGGTGGTAATTAGTACTGCTGTGGGGTGAAGAAGTTTACAGGAAAAAGACTGGATAGGGGTGGTAGGATTCTAGTGTTAGGCTAGAGCATGACCTAAGAGAATGAGGAAGCACGACATGTGAGATGCTAATTGCATGGAAAAGCAGTGTTTGAGGAATTGGAAGAGAACAGGAGAAAATGAAGGTTGTGGAAATGCCTTCTCAGAGGCTTCTGCATACTCTTTTTCCCTGTTGTGTATGCTGGAATATGGATTTTCAATCTAGCCAAGCTTACAGGATAGAAGGATTAGATAGCCCAAATGTGGTCCAGTGCAGGAAGCTGTGGACCATGAAACAAGAGACTTGGCTTCTATTACTGGCTCTGCCATTGACTCTCTGGATGACAGCCACTTACATTACCTAGCTTTATTGTACATTGTAATATGCATTATTAACTAGACACTC
Source organism: Penelope pileata (assembly GCA_013396635.1). NCBI lineage: Eukaryota > Metazoa > Chordata > Aves > Galliformes > Cracidae > Penelope > Penelope pileata. The sequence goes on from WBMW01002662.1 coordinate 500,228, forward strand.
CCGCTGAGTTTGTGATCTGTACAAATGATCACTAATTCCACAAAAAAAGAAACTAACAACTTCTGTTGGTGATAAAACAAAGAAATCCTCCACTACTACAAAGCTCAGAGTCTCTCTTAATGGCAAGTTAGGACAACCCAGCTACGTTAAGTGCTCTTCCAGAACACCCCGTTCAGCACAACTGAAGATACATCAGCTATTTAGTCCCCAGGTAACTCTCACATTGCACTTCCATCCTGATAGCAGCCATGGCCCTAAAGCAACTCAGCACTGGAAGGAGGCTTGTGGTAATCTCAAAGGATACACTTTGACCTATTCTTTTGATCCCACAGACAAGGGGGAGCTGAGACTGAGATCCCTTCACCACTACTCCCTCCTTCCCCTCTTTCCTCGCACTGCAGTTGCTCCATGTGCTCCTCGCCCTGTGCCTCCCTCGCCACCCACGCTGCCCACTGAAAAGGCAGCAGCTGGAATGCAACTCCCAGGGGCTCCTGCCTGCTCCCCACAATTTGAGGAAAGAAAAAGACAACAGCGGCAATGAAAACCAACATGCTTGACGTATCTTAATTCTGTTTCACGTTTTAGCAGTTTGTGTGAAAATCCTTAATTCTTCAGTTCCAAGTGTTCAGAGGTTTGTACTTACTGAGCATCAGCATCTGGAAGGAAGCACTAAAAGTAGCTAACTTTTTGTTAAATGTTTTAAATAATAAAATAGGAAAAGTCTGAAGATAGAACGCTATAATGTGCAGCTTGCAATTACACAGTGAAGTTCTCTGAAAACAGACGACTTAGTCACCACATTCAGAAAGCAAGCCACATATCCCAAATATGCAAAAATCCACTTCAGTGAAGTGGATTTTGTTACGAGATAATGTCATAATCTTTAGCAGTGGGTTTTGAATTACATCAAGAACTGGGAAAAATACATACATGGCAACAATAGCAGTTTCAAAGAATACTCTAGGAAACTTGAGTCTAGGAAACTGTTGAGTAAATGTACCTTTCTATAATCAGGGCATTTGCTGCCAAGTCAAATTCTAATTAACTCATTGTGGCTACTGTTCCTCAGTTTTGGGAATTAATATGCAGTTAGAACAGCATCTTGAAGCTCAACTTTGAGCTGCAAGAAAAACCCTCCACGACCTGCTCACGTGATTACATTTAAGGCTGAACTGCCAGAAGTCTCAGTCTGTGCAAGTCTACAGACTCCATTCAACTGCAATCAACTTCATCCTAGACAAACTCAAAGTTAAGTTCCCTTACATATAAATGTTACAATTCTGTTAGAACCTAATGTTTCCATTGCATTTTCAAGAAGCAACTAGTAAGGCATCCTTTAGGATAACATTTAACCCCACTTAACAGATCCTCCTGCTTACTCTATTACTGCTATATTCACAAGCCTTAGAGTAAAAAGATATTACTTCTTTCAAATTTCTCTGGTCAGCCTAGCCAATTTTACAGCAATCACTTCAGGGAATTCATGCTGGCCCTGGAGTGAGCCCATATAGTTCTTTGGAACAAAAGATTGTGCTTAAAAAGACAAAACATTCCTATTAATTCTTAGATAAGGAAAAAAAAAAAATCCTGCCACCTGCAACATTTTAGTACTAACATGGATACATTCTGCTCAGCAGACTTCCTTTCTCCTCTAAAAACATTTCAGGAAACAATGATGAAATCTGCTATGCATGCTGTAGTGTTCTGGGGAAGTAGCTGAGAAAGACACTTAAGTACTACATGGAGGATGTCAGAATGGCACTAAAATATCCCCTGAACTATACGATAACTTATGCAACAGAGAAGCCAAAAACACTTGGTGTATTGAGAAAAACGTTTTTGTAAATCTAAAAGGAATTTCAGTATCAAAGTAAAGGACATATAATCTAAGCAATTCCTAGAAAATAACTAACGAAAAAAATTCCAATTGCAAATACAGGGTAAGATTTCAAACGTATTAAATATTGGTCTAGCTAGAAACTGAGACAATAGTAACTTTCAATGTCATTGGTAAAATTACTTTTGACCAATTAAATGTGTTTCTGACAATCTCACTGTACAAAGATATGTCTGAAGATATGGGCAACAGTAAAGAACCAGGAACAACTCTATGAATAATACTGTGTGACGTCCAAAAGAAAAATTACTTTGTTCCTTCCCCCCTCTCCCATCCTCCCATTATCATTCTTTGTAGGAGATAAAATCACCTAGAAGCAGAGTGATATCGCAGTAAAAATGTTGAGGAAAATATTTTAGAATAATACAGTTTTACATCAGTGCTTCAAAATGCCTGTGTTAAGAGGGATTGTTACAGTGAAACATGTTATACTCACAGCATGCACCAATATGTTGTACATTTAATTAGGGAATCCTGAAAGAAACTATACGCATTCTGGTGAAAAAATGCTACACCTTAGTGGAAAGATTTTGTATCTGAAGGAAAGAAATGTGCTTACTCAAATTTCTGTAGAACACTCCACTCTAGTCAGAAGTATGTAGAGAAAGCGAGTCAGAAAGGGTTGTCTTAGAACGTTTGTTTTCTTTAGAAATTTCTTATTCAATTTTCCATACATATTTTTCTGCTTTACGAGAAAATCCTTTATGATATAAAGTAACCATTGTATCACATAAAAATACAAACCTGTCAGGTTACAAAGCCTTATGCATGAAGGATAATGTTGTAAAACTACCCTAACAAAACTCTCAGAAAGGCACAAACCCATGGAAGTCTATGTAACCTGTGCCCCACCAGGGCATTTGCAATACTGCTGTCATACAACAAATTAGACGAGATGGAACTACAAGTACAAGAGTTCCTGGCATCATCAGGTTACAGTAGTGGCTACATTTTAAGAAGATTGGGATGATGGAGACACGGCAAAGGTAGCAGGCAGGAGATCTTACCGACTCACTGGTCAGGCACTATGAGCAGAGGCATGACCAAGCTAGGCTTATTGGAAGATGAGGCCCTGCAAAGCAAACAGCCACTCTGGCTTCCTCTGTCTCCAAAGATTCTCTGGGATTTGAAGAAGTCACAGACTGCCTTGGCTGTCTACTAACAATTCTTCAGAAATCATGGACTTGGATGAATAAACACTTTTTAACATGCCAAACAGAAGACCTCACTTCTGTCTTCCACAGACAGACAGGAAGGCCCAAATATGACCAATTATGTAGAGAATACCGTGTATTCCTACTTACTTAGAACAGTGGGCTTCAACCAGTGACATGCACTCATCAGTATGGCACCACCATTAAAGGTGAAGCAGACCCAGCCAGCACTGTAAATGGAGAATACTGGATGCCTTTCCTCCTTCAGCTCCCAGCATCCACAACAGAAAGGATAGCTAAGAGATGGGAAACCCCTTAAAGCAAATGCATGTGCTTTGTTTCCTCTTCAGTTTTTTCCACTGGGGAAAAACAGATAGAAACATTAAAAGTCTAAAAGTTCAGACTAGGTTCTTGTTATTTTGCCTTGTCCACATGAGAAGGTTAAGTACAGTCACCGAACTTTGAATTCCATCCTCAGTCACGAAGAACCCTCTGGCACAGCTCCCAGACTAGTAAAAAATGACCATTTCAGTCCCTAAAGTATGGAGCCTGATCCATTAAAGCAAAACAAGTTCTCCTGACAGCTGGTTTTCTTAGCATATTCACGTCCGCGTATTTATCAGAGAAAAGCCCTCCAGGACAACAGTGTTTATTATGGGATTATTTCTGTGAATCCAGGGAACACAGAATTCACTGAGCAACAGTGTTTCTACCCTTATTTCTTTTTTCTTAAAATGTGAACCAAGACGAACCCATTTTTATTTATACTTTTTAACATAGACCACTCATGAAAAAAAAAGACATAAAACTTGTTTTCTACTATTAAAAAAAGATTGCTTCCAATCCACATCAATGTGTGGTACACTGACAAAAATTTTAAGCATTATATAGAAATTAGCTTGTCAGTCTCTCACTGATTCCTTGGATTTAGATTCTGGTGACAAATAGCAAATAGAAAGCAAAGATATAACAGATTTTCTATCATAAATTTCCTACTCGTATGGACACCTAGTGTACGTCCACTGAGAAAGACAATTTGGAGCAGCTAGGAGGCTTTATACTGAGAGTTTTAGAGACTTTATGAATAAATAGAATAGAAATAATAGAAATGTGACAGAGACATAAGAGGAAGTTCTGGCAGTTCCTCACTACACAGACGAGTGCACACAGGAGCGCAGACAAAGCCTCAGAACACTTTTGTGTCCATCTATCAGGAGGAAGAGGTCAGGTGGAACAGCACATGTGGGGCCTCAGGTACTGACACTGCTCAGCTCTAAGCCTCTCCCCAGAGCAGAGCAGCCTAAAGCTGGGGATGAGGAGCATCCTGTGACCACCTCTGCTACCTGAGGAGTAAGGAAGACTAGCTGAGCACACGTTCACTGATGTTGACAAGCACCATCCTCTCAAGTTGGGTGGCCAGTCTGTGAGGTTTCCCAGCTCACCATTTGCTCTTTGCTGGTGTCTCTCTTTTTTTTTTAAAAAAAAAAAACGCACATAATAAATATCCCATGTTTCACGTTATCTAATTTTTGAAATCATTAAAAGCAACTGTTATTGGCACTGCATCTGTTCACTGATGTGGTGTAATTAAGAATAAGAAGAATTCTCAAAGAAAATCATAATATAAAAAATTTTATAAATGACTGATTTCAAAGCAAGAAAATGACAAGAACATGCTGTTATAATATTAACACGAAATTGCTGTTAATGTGTTTTAAACAACTGGTATTTAAAGGAATGTTTTTAAATTTAGAACTTTTAAAGAAATAATTAAACCACATACAGTTACGATTAACTATTGTCGAGATGCTTATAAATGAACATGCTTCCCATCCCTAAGGGCTGGTTTTGAGTTTTTTTGTTTGCTTGTTTGCTTTTTAATTGTAAGAAATGGACTTAACACTCTTTGTATCAATGAAGTCAACAGAATATCAATATTGACCAAAATAAGCAACAATACTTTTTTTTACCTCCTGCTAACAGATGACATTTTCCAAATACAGCTTCTTAACCTCAAACCATAGAAAATGGGTATTTCCCTGATTTTGCAAAACTCTTTGAGAGTCTATGACAAAGAGCAATCAGTCCTACTAGTATTACATTTACCATCCACCTAAAAATAGATCAAATGCGCTTTACAATAACACTTCAAAGCAAAAAGACTATATTCATATTGCGAGGGCTCAAATTTGCTGACAAGATCTGTGGTTAAGTATCATTTTTAGAAAACGCAATGTGGGAATGCATGTTTATATGGTAGAGCACAAAAGCAATGAAAGTTCTTGGGAAAGCTGGAGATAACTCATGTTACACAAACAGAACATTTACTCTTGTTTCTCTCCCAAGCTGAAGCATTTCTATCTGCAAATGTTTTTTCATACAGGACAATGCTATTCCTGTTTGCTTGTTCTTCCTAAGGTGAACAGAGTTAGCATTAACAAAATAATTGCGGGAATTTGGTATTTTTCCTGTTTTATTGAATACTTGGGCAGGTTATGTGGGGAACTGTCAACTACTAATTACTCCACCTCAAAATCTGGTGCATAAAAAAAATACACTAGTAATTTGCTTACATGGCGCTTGTACATGCAATTATTGTTAGCAGCAGGAAAGAACTTTTATAAGCAGAACACAATTCAAACGTAAAATGCCATGGCCTCAAGTCATTAAAACTAATCCTCAGGGCTCTTTGAGGCTTTTTGTACTTTTGGCAAAAAGTATAAAGAAGTACGCGTTGTTGCTTCAGTTCCCAAACATTGCAAAGTTAAATATCTAGACTGTCAGCCTCTGCTAAACCAAACAGAGATTGGTTTGGGGAAAGAACAAAAGACAAATATATCTTTGTTATTATAATTCAATCAAACAAATACTGAAAACATACCTATACATTTTCTCATGGCACAAAAAGTAGCCAGTAAAATAAAGGAAAGTGCACCAGCTCACAAGCAAGCGAACCAACTTGCAATGAAAACAGGAGACATTATGCCATGAAATAACAAAAGCTGATTACCTTAACACTGCATTAGGTTACTCTGAAAAGTAACACAGTGAATCTGAATAATAAGCAATCAACCTCTCTCCCCCTCAACTCATAGATACCATGGCTTACCAGTATCAAGATAGCATGATGAATACTTTGGACAAGAACAGACTGAGATAGAACCATGCTTTCTGAGTGAAGTATCTCGAGTTAGATACAGAGATAAAATGACAAGGTGTGGCATGGAACTTCAGGCTTTACTGGCATGATTTTAAAATGACTACGTGAGACATAAATGACAAAGCAATAAATATGTCAGACACGTGAGGTATGTACTAACACCATCCAAATATCCTGTTATATTGCTGTACATAACACATTCTTTAGATATTCTTTGGGACACTGAAAGAAAACGCAACGTTTTATGGAAAGTAAAGTGTGCCTTTGTATTGCTATTCTGCTTTGCTACTCAAGAGGTTAACATCTTTCCAAAGACACTATTGGAAAATGGAAAAATCAGCAATGTGCTCATTAGCACATGGGTCATTTACATATACCTGGGTGGCCTGAAATACACTCAAGAGTGAACACGTGACTACAGCTGAAAATACAATGGAAACTAGTGACAACCCATTTGCTTTTAACAGCAGTTGAGCAGAAGAATTCTTTGTAACACCGATGTCTGACTACAATTATGCCCTCAGCTGTTGACAAAGGGTAGTGAATTGAAAAAAATATGAAAACATAAACGCTGCTAGACACATTATTCATGTGTGTATATGTTTACGTGTGTGTGTAATCCACATATTCTTAAATAAAAAAAATCTGGGAATTCTTCTGCTTTTATCTAAACCAAATCTTGATCTTTGTTTTTTAAATTGCATCCACCACCTTACCCAGATCAATGCACTGTTAAGCGAAATGTCTTCTCTACCCGGAAGTGTTATCACCAGTTCAAAGGAAAGCCACTGCAGTACTGACCAGAAAAACAAAGCATCACTGAAATGGTGTTAGATTAGCTTTAATGTTGCATACTTGAAAAGTCTAACGTAGTTACTTTTTTTGAAGCAGACGTTACAAGACTGAATTAGTGAAGGGAAGGAAGATCACTAAGACATTCTTAATTCTAGAAACAGAAGAGCAAGTCAATGAAAACAGACTGATTTCCTTCCACTTTAGGAGTTTTTCAGCAATTCTGTTTGCCAACTGCATTGCCCAACAAGCTTAAAATTAAATATTCAGACACTCTCCTGGAAGAAGAAACTTTGTAAAGCTGCAAATTCCTAGAATACAGTTAATAAAGCTCTTCAGCTTCCACAACTCGTTATTCAAAGGTGTTACGTATAGTCAGAGAACTTACCCATACATGCATCATCCCACAATGAAAAAATAATTAAATATTCCACCATAAAAAAAGATATCTGTGGGCTGTATTGTAGGAGACACTCAAAATGTACTGCTACAGGAAAACTCAGCATACTCTTCATGGATTAACGTGGTATTACATGTGGCCAATGGTGACATTTCTTCATCCATGAGCGATCCCATCACAGATAAGGAACTATCAGGAAGATCTGACATTCTTCCACCACACACATGCTTGAAGTAATCATTATGACTTTAAGCAATTTAAAGCAATATGACCTTATCACCAGCCAACATTTCTCACATAAATCAGGAAAAACATAAGTAGTTCAAAGATGAACTAGAAAAACACTCCAGAACAAATTGTCTCACTTACTGTTCAATACGTGGAGAGAGATACAGCTTAGGAAAAACCTGAGTAGCTTCTGTATCTTCAAAACTAACAGAGAGAAGTGCAACATCTTCTCCAGGATCTTCATTCACATCCTGTACATAAAAATAAGGTGACAAATATCAAAATGAGTACTTGCAAGCTTACAGATAATAACTAAGTCAAATACCAATTTATTTAAGAGATGCTTAAGTGGGGAATCTAAAGTGTGGTCACTGAAAAATAAGTTGAAAATTTAACTTCTTACTATTTTAGTACTTGAAAGACATTCTGTAGTACTTCAAGTGTCATAACAAAATTACTGCGTTAGCAAGTATACAGCAATGCAGCTCTTCTTCGAATGACTGAATACGTGTTTCAGTGAAGATGCAGATTTGACTGTTAAGAAATCTCAGTTGAACATTGACTTCAGACTCAAATGCCAAGGAATTTTAAGTTACAGTAGCATGTAATTAGGACCACAGACTTTATATTTGTTATTTTTTGAAGAAATATATGGTACAAAATTTCCACCGTACTCAAATCCTACCTCTGTTTTGGACAAAGAAATTTTTTGCAGACAGAAATATATGCCAAAAGCTATTGACCCTGACCGTCCCACAAATTAAACTCCTGCACTACTTTCAGAAGGCTGCACACATTGTAAAAAGTACTGTAAGAAAAATAGAATCCATGCTAAATATTAGGACAGTCAATGCAGTCACAGAGTAGGCTTTCTTTGCACCAGAACAACCAGGTACAATTTTGGGATCAGATAGGACGAATTGTTTCCAGTTAAGACCTGACATCCCTCCAACTCATGAATCACAAACAGCACAGACAACTGAATTTCTGCTGAGCACGGCTGCATTCGGGCTCCTGACCTTGAGTGAAAGCCACGAGTTCGCAGCACCGGCACCTTCACTTACTGCAAGTAAGATGGTGCCACTTGCTGAGCACAAACAGGAGCCCTTTAACATGTTTGTGCATATGTACACAGCAACTTGCCAAGATGCATTTGTTTTTATCCGTTTTGGAAAACTATGAGAGGAAACAGATAACCCAGCAGATCTGTGCTCAAGGCAGGATCAACACGGTGCAGTGTGCCCTGGTGCGGTCTGTCGCACACACAGCTGGGAGGAAGGAACATGCAAACCACTCAGACATTGTTCGGAGATCCTGCCCTATCTAGGGGGAAAAAAGCAAGTGCTGAGTGCTTTCAGGAAGACAATCTCGTGCCATTTGAAGCCTTGGCAGGACTGGAACTGTTAACGTCCAGAGAGACTAGCTGCATGTAAGCTACTACGTGCAGAACACAACATGCCAAGAAACTTTGCGATAAGCTGCAAGGAAGAGCCTCAAAAAAGCCTAATTGTCTTGCATGAAAAATGAGACAGAACTGGCAGTGTTTTCTTAAATTCTGCCTTGGTGTGCTGCTCAATTCTGACAGCTGAAAGAAAAGTGTACTCCTACAAATGCCTATAAAATGGTCATGGGCACAGCTGGACTGGGAATGAAACACTGTTTTAAGCCAGAGTTGCAGGATAATGCCCCATACAAGTAGTGAAAACGAAAATGAACTGCTTTCATGTTGGGGTATGATCAGTTTATGGATGGAGTTAGACGACACGGTTGCCTGTACTAGCAACAGACAGGACCTCGTGACCTACAGCGTTCCTTTTGGTTTTGTGCTTCCAAGGAGTACCACAGTCCACAACAGAAGAATCACCACAGACTGAAAAGCCTTTTTCAAAGAGAGAAACAACAAAAAGGCAAACAGTGCCAACTTCTCCCCAGCTTTTTCCCCAATGTTTCAAATATTTTCACCATTGAGAAAATTTTTTCAATAAGGAACAGGTTTCACTCCTGCAGCTAAGCATGGCATTAATTGGCTTTTTACCATTCATTTGCTAATTGTCAGTAAAAATGAGAAGAACTATTAACACAGACAAAACAGTAATGACGATTATTAAAAATATTTTATGATAAAGGGCATTCTTCAAGAGGCGACGAGTATATACAATAAATACCTGTCTATGCACATAGCTCTTTCAAGACCACATTATTTTTTTTTGTAATTCTTTTCAAATGACTTGTTTTTCCAGAAGAGAACTTACATGCTTCTCACAAGCTGTTTGGACAAAACCAAATGTACCAATCTTGTACTTAATGCTGAAGTTGATGTGCACACAGCTTGCTATCATGAATATGAACAGTTTCTAGAATACCCCGCAGGTGTTTACTGATCAAAGAAAATCAAAATGAGGAAAAAAAAATGTACTGAGCACCACAGCATCCATTACCCCTTACAGTATTATTATACTGTATTCCTGAACCCACTAATGGCTACTTCAGTGTAGAGACTCATACCAGAAAAACAAAAGATACTAAACAAGCATGACATCTTGCACGTTCAGCTGCAATAAGCTGTTGCGTGCATTAAGAGCAATAAACTGAGACGTGCAATATTTTTCATTTACAAAAGTAACACAACCGCTGTTGCCAGCACAGCACCATGTTACATCCATACAGCTACTGTCCAACGCAAGTCTGAGTAAAGAAATCAGCATTCCTCTAACTATTGCTTCTGAAGTGGATGTATATTTTTGGCCCACAAACCTGTAAAGTTAAAACTGTCACTTAAAAAAAAGTAACACAAAGCCAGGGAGTATTCCCATAGGTTTTAAAAAGATGCAATGCAGTAACGCTATGGAGTTGCTCAGCCTGGTTGCTCAGATGGCCACAGACTTACACAGATTTATGATGAAGTCCCTTTGCATTTGGTGTGACAGCAATTTTTTCTTTCAGACTTTGTTCCTTTTATTTATGCAAGGATCTGCTTAGTAGAACTGCATTCAACCTTAGTATGTCTGTTACAACTGCCATTTACATAACTAAATCGAAAACACATGTCCTACAGATAAACTGTAGAAAGTCTTTTAAATGAACAGAGCTTTTTGATGTTGTCTGTGCCAGTCACAACTTAACTCCTTCAGTGATATCTCTGCTGGTCATCTCTACAAACCTGTTAACGACGAGGTGAGATGATGCATCAGATCTGGAGGTTGGCAGCCCTGCCTGTGACAGGGGAGTTGGAACTTAATGATCCTTGAGGTCCCTTCCAACCCAAGCCATTCTATGATTCTATGTTTCCATGCATCTCTGGAAGCGTAGGCAATGACACTGCCCCAGAACAGGGGCTGATATCCTTCCCTTGCACCAAAGGGTCCAAAGGCAAAGGCTATTTATACACTCCTTATCAAATTCTGACCAGGCAGTGTCTTCTCCTTTCCTATTTCTGCATGTTTATTTCTCTCAAAAAAAACAGGCAACTATTAAACAAAGCAGCAAAACAAAATGACCTCTCTTTTTTATTTCTCAGTTTCAGAAGAAAGAGTAACATTCAATTGCTTCTTCAAGACTATTCCCTTTTAGGAGAAAAAAAGAGGTTGTTGAAGTCAAATCACAGTAAATTTTTAATATTAAAGTAACTAAATTCATTTTCATAAGTTGCATTTCACCCACAACACTTATTGCCAAAGGATTTCATTAAAACAACTAGTTTAACATGTTAAGAAAATTTGATTTTCCAAAAATTAAGAACAGCAATTTCATAAAAAAAAAAAATCAGCACCCAGTGTTAGAACTGCCATATTAAAGTACTAGTTCATACTCACAGAACATTTTCCACTCAAAACTTTACATAAGGTATCATTAAAATAATCTTGCACAGAATGGAGAATACATCTTGGGCCACAGGAATCTTGAGGTTTAAAAATTGAATGTTTCTAAAAAAATATCTGAGATCATTAGCGAAGCATGTGATAATGCACACCTCTTAGATTTTCTACAACAGCTTCATGATTGCTAAGAAAAAACTTTCACACACTATAATATAAAAGATCCAAAAGCAATTTTCATGGTGTCTTTCTGCCATCTTGCTAATCTGTATTCCTATTTTTAAAAATAATCTTTTCCTCATTACAGAAAACACCCACTTAAATCAAACAGGAAAAAATTAACATTAAAAATAGTTTTCTATCTCAAGAACTACAAGTGTTTTCCTATGCCTGTACAGCACTTGCACAGTATCAAGCTGATCTTTCTAACTACAAGTTCCATAGTGCTCTCGAACTGCAAATACACATACTAAGGCAAAGAGGTGAAACAAAGCGAAAAAAAATGATTTTCAACCCATGTTTTTCATTTAGTTTTTTTTTGCTTTTTTTTCCCCATAAAGATGAATGTAAAGAGAAAACTCATGATATTTCATTCCAATTTACTCTTTGTCTACTTAGCCCACGCAGATGAAAAGTTAATTAAACATGTACTTCTGACACAGACGGACAAAACGCCAAATGAAAATATGAGGGCTGCTCTGAAAGTAATGCCTCCTATTTTATCATGTTGGCCCATGACATCAGAGGCGGATGTTGGTGGTATGGCAGTAGAGGTTGAACCTTCTCACCAATATTCTGTTCCATTTTGTTGCTGTGTGACAGATGGCAGCAGAGGGGCACTCTGACCAAATGGCGTCTGACATGGAAGTGTGGATGAAGCAAAGGTATGGAATTGAATCCCTCCAAGCGGAAAAAATGGCACCCACTGACATTCATTGATGCTTGCTGAATGTATATGGAGACCAAACAGTGGATGTGAGCACAGTGAGGCAGTGGGTGGTGCACTTCAGTAGCGGCAACAGCGATGTGAAAGACGAGCCACATTCCAGATGACCATGCAGATAATTACGAGCGTGACGTGCAGGCTCTTGGTCATTGCTGGCAAAAATGCAGAGCTCATGGTGGTGACTAGGCTGAAAAGTACTGTTTTGTAGCTGAGAATTTGCTCTGTCCAAGTGTTATTGTGCTCTTTGTATCTGTTGCAGTTCCCACGGAAATAAATAGGAGGCATTACTTTCTGAGCAACCTACATACAAGTACAACACAGAACAGATGAAATTGGAAGTTACAAGCAATTTAGAATTCCTTTTTTCCTCCAGAAACTTGAGGAAAAGACTTCAGGTATCATAAGACTCAAAAGTCTGGAGACTTAAAAATCCTATTCCTCATAGTGTCAGCACTGTCTAAAAACCAGTTGTTAGATGTCATTCATATCAAACTAAATTTACATTCAAAAGCACGCCTCAATGTTTACAGCTGCTCTGTTTGAAGTGTTCCTTCATCTTTTCATAAAGTTAGCAGGAGTTGTGTACGAAAATTATCAAAAACACTTTAAGCACACCATCTGAAGGGCATTGTTTTCTCGTATCCTACCTACTGTAATTGAAAACTGGGAATTTACTGGAACTGACAATTTATTATGAGTCAGATGGTTGATAGCCAGTCCAACCAAAACATCTGCTCCGCACAGTCACAACTGCTATAACCCATTTCCTCTTGTGCCTGGAGTCTAACCAAGTTGTTGTACATTAGAGTTCCTTTTCCTTAAAGATGCAGATTCTGGAAAATAAGTTACTACCTTTTTTTAGTTATCAAGAGAAAAAAAAACGCTTTGCAATCTTTTATTAGAATATTCTTTCAAGAAGAGGTATTTTTATTGGTGGCATGGAACAACCTGGGCAGTGCCAGGACTTGCATTTCAGCGCAAGCAGAAGACTTGAGAGGTGGAGGCCATGAGACTGAGGGACAAGAGTGTGCAGCGGGCTGAGGTATAAAGCTGGGATTAGGAAGCTGGTGTGGTCAGATTAACTGTAAGGAAAGAATGAGGAAAAGAAACAGAATTTGCTGAAAAGGATGGGAAAGGATGTGTGGGAAGTGAGTACTGGCATGTTTTGGGAAGGACAAGCAGTTTCAGGCCTGGGGGTTGGTGGGAAACAAAGCAAGGGTGCAGAGCTGCTGGTAAGGATGCTAAGTTTGTACCTTAAACACTGACAGCAGTTGGTCTAGGCGTAAAGGTAAGAAAAGAAGAAGCATGTCCAACATACTGCATGTACCTCTGGGCAAAGAGAGGCCACAGATGTCTGATGGCGCAGAAGCCTCTGGGGTAGATAAGATAGCTAACATCCATGGAGTACGGGACAGGCCAAATCAATATCAGGTCCCCAGCTCATCACTCCAACCTCTCCCTGGAGGCTTCTGTTCTCTCAGCTCTGACAAATGCTGAATAATTGCATTTGTAGTATGACTCTAATTGAGAGGACGGAAATCTCCAGCTGATGGGATCACGTAAAATAATACAAGCCAAGGATACACTCAGTTTACAGCTTGGGTGATGTGACAAAGGAACAGAGGAAAGACGGAATAGAAAGCCAGAACACGGATGAGAACGTGGAGGAGCAAGGAGGCTGCTGATCCTAACATCTACAGCCAGCTTACGATCAGCTGAAGCCTTAACCAACACTTCCTCGTGGTTCCTCTCAGGCTTACCATGCCACTCAGCTTCACAGAGTGAGCAATTCATATGCCAGGATCCTTTCCAGAGGAAAAGGTCCCCAGAAGAGAAATGCATGAGAACAACAAGCAATCAGAAAGGTAATTAAATGCAGTCCATGTGATTTTGTAGGATACATACCTGTTTTGGAACCATACTTACTAGTAACTGAAAGGAACAACAGAATTTGGTTTTGAAACTGAAAAACGATTGCAACAGAGAAGAACACATAATGCTAGTTGCTTTATTAGTACCAATTAGTACTACGAAAAGTTTGGCCTTTTCCCTCCAAATGACAGCATGCAATAGTACGAAAAACAACCATTAAATATAGCACAAACAACTCTTACCCTTAATGCGTAGTAACTTCACTAGCCAGCTTTGATACAAGTAGTTACTTGTTCTCCAAAACTTTTTCTATTTATTGTTTTTTTTTTTTAAAGAAATAACAAAACATGCCAAAGGAAAGTAGGCTAAGAAATATGAAGTGGTCAAATGAGACTAAGAAATCTGCTGCACTCTAGGGAGAAAATGTAATTATATCAGGAAATTCTTTCTACTATCTTCCAGGAAATTCACCAGGTCTGATCAAGGATTGCTTATTCCTTAAATAGGATCTTTAATGAAAACAAAGGCAGTCACCTTGCATGCACTGCCCACAGCACTGAAACATTCCAAAAACAGTCCCTCTCCCAAAGTACTACAACAAAACATTTGCCTAACTCATTCTGGGCGAAGAACTTGTTTAAGCTCAGAGTAATTCTTATTTTAAAAGTTACATGAAAATCATAGTCTGGGAAAAACTGCAGAATCTGAAGAGATACTTCTAGGACAGTATACTGTTTTTTTTTTCATTAAAATAAAATGAAATGAGTGTCATTTGAGTACTGAGCAAGACTTCTAAGTACACCATTGGGCATCAATAGCAACGCGTAAATAATTTTTTTCTTAAAGGTGAGTAACATCCTAAGTATTTGTTTTTTTTTTTTATTTGTTTGTGTTCACTAGTGGGTTTCTTGTTTGCTTTCAGTCTTTTATATATAAAATACATTAGGCTTCTCTAAGACAAGAACTTGAGGTGTGTTTTGCCTATATAATTTTCTTTTATTATGGTCATGGCAATTTACCACTACTCACAATACAAGTGACTGCCAGAGTACGGTAAAGAATGGTGTTAGAAAAAGCTTAGGAAAAAGCAGAAGGTTAAATAGAAAGAACAACATTCTTGTCCATGAAAATACATGCTAGAATTAACAACTTTCAAGAGTCATGTCACTTAGGTGAATAAAAGTTAATTTATTCTGACAACACAAAAAGTTGCAGTGACACTTACAGCAACACTGTTTGCTTAGGTCTGAAAAATACAATCTCAGAAAATAAGACAGATTCCTTTAAAGGTCAAAAACATGCTTTGGTAAGTATTGGACTCAAATTTAGAATAAATATTCTAAGAGTAGCACAGTCTAAAATAAATATTAGGGTATCCTTTCTCATGCGTAAATAAAACTGATGAGTGAGCTAAAATGTTTCTAAATACTGACTTTATATACAAGACCCATCAAGTAAGTTTGTGTGTGAGGATCATTCCATCATGCTTACTGAATTGAATTTATTAGCTACGTTTTAATGACACCAGAGTAGTGGATACTTTATAATTTTAAAGAATAGATTGATATGTAGGATGCCAGTGTTCTTAAATGTCAATTCTTTCACTAAAACTTAAATACAAACACATTAGCTCTACCCGCTCTAATATTAGATATCACATTCGTACTAAAATAAGATTAAAATCCCAACATTTGCATAGTTAGGAATGCTGAGAGGTTCCAAAGCTCAGCTTTTACAGATGTCCCTCTGCCTCTTCTTGGTCAGCAAGCAGCAGTGGCACCTGCTCAGACCAAGCCCATGTTGCTATGTCTTGACAAAAAACTTTTTCTTTTAAAAACAAGAGCAGCACAAAAACTCTTCTCCAAAATGAAGACGTTATTTCTTCTGCCAACAAACATACCAACACACTGTTTTGCTGACATCAGTGGCATAACTGGCAAAATAAAGGACAGCACAATCTGAGCAACAGTGTGAGAATCTGGCTGAAGGCATAAGACTGATAATATAAATGTTTCCTTATAAGCACATATTCAAGATAAATGACTGTTTAAAACTTGATGCAAATAAGGACTATCTTTTCTCTTATACAAAAAAGTTACATGTATGGCAAACGTTCCTGAATGCCTTAAAAAGTCATGTTTAGTTAGAAGGTCGTGGGTAAACAGCAAACAAAGGATAAGTAGAATTAAAATTAATACTTGGACTAGTAACACCAGCATCCTAAACCAGGAATCATTCAAGGACAGCAAGGCAGCTAGAGAGAAGGAAAGAAGCTTTACTTTGTTCCTTTGGGGTTTACATATTAGTGACAGACATGTTGGTCTTGGGCAACATCAGCTGGGCAACATCAATCTTGGGTAAGTTCAGTCTTACGTATTTACATTTGTTTCTGTGTTATCACTGTAAGGTGGATTCATTTTCATTACCGTTTCAGATGTCTTCTATTTAAATTTTTCATCTGAAATAAGCAATATTGAAAATTCAAAATTTATGTAGTGAGATGATTAATTCCAGGACTGTTAGGGTTCAGGCACTATCTGTACTACCTTGCCACATGTCAGGGCATTTCCTTGCTAACAACAGGCACCAGAAGGCATTTCTTTCACACCTCTCTCTGCATTTCTATCTACTTTTCACACTTCAAATACTCGGAAGAACCATATTAGGGATGAAAAATGTAAGATCTGTACCCACCTCTGTAGGACCTTCACATTCAAACACCATGAAACAAGATAGGTTTTACATATATCTAGTTAGGCTGAATTACTTGAAACATTTACAATATTTCTAAATGTAAAAAACACACTTTCAATGTTTTTGGAAAGCAAAACACAAAAACACTACTCAGCTAGATGGCATATGACAGGTCACTGCCATGTGTTATAAATCTCCCAAAGCCATCAGGCTGTTTCTTCAACAAGTAGTTAGGACCCATTTTTTAACGTAAGCCTTATGTTTTCAAACTTGCTTACAGAGATAAATACTTGGGGACACATACAACTTGGAATTCAAATCCCTCACTAGGGTTTCACTAAGACTCGAATCTCTCCAGCTCAGCTCGAGATGACTGGACTACAACTTATTCAGACAGCAATATTCACATTCTTCTCCCCCACACTACTGATTTCCCACCTCTTTAAAAATAGCAATGTCCTTGCAAAAGTCAAAGAGCAGTCACCTCACATCCCAGTGGAAAACAAGCTCTGCTAATAAATGCCCACTAGAGTACAAACAGATCATTAATACAGTTTGAAATAAAATAATTTTCCTGTCAAGCCAACTTTCAAATAGTCAAACATAGCTTTTCTATTCATGGATATTCATGTTTTCTAAATGCAAATTGACAAAACAAATGTTAATGGACCAGTTCACAACAGAGTTTTAAATATTTAAGGAGAAACTGGCGTTTCTGTAACCATGTTGTAGTTGAAGGTCAGGCTAAGAGTATACTTTTTTTTTTTTTTTTTTTAAAATCAATCCAGCTTTTTAATAAAAGCTTTTTCCCCCATCTCCCCATATTCTTATATGTTCCTGGTTCAGTGAATATTGCTCTGTAAAATCAGAAATACTATAGATTACATGGGTCACAACAAAAATGCCAATGTAAAGCCACATTCTGAGACTCGTCTTCAGTGAACCAGGAAGTACCAAGAAAATTTCACAGATGAAAAAGTGAATAATCAAAGTGTAAAGTAAAAGCAAGCAAAGTTACACTTGCTCAATGCTCTTTCACCATTGCAGCTTAGTAGTGCTGACCTGATTTAAAAATATTTTCTTTCAGAAGGAGGTAAAAATATTAACTGCTAGGAGTTTTGGCAATTGCTGTTTCCTGAGAATAACACGAATGCTTTATATTGAAGTCCACAGCACTTCTGATTAGCAAGCTATTTATTATGCATTTATATTTCAAATGTATATTTATATTTCTTTTCAAGAGAATTCTATTATCCCTTTGTCCTCATATTACTCTTATGCCTACAGGATCTGTGCTTTTTCTGCTCTGTGCAAAGAATGTGCAAGCTGGAGCATTCTGTCCCCATGAGCCCCAGTTACATTCATCATTCCAGCAGGCAACGTGCATGGTGCAATCATGTACAGAAGTGCATAACTGTACAGATGTCAAACAGCATCTTGTAAGAATTACTTGCTGGAAAAAAAAGAAGTTATTCCAGTAAGAAGAAAAACTATAGCTACAGCTTTTCTTTTTTTTTTTTTTTTTTTTCCCCCCTTCCCTGCATTTGTGTGAAGGGAGATCCAGCTACAGGTGATAAGCAGGATGCTGGAATGAGTGATAAAAGCTGTCTTAGTCAAAAAGGATCACAAGATTGGTCTTTCAGAGTTCACAGCTGTGCAGGTATGTAAATCAGGTATATAATGTGATGAAAAATTCACAGGATTATTCTGTTATATATATAATAGAAAAATCACTTTCTGTTCTTACTCACAGATTTTACACACTGATGTCTTTGCAAACAGGTGGTACAGGATCACAGCAATTTCTTGCAGCGAGCCCTAACACTCAGTGGGACATGGGTGCCAAGCAGCCGGTGACATACTGAGGTGCACTGTAGTACTGACTGCGATCCCTTGCATTTGAGACGGCCCGACCTTTGTAACAGCTGGCTACAGTCAGAAGAAACTGATGCTGAGGGTCTGGGGTAGGACAGGGGAACACTGAATGGAACAGAATCAGCAAACAAAAAAAAAGGCTCTGATAACATCACAGATCTGACCTGGAGATCCCATCACCAGATGTTTTCTCCTGCCTGTTCCACTAGCCCATCCACCATGAACACAGGACAAAGAATTTGGAGAAGTAGCGTTACATTCTTTTACAACACCTGGAGCTGTGCATTAATGGTAAAGACTTCCAAAGCCACTAATATTGATATTGCCTTTGAATTTGCAAAAATCTTTCTCTTTTACATCACCTACTCAAAGGGTCAAGGGATAATTTTTTGTAAATCTAATCCAGTGCCCTCAAGGCCTGAAATCACTTGCACACACTCAACAGCACCACATCCTACGATACGCAAATCGACAAGCAGAACACCTTCTGCTCGTGGCCTCCCGTCCTTCAGTAAGGAGTAAGACGCGATCACACACAAGGAAGAGTTGGATTGTAACTAGAATCTGAACTGCAAGGTTTTTTATGCTGTCCTGTAGGAGAGAATGTTCAGTCGTTTGCTTTTCCTTTTGTAGTTTTAAATAGAGAATTTAAGAAATAAAAACCTAAATTATCTTCAGAATTTTCCAGAATTCATGCCAGTTTGATGTTAAAAACTCAAAAAATGATGAGATTTGTTGGGTGATTATTCACTGGGTCCACCTCGCTGTTAGAAACAGAGCAGGCTGAAAGACGACTCTAACTGTTCTACTTCTCACTTCTTCACTAACATCAGTTCCCCTCCAGGTATCAGTTTCAAAAAGATGTAGTCTTTAGTCGGTGTGGTGGGTGCACACCTATAGTGGGACCCACTACGACACTTCCTCGGGGAAAAAAATATTAAGAGCTTAAAAAAAGAGCTTAATACAAGTGTAGACTTGGAAATCACTCTAAAAATAAAATTGAATAAGACATTTGCCAAGAAAAAAAAGCCAGAAAAAAAAAAAAAAAGAAGCCAACATTTAAGGTACCATGGTAAAAAACAGATTAAAACCTGTGATGATAAACAGCAATACTTAAATTTCTATGCAAGCTGAAAGTCTGAAACAACCAAGCTTTTCCTGCTAAGAAGCTACTTACAAAATTTATTTATTTATTTTTTAAATCATTGACAACATTATTGTCAAATGCATTTTAAGGATCAAGGGAAAGGGGAAATTTAAATCGCATGCATTCTGGGATTTCTCTACAACTGCCAAATTCAGGTCAATTAATTAATCTTTTCACCATCAGCAACTGACTGTCTTAGAATTGCTTCCACTGTCTTTTTTAACTTTACAGCATTGATGTAGAAACAAAATGTCTATCATCATTTATCTCTGGGGTCCAAACATGATGTGAGAAGCCCATCCTACCTTGGTTTTCTCTGAACATTAAGAGCAGTTGAAATGTTAGAGCACTGTTTTCATTTTGTACACTACAGCTTCATGACAGTTTCAAAAGAAAATCAAATGGTCCAAACACATACTTGTCCAAACCCACACTACTGATAAATAAATGAACTCCTGCTTCCTTGTGAATATAAAAAAATTCTAGGGAATGAGAAGGGCTGATGACAATATTTTAAGTTACATATCACATCTCTAAGCATAAAACATAGTTCAGATTTCAGCCACAAGATAAAGCTGTTTAAACACCCAAGCTAATGAAGACCAAGTATGTTAAACAATACCACTAAAACTGCCAACATGTTTTTATTGTGTAAGTTCTAACAGCAGAATTTGATAAATGAAATAGCACACAGTGAGATATCACCACATATGGAATCCCAGGATCAGTTCTAACATAAGGTCCAATTTTGCAAAGTATTCGTGGATATGAAAATTTGCTAAGTAAAACTGTGTAAACAGTAAAATAAATAGGTTGTGTACATCAATAAAAATTTTAGGAGCTATCCATGGAGTATGTGAATATTGTTCATGGCATCACAATAAAAGAAACTGGTAGGTATCAATACTGAAAGCCAACACCAGCCAGTACTTTACTTTTCCTTTACAGCTTTGCAGACAACTGATCTTCCTTTATATTCTCTTCACAGTACTGCAGACTATATAGCCATGGGATTAAACTACAGTAATTCTGCTAGCAAAGAGATAGCCATATGTTTCTGCTACGTGCAGTTCATTAGCAACGTAACAACTCATGTTTAAGCGACAATTATAATAGACCTGACTTCTTCAAAATAAATCAATCTGCATTTTCATTGATACTTGTAAAAGCAAGGACAAATGGTCAATTTCATGATCTACTTCAAATTTATGAAGTTGTTACGAATGTTACAAATTTATGGTTACTTAATGCTTGTATCTAGTCTCCTAAATCAGATAAATTTCACTGTAATCCTAGCACCACTGTAAAAAATAAATTCAGGAAAACAAAGGTCAGACTTGTAAATCTAATCTTAACTCAGACTGGTTTAATTTTATAATCTAAGTACAGCTCCATAGAGCTGCATAAACTGGAAATGAACACTCAATTTTAGCTCTCCCGGCTACTTCTTTCAAAACCATAGATGGTTGTTACAACAAAATCTACAGTATTTTCTAGACTAGTTTCAAATAGTTCAAGAAATGTCACCAGCTGCGACCCATGGTGAAGTGGCCCATGACTGAAAGATTAAAGGATTATATTTCAAGAGAAGATACGTCAATTTCTTAATATTCACCTTTGTACAAATTTATCAGAAGCTCTTTACATACACCTACGGAAAATGCAAGTGAACAGATATGCTCAGGTACTTTTAGAAGTTAAGCTTTAGTTACCAGCTAGTCACTGCAGTAGTTAACCTAATTCACTCAGAACTGCACTTACTTGACACCAGTTTGTCTTAAGGCTACCCTCAGCCCAAATACATGTGCTAATGGTAAGTGGTTGTTGGTCTGTTTTTAATAAATATGAAACAGATGTATTTTTCCACTAGGACTAGTCAGCATCTACAGATTTGTAACTGTTTTTCTTTCCCCAAAACTTTATTTCATTCATTCTGAGAGCAGATTAAACTCTGCTCCATTAATCAGGGATAGAGTGTTCTCAAATTAAGAAGTATTCTCTGCAGGTATTTTCATATCTATGCAACTGCCTTCCAAGATACTTTATATTAAAACTTTAATCTTCGCAAGATTACTATAATTATTAGTTGCACTATAATAACTAGTTTTGTGGTGACCACGCGTTTGATGGTCTATTGTTAAAAGAGGAGCAGTCCCTTTTATAAAGTCTTTACTATCTGGAAGGCAGATGTATAAAGATACCTGGAAAGTCCAGAGGCAAATCTAAATATTCCCTCCCCCTTACGTCTGCTTTGTATTGTACTCAATTCATTTTTGTAGCTCTCAGAAGTTATCCTAGAACAAGAAAAGGAACTAACTGAAGACCATTCTTTACCACAGTCAGTTACACCCTGGAACACATCAGCATCTGTGGTACATTAACACCCCAAATTCTTACTGTTCTGCACAAACTAAAAGTTTCTCTGGGATAAAAGAGGATATTTGAGAAGGATTGCTTTAAGTTATTTAGTAGAGTAGCAGAGAATGAAGATCTGCTGCTCAGATGACAGCTGTAATGGATTTAAACAGTTCAATGCAATTACAAATGGTTGAGCGTTTTGTATCTTTTATGACAAACTTACAAGTTGGAGGACTAAAACCAAAAGAAGGATAGATTTCAGAACACGGAAAATATTCTACTGAGAATGGAAATGAACTGACAAGGAACAGAAAAAAAAGATAAAGATTTTCATTCTCGGCAGAAAGAAAAAATTTCAAGAAAATATTCCAAATAGTTTCCAAACAATTTATTCCAAATATATGTAAGCACAAACACGAAAATGACTTCAAAAAACCACTTAACCATGTACTCAAGTCTTATGGACAGCACGAGAACCATCAAGCCTGAGTAGAAGGTATGGTCATAAATCAGGATTTAGTGTTTAAAGGTCTCCGTTAAACAGTAAGTTTTCATTTAATGTTACATACACTGCATCGGTCCACTAGATAGTAAAAGAATGAGTAGCTTGATTTCCTAAACCCTTTCCCAAGTGGCAGCACTTCACAAAATATCTCAATATTTAGACTTCAGAAGCAAATAGTTAACTATGTAAGAAATGCATGTTTCTGTAAGCTAATTCTTTCTGATACGTTGCTAATGAAAGCTGTTGTCAGTGGGTACATATGTGTTGGTAGGATGTGCTCAAGCAAAGCATTCCTGTTAACACCACGTATTGTGACAACACGCACCTAGGTTGTTTCCCTACCATCATGCTGGATGGAGCCATATCCATGATCTATTAACTACAGCTTTGCTGCAGTCAAGATTCAGTACTAGAAAAAACTTAGAAAGCACATCACTGAATATATTGTGAATTACACATAAAGACATTTTACCTCTATGATTTTAATTACTACCCATAAGAAGTCCAGTATAGATAATTTCTAACCAACAACTGATGAAGGAGGAACAGACCATAAAACTATTCTGTCAGAGTTTGCATCTTCAACAGAAGGCTGGACAATAAAGTAGTGTCATGTCAAGAGAAGCCCTCATTAAAAAGCTTTTGCAAAAAGCCCCAGAAATTGAGCAAGTTTTTGGAGAATGAGCTGTTACTTTAACACATTAAGCTTTAAATCAGTCTATCAGTGATGAAATCCAAAGATTCGCTCCACTAAGATAGTTTCACAGATGGCCTTTTTATAAACCACAAACTGCCTAGACTTTTCAGCATTGTTTAATCCCATTACGATGCGTTCAATGCATACTCAAGGACTTCAATGTCTTTCCCTTCATGTGTGTCCTTTGTTCTCCAAATCAGTTATAAAAAATTCCACTTCTTTCTTATGCTCTTAGTGATACACTGGGCAAGAGAAACTTTGACTTTCACTTTTTCTTGACTGCACAGAAGATAAATGCATGTGGCTGGTAACAGCAGCTATGCAACCAAATTCAGTACATGAAACAATTGATTTTTGTTTGCAGTTGTTTAAATGGAAGTGCTATTTTTGGTACATCTCCCCATAAAAGCTTAATTATCTAACGCTGTATGCCTTTTCTAGATTTGGTTAGCCAATGGATTAAAAGTTATTTGAGAAAACAGGAGATCATAAATGACGCCATCACACAAAGTAATCACTAAATGCCTCATTTCCTTAGGAAACCAAACTAGTATTAAAGATAAATCTGGTTTATCTGAAATTCTGAAACATCGAAGGTAGGCTCTTGACATGAAAATTTATAAAGGATTCCCTTATGAAAATGTGTAGAGAGCACTGTCAGCCATACTCTATTACTTCTAGAGGCTGTTACTTCTGATTGAAAAGCCATTCTTGAGAAAGAAAGATGGAAGTCTGTATGTTGTTGTACAGGCAGATAGATGGCTGAGATGAATATGAGGGGTACATACAGCAAGTTCCATGATAAGTTGTTCTTAAGGTTCAGTAAACCTAAAAACTGGTGATTTAAAGACAGATGGTGAAATGACTGTTGTTTGTATAGCTCCTCAGAAAAAGTCATTCATTTCGTTTCTGACATACAGTGAAAACAGTTTAAGACAAAATGTTGCCTTGACTTAAAGGAAGGTTAAAAACAGAACAGGAGGTAAGTCTGAACTGTTAGGGCTCCAAGTCTGTAAACACTGCAGTCATCATCATGTGGGGAGGAGGAGCAGCACAGGATTCAGACTACTTCTCTTTGATTTTAATTGCTTTTAGAAACACAAAAATGGGAGAGCTATTAGGGAAGGAGAAACGAAAGACAGAATGGGCATAAACACTGCTAATTTTCATCAGGCTATAATGCACTCTTGAGTAAAGCAGGTAAGATCTTCTCTTACTGCTTGCTGAGGAAAACTAAGATGATACTATTGAAAACTACCTTCCATAGCTTACTTATGTTGGTGAACACCTATCCACTTACAATGTTCAGTACTAGACTGTGGCAAAAGTCTTTCAGTTGAAATAATTTTCACAGAGTAAGAGAATTCTTTCTTTTGATTCAAATACAAGTATGTCAATGCACTGCCTGTTAATGTGAATAACAAAGTCCTTTTTTCAGTTCTTAAACACATTTGCTTATGTGAGAAGACTTTTCCATAAACGCTCATACTTCATCATATGAAAACTTGGTTATAGAAAAAACACTGGTGGACTAATTGGTTAGAACACAGAAGCATGTTTCCTTTGAAGATCACTGATACTGTATCAAACAAGATTTTGAGACAGAACAATACCAGGCAATATATTCTTGAGTATTCGTGCCACAGAAATTAATTTCTAGGTATTAGATATGAATTTTCTGTGAAATACATAGTGAGTTCATTCCTGTTTTCATCATATTTTCATGAAATAAACATAGGTAGAAGGTGTTACCAAGACAATGAGTAGGACCCCAACTTGCTTTCGTGAAATGGGAGATAAGTGACAATGCACTGACTATTAAGAAAGTCTCTTACAAATATTTTTGGCATATTCTGTGATGCCCACGATCAACTGTTTCAGATAAAGAAAGGTTTACTCTTAGAGAAACACACATACACTGACCTTAACAATGTTCTTTAACCTTACAAAGTAATAATACTGCAAAGTCTATATAGAAGATCTTTTTGCTTGGCTGCAATTCTTTAGGGAACTTAAGCAAATAGGTATCAAAAACATGGAACTGGCACAAGCCTCGTTCCACTAACTACAGTAACCTTATGCAATGTAGTTACTTGATGTCTGTTCACTAGGTTGGATTTTAATGTCTTTTAGTAAGTCTTTGACAGCTTGTGAATGCATCTTTTCATAAATTCCCACCTAATTAAGTTGAATTTAAATAAAAAAAAGTTGGATGTTACAATCCTCCCCTGCAGAATTGAGACAGAATATTATTCTGAGAAAGAAGTTCAGTAGATACTTGCAGACCTTGACAAAATCCCTTGCTTCAATTTCACTTATGTTATTAATGATTCCGCTTAATTTCTGTGTTTCAAAATACATGATTTTATCGAGCCCTAATGCCTTTTTTTTTTTTTTAAACAAAAAAAGAAAAAACAAACAAACAAAGAAAAAAACAACACACAGAAGCTTGGGTATCTTTCATATTTTAGCACCTGGGAACCGAATGATTATGTGGTCTGAGGCTATCCAGCAGTGACAGTGAGAAAACTACGCTACCCTTGGTGATTAAGAAAAGACATTCATCAAGAAAGATGAGAAACTTCCCTCCATCACTACCAATGATGAGAGAGGCATGAGTAAAACTGATCTACTTTGGGACCTACAGAAATGCTCTGTTTGAAAGAGAACATTTTAGTTCCCCACCTACTATCGGAAGACAAAACAAGTCCTGTACAACGTAGAGCTTCTATGTGCATACAGAAATTCCCAGGATGCTGCAAAGAATACTGCAGGTACGAACAAGGTGGCAAAAACTCTCCCTACTAGTACTACTTCTGAAAAACAAGATGCCTCATTTATTATGCTCTCCCCTCACACAGATTAAGTAATCAAACTTCCTTATATGAAGTTCTTGTTCTGTTGATATAGTGGGGTCTCAGCAGTTGCTGTAGACGTAAGCCGTCTTAAGGGGCACAAGAAATACTGTGGCAAAAATCAATTGACTTCTGGTGCTGAGGTTTGAGTTTTGTGCTGAAAAACTGAGCTAATGCAGAAGTAATCATGACATTTCATAATCGTGCTAGAGCTGGTACTGAACCTATCAGCAATCTACACATTGGAAACTGGCAACTCAGCACAGACAATAAATGCCATCGCTTATGCATTGGATAGATGATATCATCGTAATATTTCAGAAGTGTTTCTTTCAAGGAGTGCTGGATCCGTCTTAGGGTAACTACAGGAAGACAGACAGAACTGAGGCCATTCTGAAATTCAGGTTTGATTTGATCAGCCTGATACCACAAAAGCTTGAGTTGCCATTTCCATCTAAAGGTCTGAATGCCTACTTGCCAATAAGGGCAAGAAAAGAAAGATATTTAAGTCTCACCACTGAAAGTCTACTGAATTGGAATGTAATGTCAATTTGATGCATGACATTGCTCGTGTTGCCAGATGATAGTATAATTTCCTGCATCTTCTGCTTCATTGTGGCATTAGACTGATATTAAATAATTTTTTTTAAGTAAAGCAGCATAAAAGCATATGCAGAGTGCCTATCACACAACATGCTTATTAAAGTTACACATACACATATTTTAAGTTGATGGTAGAAATTCAAACTGTGCTTAAAATGGGCTACAACTGTATTTTTAAGGTATTTCTGAACCAGAAACAAACTTAATGTTTAAAACAATTCTTTCAAGTCTTTTCAGCGTGAAATCATTAAAACTGCTCATTTCCTCCCTTCTTCCAACACTGCTGCATCAAAAGACATTACTTTAAAATTTAAAAGCATCTACTGAATGACAGCTCTTTAAATTGTGTAAAGTTCAACCATGATAAACAAATACTTAAATGGACAAAGACTAGCACACAGAACAGCCTGTACTCACCTATTAATAAGCAACATACTAAATTTAAGTCGACAGCCACAATAAAAATTAGCAGATAAAGTAATTATTGTATCTAATACTCCATGGCTTGAAACTGGCAACTCCCAAAATCTATTTTTGTTCTGTCACTGAATGACTCTAGAAAAACATCATTAAACAGTTTCCCAATTTCAAAATGTGGATATTGATACACTGTATCAGTGACAGAAGTGTTATTGGGCTTAAGTCAGAGTTTTTCAGATTTTAGATCTCAAGTGCAAAGTTCTGCATCCCTGCAGAAGAAAGTGTTCATATTATTCCCTTTAAGTATCACTGTTTAACAAAAAAATAAGCAAGCCAAAATTTCAAGTTGCAGAAACATTTCCACCAGTACCAGACAGCTTTCAATGATAGTATAAAATTATTTTGAAAACAAAAGAATAAGCAGTCCTTTCTCTGACGAGCCAAATTTCAGCTTTTATAGGATTCATAATATTGATGCAGCAGTATTGAGACAAACTGAAAACTATTAATGGTGAAAAAGACACCACTTCAAATGCTTTTACCTGTCTGAACCAGTTTTGCTGCCTTGACACACCCTCAATTTTTGTATATATTTATTCTTCTGAAACACAGAACAAGCATATAACACAAAGAAGCCTTTATATGTAATGCCATATAATTACCCTTCGTATTTCAGCTGGTTTGAAAATCTATGTTTATGAATACAGTTCTCTGGTCATGCTCCTGTTGACTTCAATGAGAGCAGAATACAGCTATCATAAAGAACTCAGTCATCTCTGGACCAGCCAAAACTCCACAAACTAGGCCACTGGAACAGTCTTTCTAGAAAGGAATCTGAAATACTTGGTTTTAAGAAATTGCGTGCAACTGGTTTCATAACAGGAGTCATAACACTTCTTGCCTTGATCACTTTCCAGGACCAGAAATCTCTTTTTTTCTAACACAAACACAAGGCAATGAATCTACTAGCTAGTCCTTTCCCACAACACGAAGTATTACAAACATTCTTTGCAAATCAGGGAAGAAAATCCAGCAGCCATAATGTACTCATCACTCCAGACAAAACACTGGTTTGAAACTAAAAATCAGACACCTTTTAGTCACAGATGAGCATGCCAGGGCTTCTTTGTTTCCAAATGCAGACAACCTGATTATCATTACTTAAAACACTAATGCAAGCATCCAATTAACTATTATTCTCTGAATTTGTGCAAGAAAAACTGAGAAGGTATATTCAGTGAAGCCATATATCGACATTCTAAAAAGCTAGGTGGCAATATACATTCCTTACTTTGTACTTATTTATAAATATATTTCTTTGTAGACATTCTTATTTAATGGCTCAAAATCTACTATCTGTAGTAAATCCCCCATTTGTAACACATTAAGCTCCTAAAACCTGCAGTAAAATACAGGTGAAATAAGTAAACTTCACTGACATAATCCTGGTCATTTTCAGAAAATAAGTGATAAGCACCCTTCTGAACCCTTTCACTGGTCTTAAATGACAATTACACACCCACACTTACTAGAAAGTTGCCTACTTGCCTTTTCAGCGTGTAAATACCTCCAAATAGCTGGAATGATTATACAGTCAACAATGGGCTACAGAAAGAAATTTAGTAATGCAATAACAAGCAAAACATTATATAAATGTGAAATTGTATGCAACAGAAGTTTTACTTGAGAGTAAGAATTTTGTTAATACTGATAAACTTAAAAAGGACATGCACTCTTAAGAAGTGAATGAAAGATCACAGAAGCTCATTTTTGAACTTTTTCAAGTGATCTCATGATTTCTTAAAACAAAATGCATCATTATCCAAAAACAATAGCATCCATTTCTAGGAAAATTCTTTTTGTTCTCCAAAGACATGCAAGCCATACTGAAAAGCAATAAATACACAATTGCTAACAATTACATGCGTACACCATCAGGGTGGAACCACTCTGAAAAACTCACTTCAACTGCAAATTCCAGGAAACACACAATGCTAAGTTCATTTATTTTTTCCACTTTACAGGTAAGCTTCTAACCACTTGCCATTGGTAGTAATATCCCGGTATGGGGAAACAAGCAAACAAAAACTATCAGACCTGGTACCCATGGAAAGATTAACACAGATAAAAAACAAGTAGTTGTCTAAAAGTCAACTTTATCATGTTTCTGCAGTTAGCCAAACTTGAGTTTTAAACGCATTATTCACCTACAGCTAAAACATTTATCAGCAACAATATGTAGTTCATACCACTGTTCCCCTGCCAACGAAATCTTTTTTCAGACACGCTATTCCTTCGTGTACTATTTGGAGGGAAATAGTTCTCTGTAATAAAAATTCCTTCTGTATTTTTTTTCACTCCCTTCCAACTTATACAAAACAAGAAAGCACAACGTGCGTCCTTTTATGGTTAAAAAAATCCTGACCAAGGTTCTTAATGTTCTTGGACAAGCGATGCCCACATTACCACAACGTTTTTTTTGACTTAACACAGTTTGAAGATGAGGATGAAGCCTTACATGCTCCAGGCTTAAGAGATTTGATAGGAAGACAAGTCCTGACAGATATGCTTAAGAGAATAAGGTCATTGATTAATCAGGGAAAGAGTCCATTAAAATCATGGAATTAATATATTTGCAGATGGCTACTTAACAGGACACTGCTGAGATATTTTCATCAGTTTTTAAACATTCCTTTCTCAGTAAACACTGATAAATTATTTGCTGTACATTTATACAGCTTCCAGCATGTTAGAAGCTGGTTTGCAACTAATGGCTGCATGAAAAGTAAAAAGTCCTGAAAAAATAATGTATTTAAAAATAATAAGATGAGAATTTTCAAACATTTATTCTCCATATAATAGTTTTCTAACAACCTGAATGCATTCATGCACAGGGGAAACACATAAATAGGTGAAGACAACACCGTCAAAGTTTCAAACTGGTGTTTAGAACAGTTAACATGCACTAAAGTGGATTCCAGAGTTTTAACCACAATAAGAATCTCTCAACGCATATTTCAAAGAACCTTAAATTAGAACATGGCGACGAGCAGGTAAGATTTGTCACCGCTCTGTGATTCAGAGAGCACTCCACTGTACTTTGTACAGCTGTAAATATCTTAATTGATAGTACCTTCCAAACTTGTGCCTTACTATAATAACACACAGACTATTCATCTTTCTTTACAAATTCAGACTCTTGCCTTTCCTGTCCACCCCAAAATAGCTTTTCCATATCAAAAGGAAGCGTTAAGCTGTCTTCATACTGAAAACATATTAATAATTCTTAGCTTACGAGAAGAGAGGACAATTTCCATCACAGTAACAGTGATGAACGACTCTGGAGAAAGGAAAGAAGCGACTGCATTTTGACTGACCATGGATGTTCCTGTGCTGATACCTGACTAGAGATGTATAATCCCTTAGGTGGGTATTCACTTAGACGTATAATCACTTAAAAGGGCAATAGGATAATTAAACAAAGCTGATAGAGCAGTACGTTGCAGGAAGGAGTTTACAAACAAATTCAACCAATTTTCTCAGTGCTAATCAAGCGTAAATGTCCTGCTTGGGCAGGACACGAGCAAAATTTTTTAGAACATGAAAAACTGTTCAATGTCACCAAATTTTTTGATCCTCATGTACAGACTTTCTAATGCTTTACTTTTTTTTTTTTTCTCCTTTTAATTTGGTTTCAGATTCCGTGCCTACGTGATGCCACTTTCAGATGCTTGCTCCCCTCCTAGACCTTCCACCATCCCATTTTCCAAGCTACTGAAGTTCAGGAAGGCTCCATGAAGATCAGCAGTCAGGTGGAGGTGACAGACAACTGCTCACCTGGCCAAACACTGAGACAGGTAAACATAGCTTGCTATGGATATTGGCAACTACGGGACCTACCAGCTAACACGCTTCCCATCATCTCACTTGATAAAGGCTACATGGGACACACAGGAGAACCATGATGGCATAGCGTCAAGACTAGAGTCAAGGGATGAATCCAGTACGAAATGATGCTTCATTATTCCTATTAATCGCAAACAGGTTCTCTTACTTGAAAATTTAGAACATTTCGTGTCAGAAAACTGCACTCATCACCTTACTCCCTAAGAGTAGTCCTACTAAACACAGACCTTTACCTTGCTGAACCGTACCGCAAAATTACTTTTTTTTTCTTCCTATTTATACAGCTTCCTTCAGAACTTTCAAGTTTCCCAGAAAGGCAACCCTCTCAATTCAGATTGCCATTTTTCAATCTCATATACACCTTTTTTCTTACTAGGCTTCCGATGATCCTTAGTTCTTTTTTATTGTATTACCTTTCTAGTTTTATTCCTCCAATTATTTAATCAAGTAATGGAGTGTTTTATTAATACACTGTTTAGTTATATACAGTTAGTTAAGTCACTTGACACTTTGGTATTGCAAGTGCTAGTCTATCTACAAAATTTTTCTAGGTAAGGGTTATTCAGCTACTTTCAGAAGTTTTATAAATAAAGTAGCCAAGAAAAAAATAATTCTCAGACTGCAATTCTGCCTTATATGAGTCAGATAAATAACATATGCCTCCACATTGCTTTAACAGGTATGGTTTCCCAAATCTGATATCATCATTGCCTGAAGGTCTATAAATCGGGCTGCAGTCTGATCATACATCTTTTCAAGAAGGAACTGGCAACACGCAGTCAATAAAAAAAAAATAACGTCTTAGGTTGCTGCCATACAGTAAAACTGATGCTGCACGAACACAATCCTCATGTCCCAGTTTTGTTTATTACAAATTCAATTGCTTCTCATAAAACAGTTGCTACTGCAACCAGAAAAATCCATCTGAGTTCCAACATTTCTTTTGTTTTAGGAGAGCTCATGAATCATGCAGTTTTAGAGTCGGATAGTATTAGCACCCCAGCCCTTTGGGCCTACCAAACAAGTGGCACAAATCCTGTTCATTCATCTGTATTCCAGGTACACTGCTTGCCCTAAATAAGTCTTGAATTTTTTATTACCAAATATCCATCTGTTCATTTCCCAGTCTTGAAATGTCCCAATGGTGGTTGCAGATTTTAGATGCAAAAATGAAATTGAAATTTGCAAGAGCAGTTTAAGTTACCATTCTAAAATGAACATTTAATGTAAGATATATAGGTCTTCTGTTCATTAGCTCTCATGCAGTCAAGGTTAATTACATAGAACAAAGCCTAAAAATTACTGCTATTTTAATAGCAATTTATATACACTGTCAAAATACTTGATATACATACAACAAAATGGACACACAACTACGTTCTACCTATAAAACAAACATTCAGTTTGTAAAC
The DNA here is from genome assembly GCA_013396635.1 of Penelope pileata. Classification (NCBI taxonomy): domain Eukaryota; kingdom Metazoa; phylum Chordata; class Aves; order Galliformes; family Cracidae; genus Penelope; species Penelope pileata. Next base: position 532,964 of record WBMW01002662.1, read on the forward strand.
AAAGATGAAAATTTAAGCGCATAGAATATCAAATTAAGATTTTATCTTAGTTATTTCCTGCTCAGAGAACTATCAGACAAGTCAAATTTCATGTACTCTATTCCTCACTGTCATTCGTTTGTTTTTTTTTTTTTCAAATACACTTTTTTCTTTAATCAGTGAAACAGTTATAATGTTTTTCTGTAATGCAGAACACTGCTGTGCTTTGTAAACTTTGGAAGGAAGGTATTTTATACGTTCTAAGCATAACAGATACACTCAATTTAATCAAGCTCTATAACATATTAACAAGAGCCTAATAATGTGTGTTTGTTCATTGTCACTCAAGTCAGTGGCGTGCAGGCAGCATCTCGCTCCTTTCAGAAATGAAAAATTCGTGCTTTGATTGCTTAGACCAACAGGTAGAATTCTGAGCCCTAGTTTTTTTTATGCTAGGGCTTTTTGTCATTTTAATTATACAGGTTCAGTAGAAAAAGAAAAACCAAAATATAATTTTGCAATGGAAAAAGTGAATTAAATGAGTCAATATACCATTTTTTAAGCAACCGTCCAAATGTTAAGAGGCGTCCACCAGAACTCAAATCAACAGGAACGTAAGACACCCAAGGTCACAAAAGAATAGTTAGCGAATTTTAAGGGGGGGGGGGATTAAAAANNNGGGGGGGGGGGATTAAAAATCTCCATCAGGGGTAAAGAGACCTATGAGAAAAACCTCAGACGACTCTGAAGTCATACAACTCTCCCTGGTGACAGCATTAGTTTGTTTTTTTTCCCCTCAAGAAAAGCATGCACAAATGCACTGGACCTGAATGATTGCTCATTTTAATTATGATGAATTGTTAAGTTGATAGAACAAGAGGGGAGAGGAAGAACACCCGTCCGGTTAAAGCCTCGGACAAGTTCTCCACTCACGGCTCAGCATTCCACAGTACATTTGCATACACCTAGTTCCTCTATGCCACAAGTTCTGTCTAAAAAACTGAGGTCCCCTCCTCTCCCGTATGTCACAATTACTGTGACAATACATAAAATAATCATTTGTGATATATTCATTTACTGTTTTCATCTAGACTATGTAGATAAAAAGAGACAATACCTATGTGAGTGTCAAAATGGTAACCTGTGTAATTTGACCCCCATTTGAAGAGCTAATCCAATCATTTAACAATACTAAGACGAAAATTAAGTAAGATTTATTACTTACAAAAACTCATGAGTCTAGGTGAAATGAGATAGAATTAACGAGTTTATCTAGGACACACTATAAATGCTAAACAATGAAAATAATAATTCAGAATGAGCGTGTTTATTCTTTGTTAACCAACACATTGTCCTCGGGGTTCTTGCAAATGAGTAGCTGATTATTTACATACCATCAGTCAGTCATCAGTTTTAGTCAACACATCAGTCACATTGGTCTAACATTTTTCTAGACCCAAAAAATGATGTTACAGTAAAACACAGAATATCTGTTACCTCCAAATACGTAACCAAGTTAAGATATATACAGATGTGCATATTTCAACAATGTATTCCCAAAGCTAATGTGAATAAGCAAATAATGAAAACAACAAAGAAAGGCAAAAGCCAGAGGAATATGGTTAGTTAAGCACCATTTGCTATTTTCCTTTAGCAGAAGTACTTTATTACATGGGTACACTTAAATAGTGCAAGTGCAGTCCAGACAGCTCATTATGTAACCTAAAACCAACATTTAATTCACAGACACCTTTTTGCCTGAACTCTGATGTCATGGTAACCTGTTAATACCTAAGGAGTGCACCTAATTGCATATAACAAAGCCAAATTAATCCTCCTCCCTGCTGCCACATCTCTACCATGGACAGGCTGCCTGCAATCATTACAGGTCCCAGCACATAAAAGACATACAAGTTCTAGCATGAAAACTTAAATTATTGAAACAAAGAAATAGACAGTCAACAGGTCTGAGCTTTATTTATCTTCCTTTCACTGTCTCACTGAGATGCTGCCAGACAAGGCAGCCTTTTCTGTAGCTTTCTCCATCTAAAGTCACCTCTTAAAACAGAAAATACCAAAGTCTGTCTCACATAAACAAGCAACTACAACTAAAGAAGTTACTGTAGAAATGCAAAGCTTGATGGAGACACATAACACATTATTCTTTAGCAATCACCAGAGAATATTCTGTGCATTCTTTTGGTAACAGGGAAGCAGAACGGCAGAACAACCTGATGGTTTTTCTTTACCTTATGTTTCACAGTATTACAATCAACATTTTCAGTATCAACTAAATAAAAAGAAATGCGATAGATCATCCAGCCCCAAAACATACACTGTTGAGAGCATTTGATTCAACGGTAAAGCTTTAATGTTTTTGGCTTAAATCTTTAAACCTATGAAACCAAATAAAACTGAGCAGTGTAATACAGCGAGCTACAGTTACTTTATCTGATACGTATTAAACAACAACAAAAACACAGACTGACAGTCATCACAGTAGTTGGTGTATTCAATGGAAAAAAGTTACCAGCACAGATTACAGAATCCAAACCAAGAATGAGTAAGCATCATACGAAATCATCATACATGCATATATTCACGTTAGTAGCATTCTTTAAGAAGACAGACATAATTTAGTAACGTGAGAGCCAGAAAAATAAAAATAAAAATCACTACAGCAGGGGAACTTTTATATGTAAAATTGACTTTAAAAACTCAAAATATGAACTTCTGTAAGATGTGAGCCCTGATCTGAAGTCTAAGGAAGACAGCTACTAGCAGAAAGAGGCTGTGAGCTCAGCTCTGAAATATCTAACATCTCACCATCATGTACTTCTAAAACGCGATTTGCTGCTTAATGTCTTCACAAATTATTGCTATGCTCATATTGTATGCTCTACAACTTCTTAATAGTTTTCAAGAAGTGGCAACTGGAAACTGAAGAAAAAATAAAAATTCAAAATCCTCTTTTCATTTCAAGACCACTGTATATTGCATGTTTTGCATAGTATGGGTGGGCCATGACAGACGAAACAAGCACCACCATTATGTAATAACCTGCAATTACTTTTACGGGTATTGAATTCCATTCTTCCTATGCAATACATATAATGCTAATGTAAAGCAATAGTATAAATTACAAGCCCTAACAAGGCAGTAAATCTGAACCAAGTCATGCAACATAACATATTACAAACTTTCCCACCATACGCAAAAAAGGTGTATCAACTTCAGAAGCTGATTTTTTTTTTAACTTGCTTTTATTCAACTTTAATTCTTTTTTCTTAAAATAAAAAAAAAATAAGCTGACAAAAAAATCCCTGTTTCTACTAATGGCAAATAAATAGTTCATTACATTAGGGAAAACTGAACAAATTGATGTGAATACAAGACTGAACAATGGATGTGGTGGTCCTTTCCTTTACTATTGCATTATGAAAATAAAATGGTTAAATATAAGTGTCATTGGAAATACAGTTGATTGGAGATTGTGATTCACATTAAGATCATAAACTATAAAAATCATTAGCTGTGCAGAATGAGTTGTTCCAGTTGACAGATCTTATTAGTAAAATCTGCCAATAAATCACAGAAAAAGATAATTTAAAAAATTGCTTTTGGCTTTCAGCATATGGAGCTTAAGGTGCTCCTGACACTAACATGTTTTATGTGGTTTTAGTAACTAGTTACCGCAAACAAATCACGTCGTTGTGGAAAAGTCGGTAACAGTAAGATATAGTGGGAACAAAGGAGAATCAGTTTATAAAATTCAAATATAACCTGTTCTGATTATAAAGTATACTTTTATAGGGTTTTGCTTCCCTTGATTTTGAGGCAACACGTATTAGAATAAAATCATTAAAGGATGACTAATTAAACTAATTTTTGTTGAGTATATCTGAAGCTTCCCTGAATTATAGTGGTAACATTATACTTTTAGTTCTCCAGTGCCAGAAATACTCCAAAATCAATACACTTTGTGGCAAAGCAAAGCGGGCTGAACTATTCAGCAAAGCTCTGTAAGGTCAATAATTAAACTGCAGTAATAAAAGCAGCGTAATGCTTCTATACAGCAGAGTAAGAAAGACCTTACAGTTTCACCAACAGTGAAATGCTGAAATATAAAAATATATAACATATACCAAAAAAAAAAAAGCCTTTACAATCAACATATATGATGTTTTTAAGCTATTATGAGAAAGCAAACACTTAAAAATATTTCATCATCAACATTCACTTTTCCTGATGTGACAACTTCTTAAACCACCTGAAACACTCCATGACATGGATAACTTTAAAAAAAAAAAAAACCCTGTAATCTCCCTTCTTCTGGCAAAAGGATGGTACTCTGATGCTGGCCAGAATACTGAGGAAAAAACACTTCCTTGATAATAGTCTGTGGAGTACTTTTTGATGAAAAAATGCGGGCAGCAAAACCGCAGATTTTTGGGTGCAGGCTACAATGGAGGATTCTTAGAGACAAGTACCAATGATATCTCCTCTTGATAAATGCCTTCCACACCCAGGTCACATTTATTTTCATGGCCTCTAGATTGTACAATTTACTGGCTTCAGCTCCTACAAACTGTTCTGTTTCAAATGTTGCCAGTACTAACTTGCACAGAACTATTTCTAATCTAAAATCTCAATGGCTCATCATAATTGCATGCTATAAAGTTGGCCTTTAAACTATTAACAGAAGAAATCTAAACAATCTTTGACGTTTCAATATTCAGTTTAAGTAATTTAATGCTGGTACAATAATTAATCTACTAAATAGCACACTGACATCTACTTGTAAACTGTGAAGTATTCACTCAGAATGCTTACATATGTCCTAAGATTAGGAATGCAATTCAGGGAGTTAAATTTATGCTTCTGTCACAAAGCTTTAAGAAGTAAAAGATTGTTAGCAGTTTATGTACTGGCTTAGAAAACCCCTATGGAAGGCACGGTTGAAGTATTGTGAACTATGAGAGTACATATGACTTCAGGACTGCCTATAAGTCTTATTACCTGTCAGCTTCCCTATTTGTAAATGGGTAAAGTGACAGCTGACTCCACAGACATGACAAGCTTCCGAAGACATACAGGTCCACTATTCTACCCAATATAAAAGACAAACATACATTAAGGCAATGTAGGCTAACGGTATTTACTGCATAGCGTTTGATGGTATTTTGAGAGGGAGCTGCTCAGCACCGTGTAAAACAGGATGGTGTAAAAAAGGCAACTGGATTCTAAGTCCTTCTTGCTGTTGGCTTTGTGACCCTAGGACGCTAAACAACAGATTTTAGTAAGCCAGCTAGCAACAAAAATCAAACGAAATTTGAAAGCAAAAGAAAGTCTCTAGTACAAATTAATATGATACTTTTTCAGAACATTTAACTCAAAAATTTGAGTTAAACAGCAGAGTTAAACTATTTCTTACACAAATATATTCGCAGTTTGGTATTTGCAGCAATTTAACATAAAGCTAAAATGCTGTCAAGTGAATCAAACTGCTACATCACAGTAGAAAAGAAACTGGTCAGCAAAAGTTTCCTCTAAAACTGAATACTATACTTTTGTTTGTTGTCTACCACAGCTGATCTCTCAAACGCAGACAAGGATTACAGTCCTTTCACAGTATCTGGAATTTGGTCTGCATCATAAACAGAAGTTGCGCTGAAGTCTTTAACAGACTTCCAAATGATGAAATCGCAATAAGGAAAAACACAAATATGTTCTTATCTTTCAATTTGAACTTGAGGATAAACTTTTTCCATTGACAGGCTTATACACAACTGTTTTGCCCCTGGCAATGTGTCTAGACAATGTTTGTTATTTGTTTCAGTTCTGAAAGATATGCAATGAATACAGTGGTCATCGCAAAACAATCTCTTCAGAAAAATCATTGTTTAAGATTTAAAAAAAAAAACTTCTACAAAAAAAATATATATAACGTCTGCTCTGTGCATTTCCTTTACACTTGAGCAGTAAGAAATCATTGGAAGACTACTGCGGCAGCACCATTGCTAAATGGGTCCAGGTATTAGCTCTTCACTAGGGCACAACAATCAGGTACATAAAAATAGGAAATCAGTATACTGAACACTAAATATAAGGAGGAGTTGGTAATTAGGGTATTTACTACTTAACTAAAAATAAACAAACAAAAAAAAAAAGAATAAGAAATACCTAAATGTTACGTTCTTAACAGCATAACTGACCACACGCTCTGAAGTCCGTACATTCTCTACAATCACATAAGGTGCTGTAGTCACATAATCCAGTGCAATCAGCAGATTACTAAGCTAGTGATGTTTAATGAGTTATCACTACGATAAAACAACTTCCTGTAACTGATCAGAACCACAAAGAATGAAACAAAATTTGGATGAAGTATTTTAGATGCTAGGTCTGTTATTACTCTGGTATACGTGGTACCCTTGAAGAGAGGAGTGTGAAGTGGCAACTGACTTCCAGAAACTGTACATACAGTGAATAGTTCCATTTACCAATACTATGGCAAAATTAAAACATATGCAGCCAAAAGAAAAGAATTTAAGCCGAAATGAATGCGCTGATTAAAAATCCATCTCAAAAGAATGGAAAGCATACTAGTGAACAGATAGAGATGGAAGAACCTGAATCAAAGGCAAGTTCTTCTCTAACAAGAGAGTCTTAATGAAAGACTGATCAGTAAAGAACTTTGCAGTAGTTTGAGCCACCAGCTTGATTCTGTAGTTGATGCTTTATGTCAAACAGATTTGTGTAAGAAAAAGTCAATACAAAGGTCCACATTCAAACCTTGCATGAAAGCATAATTTTGTGAGTCAAAAAAAAAAATAAAAAAAAAAAATGAAGAGGTATCTTTTCCCAGATACACATTTTCATTGTAAACCAATGTTTCTTTCTGATCAATAGGTCAGCATGGAAAATAAAGTATGTTACTTTTTCTGTCCAATATGAAGGAATATGCCAAGAAAACTTAAAGAGATTTATCTGCTGCAGCCATTACTATAACTGCTATTTGCTTCCTAATAAATTACGTCTGAAGAACCTCGAGTAGAATAAGAATTCAAAGAAGAGATAGTGTACCCTGCACTGCTCTTTTTATCATTCTTGCTCTTCTTCATAGACCCAACTACTTTCCATAAAACGCATGCACACTTAATTTAACACAGTGAATACCTTTAAAATAACGTGGTAACAAAGCCTTTTGAGTACATAACAACTCATGTTGCATCTTAAAATTTTTATTCATCATGAGGTAAGGAAAACTTTCTCACTGCCAACAGTACAAAGCTGATAGAGTGAGATGTAACGAATGAGGAGTGTATTCTCGACAGTTCCAAGGATTCTGTAAAGCTACAGGACACTCACAGCTTACTCAGACTTGAATATTATTATATAAAGCTTTAGAGTTACATTTCTTATGTGGTTATCTTATGAAATTGATAAAAATTTCAGAAGAGCACTGCAAATCATTGGGTTACTAGGATTAATGAGGCAAGAATAATGTTCTTTAAATATTTCACCAGATTTTAATACAAGTTGTATGAATTAAGCATAGAAAAGAAGTTCTCATGGCAGAGAAAGTATAACACAGACTTGAACTCTGTAAATCATCACAGAGAAGCTACTGTATAAGACTGGCCACAGACTAGAACATAACTCAAACACAGCGTTCAGTTCTGCACTTCTAACATTAATACACTAACAGCCTTCAGTTACTGACTGCTTTTCCACCTTTCAGGATAATATATCGACAATTACTTCTTCTGCATCCATGAATGCTCCATCATGTGCCATAATTCAGCAAGCAGCATTGAAGCCAACATAACTGGTAGATATGACTGCAAACGAATTCCTACTTTATTACAAAAATCATAGCACTATTTATGACAAAAATTTCATCAAAAAAAATAAACCAAAGAAATAGACATAAGAAGAAAGACGTATAGCTTAAGAAGAAATTCATTTTTTTTTAAATACCTTTGTGAATTTGGGCTAGTTGAAGCATAACTATCTCAAACCACAACAGAGTAGATCCAAATCTATCCACATTTATATTGCTGCCACATAAGATGACATCAATACAGCTAATGTCAGAATACAAGGCACTAAAGGCAACAGAAACCTGCTGCAGATCCATGCCTGCTACAGAGTGCACTCTGTCATAATCCACACTGGAGCCTGAGTCAAACTCTCCTTTGAGGTCAACAAACACTACTGGAATAAAACCATACTTCTTCTCCTGTGGCTATTCATCCAGACTAAACATCACTCTTCTACCACAGACAGTTAATCTGTTAGCAAATTAGAAGTCTGTGTAAGAAATCTATGGATTTCAACAGCACAGCGCCCATCAAAAAGGATCTGTTGCTTAAAAAACCCAGGATATTACATACAGAAATACATTAATTTTAAAACTGCAACACTAAGACATTATGATTTTAGAAACATCAAAATAAAGGTAGATTGGGAAACTTTGATTCTGCCTCCTCTTGTGCATAAGTCTTCACATCACACTCTCTACATATGTATGCAATATACATATTTTCCTTCAGACACTGAATCACTCCGTACTGAGGGTGAATAATGCTTTAGGAAGCAGAGGCGGGGCACTGATGACCTATTCACAGGATACCAATCTTGATTAGAGCAGGTGGAAGATGGCTAGTGAACCTGATGAGAGGTTATGGTAGGAAACTGTACTGAGATGCATTAAAATGTTACTCTAAGAAACAAAAGTAGAACTTGTTTCCTTCAGGGGGATTCCTACAGGATGACAGTTACTAAGTCAGTCATACATCACCTTCTAATCCCAAACCATTTAATTACCTCAGAGGCTGAACAGAGGTGTAGCACAACCCTGTGAATGAAGCTATGGAATATACTGGCCGTGCACGACCTGAAATTCTTCACTGATTTAAAAACGTTCCTGGAAAACATGGCACCCCAGTGCTGAGGCAGGAGCAGACAGCATAGTCTGTGTTAGCCATTCACAGGCTCATTTTTTCCACAGGGCCTTTCAGAAGCCAATCACAAATATGCTGCAGTCCAGGTGAACTGCTGCTGCATTCTCCCCTCCAAATGCAAGGCCTTGGCCAATCCTCTTACATCAGACTTTGTCCCCATCAAGTGAGTAGAGAAGACCCTGATGAAACACAGAAGCTGCAAGGGCTGCTACCATGAACACAGCAACAGATTGAAAATATTTGGAGGCTTTGGAGAAAGTCAGGAACAGGCCATTACTCAAACAGCACACAGTCTACAGAAGTTAGAGAGACACAGGATAACTGAGCTCAGACTGCAACCAAAACTTTCAGTTAGATAACTGCTGTGTCTGTCTTTTATTTTCACGGCTCTTGGCTTGAGACATATTATCTGGAGAAACACTGAGGATTCACACCCGCAATTGTGATTTAACAACAGTTCAAGACTTCTAACAAAAAGATGAAGAGAAACTAACGGGATCCACGCTGACATTTTCATCTCAATTCATTAGTTGCTAAAAACCACTTAGCTGTTTTCCTTTCCAAATATTTAAAAATAAAAAGCTGAGGAGTCAGACATGCAGTTTAAAGGAAACGTGTGTTGGTACCATCAGCTGACTTGAGTCTTGTTCTGACACTTATATTCTAACATTAATAATAGACAAATCTTTCACTGTTTTCTCTGAATATAACAACATTGACCTTAGAATGGGCTTCCACAGTAACTGCTTGATTGTCCACCTGCTGTGAAAACCACTCATTTCAAATTATTCCATGTTAGTAGTTTGTCACATTTCTTTCTTCCCTTACTAGCAAATAAATACTTATTTTCCAACTTGTTGTGCCAATATTCCATTTTCCTACATCCTTTCTAAGATTATGTAAAGTGTCTGGTCAAATTAGTGTTTTTTGTAAAACAATGAAGCAAAGTTATCACCAATACCTTCAGATTTTGTCTTAAGTATTTGCTTTCCATCTCTGTTAGGATGTGGTATATCAGTTCGTTTTTCCGCTTCTACTAACAAGATTACTGGTACAATTTCATTGTTCATTAAAAAAGCCACAGAACATAAGTATTCCATGCAGCCTTCTACAATGTCCTTTCGCATGACATGTTTATTAGTTGGTAAATTGGAATGCAGAACAACAGTATGTTTAACACCACATTTTCAAAATATAATCCAATCGGGTTTAGAAATGATGCACTTCCAATCTCTTGGAGAGCAGGAGGGCAGCAATGTCAAAATAGTTACTAAGAACATTTCAATAATTCATACTCTCTCAACAAACACTGTCAACTTAGACACTCATTTTACCTTGAGAAGGTATGTAGGAATATTGCTGAAATCTACGGGCAGCTTCAAGAGGAAGCGAGCTGAGAATTCACCAGTCTGTGAAAAAACAATAAGACTAATGAGAGCTACTGTCTAAAGTAGATTTACAAATTAAATGTACTGAGAATTAAATATTAACCAGAAAACACGTAAGAGCTCATACCAAACAGAAAAGCTTAGGTTTAAAAGAACAGTTCCCAATGAAATTACAGAATATGAAACAAAATAATTTACAGATTCCACAGACATTATAAAAACACTCAAAGACGATAAACCATCATTGCCAGTAAGTCGTCAATAACAAGTAGTCAGAGCACAATGTGCGTGAAAAAATTAGACTACACTTTGTTAGTCCCTAAATATAGATCTGCCTTGTCTGTACTCATTTCTGGTTCAGTGAGACCTGCAAACAGTCTGAAAGCAACGATAAAAAAAAAAAAAACAAAGTTGTAAAAGCATATAGAGAAAATGCATGCATCTTCACAAACAGGGCAGGTATACATAACAAAAAAGTTGAGTAAGGTAAGAATGTATCAAAAGCGTCCTCTCAATAAACACAGACAAGAAGAACTGAGCTATAAAGCTTGTTGTCATTTCTTGTCAGAAATATGTGATTCTTAACACCTAGAGAACTATTTACTGAAAATTTGCCAAGCGTCCCCTACGCATTGATGGTTTTTATGCATAAAGTGTATGCAAAGGAAATGGAAAGGATTTCCTTTCTGTTTCATACACTTCCTTAAAACCAGACTTCGTCCACCTGGCTATGAAGCAATGAAGTTGGCTCTTTTTGAAAAATAAAAAATAACAAATGTTTGTCTGATTTCCTCTGCACTAACTTTTTGTCATTCCTATTTTGTAATTCAATAAAGTAGCCATACAGCAGCTATATTTGTCACATTGACACAGCAGTACAAAAAGCATTAAACTTTTTTTTCTTTTTTTTTTTTTTTTTTTACAATTTGGTGCAGAACCTTGAGACAAGTTCACTTCTTCAGTTCTAATGCTGTCCTTGCACATATACGCTATTTAGTTACATGATGATATGCAATTTTTTTTTTGAATATAATACCTCATTTTAACAGGCAGGGGGACAAATTGAAGCTGTGTGAATGTTTCTTCTGCCACAGAAACATATATGTACTACTTCTCCACGCCCTGCAAATAGTTCTCTAGAATTAAATTCCATCTTAATATTTTAAATGTTTTGCATTGCCAAAGAAATCAACAAGAAAAATACTGTAATAAAAACTGCGCAGTAAACAAATTTAAACAGATGTACATCCATTATGTATATTACAATTCTCGTTAGAAGTTTGAATACAAATACTAGATTTAAACGGGACCATCTTTATTGCATATAAAGCTAAATCTTATGGTAAGCAAGAGCCTCGAATGCATCTGACATAATGGAAGTATCTTTTCTACAAAATGCAGCAGTGACAGCCTGCAGCAGCAAATCACTGACTTCCTGTGTATGCAGCACAATGACTGCTTTGACAACAGTTGGGGCACTGTCTTAGTTTCTAACAGAAGTTACTTCTCTCACAGTGTCTGGTATGAAGCTGTGTTTTTTGTTCCCAGAAGAGAAACAACTGATAACACCTGGCAGTGTTGAACACAGCCAAGGACACATTTTCTTCCTCAGTGAAGCAGTTAGAAGGCATAAGGAGCTGTGAATTGGGAGGGGACAGGACCAGGGCAGCTAACCCAAACTGACCAAAGAGCTATTCCATACCACATCACATCATGTGACTTTTACGGAAGGGAAATCGTCCTCTTGCTCGGAGGGAGGGGCTGCTGGCCGGTTGGGTATCGGTTGTTGGTCCCTTGCTTTGGGTATTATTTCTTGTTTCTTATCTTATATATATATATATATATGTACTGGTATTTCTTTTATTCTCTCTGCTGTCTTAGTAAATAGCTTTTATCTCAACCCACAAGTTCTACCGTATTTATTCCTTAATTCTCTCCCCCATCCCACTTGGGAGGGGGGAGGGTGAGCGAACAACTGTGGGGGACTTAGCTGTCTGCTAGGTCAAACCGGGACAGGCACTTGTTTTATAAATCAAATCAAAATGGATATTATAGACAGTGCTTCTTGTCTGGACTTAATTTCCAGAAAAGATGTCACACAACATTTGCAAGAAAATCTAGAAAATGATTTCTGGTAAAATACCAAATCTGATGAACTGCGGATGGACACTGAACAGATAAATGGCCTCTGATCAAAACATCAGCTGCTCCAAGGTGTGGAAGTACATAAAGACTTGCAGGCCAGATCTTATGTCATTCAGTCAAGGTCATGTTGCAATGTACTACTCCCAGAGAGGTTCTGGACCCGCAGACAGCAGTCCCAGCCCACGTTGCTCAACTACCCAAACCTTGCCAGCTGCTGACAAGCATTACGTGCAGTCAGACGTACTTTCTGGCCAAAACACTGAGAGATTAGATTCAGATAGTTAATGGGCATTTATATCAGCTGGTACTCTGCCAACGTGAAGCTACCACACTAAATAGGTTTGTCTCTGTCATAGGTCTTAGAGATCACATCAGGAAACTGGAGATACTGGTACAAAGGTACACAAGCAAATTTCTGCTCCATTTTGGGACACAGCACGGAACTCAGATCTCCTCTTTGTTTTTGTTTTTTTTTTGTGCTTTTTTTTTTGGTTGTTGTTTTTTGTTTTATTTATTTATTATTAACTCACGCACTTGCGATCATTACTTTCATAACACTATGCAAGGTTCATCCATAGAGGATTATTTCACAAGGCTGTTGAGCCTATCGATTCATTAGAGACAGCAACAACATGCGTTTCTAGACAGATGAGGTAACATGCAGTTACCCCTTGATTTTCAGAGAAACAATGATATTGCACCAATTGTCAAGACTAATAAGAGAATTGTAAAGGATACAAATGAAAACAACACAGTTTTGTGTTTTAGGACTCTCACAGAGAAGCCTCCTTCATGCAGGTACCATGTTCACAGAATTGAGACCTTCAAGGTCTTCTTGATACAGAATATAAACTTTGAAAACAAAGCATGCTCTCCAGAAACCCCACATAGCTTTGCAATAATTAAAAGGATTTGCCTCAAAATGTCTTTAAGATTTATTTTATTGGAATATTTTAATTAAGATAACATTTCAAGCGCCAAATTAAGATAACATTTCAAAGTCACCAAGGACTGAGGAAAGAATCCAAAGTCTTCAGTAGATATAGCTTTTCCATAAAAAGAAAAAAGAAGTATTCTACAGTCTTAAGCATAATTTTGGCAGCTGTCAAAGTGATGATAAAATCTAAGTATGGTATAGAAAGCCTTCAGTAAAGCTTTCAGTAAAGCATTTCAGTAAAACAGTCTGATGATATTTACAGATGTGGCAAGTTGTTTGTGATGCCAGCTATAGAGAATAACATTTAAGAACACATACACTGGTTTATAAAAAGAGATCTGAAATTCTCTCTGATAAAGAAAATTTTACTTGGTTTAAAATGAAAAGATGCCTACCTAACTTGTTTCAAGACAACAGAACGATGAATACAAGTACTCTGTAAGTTGTAAACATCCTTGTGTAGCCTGTAACTTAATGCAAGTGACAAAGGTGAATTCTAGGCCCTGATAAAATGAATGCTGAGATTTCACCTATTTCAGAAGATATTGTTTCTCCAGAATAGTATACATCAAGGCTACACTGCTGCTGAAAATAAGAGGGAGTACATGCTCAACATAACCAATTACATATTTCCTGATACATCTTTCTCCAAAATTTCAGTGATAAATGCACTATCAGTGGGAAAACTAGTTTTTGCAAAGCTTGCTCTGTCACAGAGTTACCCCCCCCCAAAAAAAAAAATCACACATACAAAATTTCTACATTGCCAATAACCTCAATTTAGAAGGCTGAGGTGGCATATCTAGAGAGAGTTCCTACATAGCATTCCACATTGCTCAAGTAAAGGATGCAATTTCAGGAAAGCCAGTTTCATGTCTGATTGTCATGTGAAGACACGGCCCTACAAAGTCACTGCTCTAGCCCATCCCACCTCCTCCTATCCTTCTGCAGGACACTAGTCTTTTTCCACCTATTGAGGTTCCTGGTACAACTCATCTCAGGTAAGTTGTAGTAAGGTATGGGCAACTGCAGCTACCAATTATATCAGCTCAACCTCAACACGGAACCACACTGATACATCCTACTTCTAAGCAGGGCTGACTTGCCTGAGCTGGACGTCATACCAATGCAGTTCCAGTGCCTCTCAAATCTTCATAGAGGTCAAATTTCTTTATAACATTGCACTGTGCCCTGTAAATACTGCACAAGCTTTTAAAGAGTTTATCAGTTCATCTATAAATCAGATGAACTAACACCAGGTTGAAAAAGCAGCTGCTCACCTCAAAATCTAGTTCAAGCAAGACAGTGGAATGACAGCAAAGGACAAAACAGGAAGTACAGAAAGTGAGCTGGAAGAAAATAAGTTTTGTTCATTGGAAATAAAACAAGGAGATGTAGACAATCTGGTTTTCCAAAGCAAGAGCAGTTATTTACTAAAATGAAAGGATCTCTATAAGCATTTTAGCAGCAATATGCTTAGTAGCTTACCCAGTTGTTTTTTTTGCCAGCGTAGATTTCCATATTTTCTCCATACTGGGGCTCTTCAAGTAAAGTCTGATATTCAAACATGAGACGTGAGCTCTCACGTAGTCGGCTGCACTGAAATTGGTGATACTGCTGCACAAGCTCTTTCACAACAAGCAGGAGGCATTCAGGATTTGAAGGATTCCAAGAAGCCAAATTCTGTTGAATTATAAAAGAACACAGACTAAATTAATTTCCAGCAGTAGAAAGATAATCATTCCCCCTTCCATACTGAAATCAGGGCTAAATACATGTGTGAAAGCTTGGTGTCAAAGCTAAAACTTAATATTAAATGCAAAGGCCATATCATGCTTTAGAAGGAAAACAGGTTAAAAGCAAAAGTAAGCCCCAGTGTGAAACAAGGACTCATACAGGGCATAGAGGGGCTCAAAACACCATTCCATTCTTCTCCACAATTACATTGCTGCATCTGAGGACTTGAAAGTCAAATTCAGACAATTAAAAACTGATATGAAAGATACAGAGCTAACATTATGTACAACCTTGCACAGTATCTGACTCAAAAAACCATCAGCCAGATGAATATGCCAAATTGATGCTAGCTATGAAAACTATTTATTCAAATAGTGGATACAGTAATGACAGAAACACAGGTAACAGAAAAAATGTTAATACATTTGAAAGTAACTGTGTCAGTAGCACAGTTGCAATCTCTCAGTGTAACATCTCTAACCTCACTTAGACCAGTCTTCTACACAAAGTAAGCTTTAGGTGGGAAGGTTTTATGTTAGAAGCCATACCTAACGCCATCAGTGTTACTTGCCTGCATCTGATTGACCCAGAATGGGTCTCAACCCATTTGTGCTAACGGCAAATGAGAGCTCGCCCTGTAGGTACTCCATACGGACAGGACATGAAATAGCTCCGATACAAAAACCACAAGACAACTGCAGACTGCCATGTGCTTCGTACTTAGATCTTCAGCGGGTCGTGATATGAGCTCAGGGCACGTTAACAGTCACGCAGCTTTTGGTTAGCTTTGAGCACAAGTAAAATTATTCTGTATTTCAATTTATCACGTAGACATTTGACCACATACTGTCTGCAGTAAGATTTCAAACTGCATGGATTGTACAATTAATGTGAAGATGTTTCGAGATGGCAAAGATGTCTTTATTTTACAACTAAGCCAAGATATAATACAGTAGTTTCAAATAAAACTGTGCATCACTATTTGATTTCAAAGTAGTCAAAGTTATTTTTTCACATGGCTACTTCTTCCCTGGAAACTGCAGACACTTCATATACAAATTATATGCATAACATATATTTTTCAGCAAGGACAAAAAAAAAAAAAAAGTAATAGCCGTTTTAAAAATCTTCAGTAGAAAGGCTGCTTGGGTATGCAGTATTTTCTACAAGAGGACAAAAAATACTTCTGTACTTTGTAGCAGTTATCATAAGACTATTTTGTTTTAAAACATCCACAAAATTATGTTTCCTGACCTAGGTTAAGAACATGAATGAAGCAGGATATTATACGTGTCCCCTAAAATGTAAAAGCTATTCCTATTTTGTGTAACATCAGAACTGATAAATACAAGTGAAACAGGTTGCCCAGAGAGGTTGCTGAGTCTCTGCCCTTGGATACACTCAATACTCAACTGGACGCAGTCCTGGACAACCACTTAATCCAACTGTCTGAGCAGGCTCCTCCCTGCCTCAGCTCCTCTGTGATTCCTGTGAGGTGGTTTACAAAAAAATCATAAATTTAAACAGAGAATCTTTCCAGAGGAGACTCTATGGTTCTGACAAGAAAAGGAAGAGTTACCTACAAACTTTATCTTCTGATACTTTTCACCAGGTACCTTCAGGTCCACAATGAAAACCATTTGTACCTTAATCTCTGATGATGTGGCTATTTCCTTTCAAAAGGCTTATATTTTTTCTTACTTCTGATCACTGCAGTTCATAGCCTAAAACTTTGGAACGGTTTTGCATGGACTTTAGTATATGTACACGATGATAGTACTTCCTTTCTCCTTCCACAACTCTGTATTTGTTTTTCTCTGAAGTCATTTACATCAAGGTGTTACCAAAATGTCTCTCCTACTTTCAGCATCATCACTTACAAATAAACAACTCTAATCTGTAAAAGCACACTACATTTTTCCTCCTAGACAGCAAAAATACCTATAGAATGGGAGCATTAACATCACCATATCTCAAAATGTGTATTGTAGCCCAGGGTAATTGGTAAATAAGTGAGATAGTAAGGAGGCTCCTGTAAGCTTCTCACATCCCTGCCAATGAGTGATTGACAGCCTTGTTCTACCTTCTCTTGTATCAACAGCTTGATAAAAATTTATTCCCAACTCGAACCCTTTTAAGCTTACACAACTCTACCAAACACTAGAGAAAATCTGTAAGGTAGATAGCGTCTTCTAGGAAACACATTTTGTATCATTCAGTCTAAAACCAGACTGTGTATAACCTCAAATTTCCTGTTCCCAAGCTCCTGCTCAAATAAAACATTTCCAGAAAGCCAGAGGATGTAATATGCCAGTATGTATTGATATCAGCCAGACAAGTGGGAATAACCTTTCCTCCTAATGACATTGGTATAACACAATAGAAATGTTCTGTCAAAGGAAATGACCAACAATTCTTTAATAACTGACCTAAATGCAACCGTACCGTTTGTTTTTTAAATAATATTACGCTACAAAACAAAAAAAGTGCAAGAGGAAATCCATTGTCATTTGTCCTGCATGAACCTGGAGTATTGCTCTCTTCAAAGAATTCAAGAACACTGCATCCTAACAGTGTTTACTCAGTATTGCTTTACAGCTACAGGAATTAAAATTAATTACTTGACACCAGGATCTTTACTGAATACCTTTCATTCAGCAACTAAAGAGTCAAACTAAGTATTAATTGGTTATAAAAACAGATCATCTGGAGAGAAACCGAACTGCCCACCTAGTACATGCATCAATTTCAATGCATTTTTGCTGATGCAAGAATAAATATGTAGTGGCTACACAAATTTTCTATAACAAATTCTGGTTCAAATATACATTAATTTTTTTAACTTTAGAATTATCTCATTGTGGTACTTGTTATCTGGCTATTGGCCGTTACCTTTCTGGTCATTTTGTTAACTATTCTGAAGTGCTGTCCTTTTCAGATCTAAATTTATAAATTTTAAACGCAAATTCTTTCAAATATGACATATTTATCTATTAAATCTCTTTTTACAGAACCTTAAGCATTATTTGCCCTAAGCACTACTCATTCATCTGAAAGCATTTTTTAACCACTTTACCACTACTCAATTTCAACAGCATGTCAAAAACACATGCTATGTTGTTCTTCCACAGCTTCAAACTGTACCTTCTTTCATCTTCCTTTATTTCTGAAGTTAAAGACAAAGCAACTATCTATAGCATTGTGTAGAAACGTAACTGAAGCAGAATTCAGTATTTGTCAAGCAGAACCCGTGTAGAATGTCCTAATTACTACAGCTTTAGCATTGTAATGACTCTCCAGAGAACACGCAAAGATTTGTCACTTCAGTCAATGACAGCAGCATCCCTGCAACAGTAAATTGACCTCTTTAGAGATGTTCTAAATAATATTTTATACAGCATTGCAGTATTGCATACACTAGAAGTCCTTGGAAGTTGTTTCAAGTAAAATCTTAAACCAAAGGCTCCAGAGAGGAAGAAAAAAAGAAAAAAAAGAGCGGCAGCCTGTTTCCTTCATTTTCTGATTGCCTATTTTCCAACTCTGGCCAATACCAGAAAATAGTATTTTAAAACACTTAAAGCATGAGAAGAACAAAGTGAGCCCAGTGTTAGTGTGTTCCACAGCCCCCAGTTTTGTCACAAAGAATTGCATAAGATTTATGCTCTGAACGTATATTCAAAATTACAAGGTTTAGTTGTTACTGCTTCAGAAATCCTAGAAATACAGAAACACATTTTCTACAGTCAGACTGCTGAAGCCTGGCAGGTATGAAAAACTCAATTAAAGAAATAACTAGCAAATACGTACACAGCAGAATACATGTAGCTTTCCATGGCTTCTATCTACATCTCCTTCTGTCTTGCTCACCAGGACCTTTAATTTTGTCTCTGACAAAATGTATATGGTTCATATCATCCTAACAAAATCTCATGGATGCTCTGAAGAGAAACGATTTTCAACTGAAACTGCTATCAAATTGCAATAAAAATGAATGTTATATCCAGAAAATGGGCACACTAACAGGAGTACTGACAGTATCCTAACTTAGATACTTCATTCAATAAATTTTTTCAAATTTGAAATGAGATTTCTGAAGACTTTCCAGAAAGTTAATCAAATTTTACAGAACAATCAGTAATGCATTTAAAATAAAGAAATCCAGACCTGGATCCAACTCCCCATCCAGTTTGCCAAGAGATATTTTTAAAGGAACTCTGCAGTGCAAACTCACAGCCCACTGTAAAACAATACACAACTATGAATCAACTCAAACTGTGCACCCACAACTAGTTCTGCATTCATGCCCATGAAGGCTTAGATGCACATCTCAGAATCACTACAACCATTTTCACGTCAGTACCATTTTTTCAGCATATCATGGAAAAATTTGTCTCCATTTGCTGACTCCATGGTTCTCTTCTGCCGAGGCACCGCTCATGCTTCTGCCCATCGTCTCCAACTTTGAATCTTAATTTTAACCTTTTAATCGGCAATTGGGTTGCCATACTGTGACCTGTGTAACTTTCATTTTCTAAAAAGATAAATTGTTACCTCGTCTTGAGTGGTTTATTTCGGTAGCAGGTCAGTAGCATATAAAAACAACTATGTTTTTTTTTTTTTTTTTTTTTTTTAATGGGGACAGAAACCTGGCAATGCCAGCTGTGATGACTGACTAATCCCCATTTTTCCAATTAGGAAATTAATTCAAAATAGTGGGATGACACTGTTCTACAGGAAAAGTAAGGGAGTTGCATCTTCCATATAACAGAGAACAGATTCCAGAAACTTCCCTGCCCTCCAGGCAGCACTGGTCATACAGAAGCTGACCACTACCTACCATCTATCCGTCAGCAACTCAGCATAAGGAATTTGAACATTGAACTGTCACAGAAGCTTCCCCTACAATTGCAAGCCTTCTTCATTAGTGCGCTAAGGCACAGGAAGAGGTCTTTTGAGAAATTAGTTATTTAGGCTTCGGAATAATTACTAACAGCATGCACATGCACTGTATTTGTCCTCAACCTCACACGCACTGTGTGGCAATATAAATGGAAATATACTATTCAGTTACTACAGTAAGACCAATAGGCCATAGGCATTCACTAATCTATGTCTACATTAGCAAAACCCAAAGTGATTCAGGAGATCTGTTCTGAGGAGATCTGCCAGATCTTAATTTAAACAAGCTCACTGAAGGGCAAAAATTTCACTAAGAAGAAAACCCCAAAGATTTTGTTGGGGATGAAAGTTCATCTTTAAATTCTCTTGCTCTTAATCCTATCACTTGACAGAAGCTGACTGCATAATAAGAGCAGTTTGATAGTGAATGCTCTTATCTGGGTCCAAAAACCTGAATGTTGAGAAAATCAATTTACTTCAAGTGCGTATAAAGAGGCAGAGTAAAGATATTACAGGGCCACCCACAGAGAATGAAATTTAAGTCACTTCAATAGCAATTCATTTAAATAAATAGCAATGATACCAACTGGATTTGAAAAAGAGAAAGAAAACTTGCAGCCAAACAATATCACTTTTAGTGACATCCTCTCAGAGGTGAGACAAGTGAAAACCTACAAAGTAGCATCTCGGCTCTTCCAGTAAAGCCATGCAAAATTTAGCTTTCCAAAGCAGCCACAGTATTCAACTTCTGGCAAAGAAAACACATTTAAGTTTTGTTCCGGAACATTTTGTGCTTTGCAGTCTTTCCTTTATCCTTCCAAAAAACAAAATCAAGAACCTATGCAAACTGCTCAGCGTCAGTGATTACCTATTCCTTTTTTTTTTTTTTTCCAGAACATAAAGCACCTACTGTTGAAAAAGCAGCTAATTGATAGCCTCTGTAACAGGTTATTGCTTATTTCATAACTTCAAGCAATGCCTGCAGAAAACTATAATTCTACAGTATCAGAAAGAAAACACGATAACAATTTCTAATTGATCTGAAGTTGTTTTTCTTTGAAATGTGTTTAAATATCCAGGTTGCCAGAATTTCTTCCAGGAATGTGATTTTAAAGAAGACAGATTGTAACTGTTTTTCCTGGCTATACTGCAGGAAACAACAGCAAGATCTTATTTTAAGTTAGTGCACTTTTATATTTCTAAGCAAGAAATTAAGTTTCATGAGAAAATGTCAGTAAACAAAACCTCCCAGGCTTGTAACAGTGGTAGCGCATTTCTATGGTCTCCCATCCAGAATTATCATAAGGAATAATATAAGTACAGATTTGCATTTTGTTTGTATCTGCACACCACATACACACAACTTGTATCATATGATGGCTTAAAAGCAGTACTAACGTTAAGTTTTTATCTGAAATGAGAAAGACCACACTGTGATATCAGCACTTAGGCTCCATATAATTACAGAAGAGATATAGGTCCAGTGGTTACAAGTATTAGTCTAGAAACTGGGATATCTGGTTTCAGTCTCTGTTCCACCACAGTTTGCATGGGCCACCATGGGGAAATTGCTCACAGAAAAAGGCACAGGATAATTATCTGCCATATGCTCACATCTTTCTATCAACAGATAATTTTCACAGTACTCACAGGGCTGGAGTGTTACAACAACTTTAAAGGCTTCAGTTTCTTAGCAGCCAGCACTTAAACATCCTACAGGCTGCAGCTTCAAATCAATCACTGTAAACCTACATGCCATCTTCTTGTCATCTTACTTTCACAGGTTCTTCTTATCCTCCTTCCACAAAGCACCACTGGTACAACTTTCCGGAGTGATACGCTTGAAATGATCATTTTTGGGCAGAAGCAGACATCAAAGAAAACAGTTCATGAAAACAGTTCAACTCAGGAGCACTTCTGTCATGGTAAATACTACCAAAGAAATTGCAGAACTTTTGTGTTCTACCAGCTATTAGTGCAACAGATAAAGTTTACATAAAGAAAAACTTGGGATAGTCAGTTTTTTTTTTTTTTTTTTTTGTGGAGAGGCTGTAAGAACTGGATGCACAAACTATACTAGTCTATAAATGCTTAGCCAAAATCTGAAATACCCAAATGCTTTGAATTAGCATGAAAATACAGAGCAAGTTAACAATATATGACTAGGATATTAAAAAATTAACTTTGATTTTGGAAAAATGCCTTACATTTTGTATACCAAAATATACATTTTCGTATATTTTTTCCTTCATTTTTTCCACTGATTAGACACTCTGATTCTTGATTAATGACTGCACATACCCAATGTAATTTTAAAACAAAATCCAGTAAATTTGACACACAGAACACACTTGTGCATTCACTGAGAATAAATGCACCACTTCCTCTCGAGTACCATTCACCAGAAACAGCAGAGAACACAGCTTTCAAAGGTTACTACAAATCATTCCCTGCCTCGCTGTGGGAGCAGCTGAGAAAGCTGATCTTTGTATATTAGGGGTGCTCTGGAGATGCAGGAACTGTGACACTGAGTCCAGAAGAGCACGTTTAATCCCATACTCTTCCCAAAAAAGTCTGGCTGTTTCCCCCTCAGAGCTCTCTTACAAGATAATCAGACACTCAAAAGCCACTACTGCCTACCAGAGAGAGGACAATATTATCTAATTAATCTTCTAAAGACTAGGCACGCAAGCTATTTTGCGTCCTACTTTGTTAAGGGATTAGAAGAAAATCTGTCCTTTTCCAGATCTCCCAGCGCACCTCTCCCAGCCTGGACCTTTACCTGTTTTGAGAAGGAATTTCTTAGTTTCCCCAACACACAGATCCTGGGATAGGGAATCCAAAGCGATAATCTTTAGTCAATCTAAGTGAGCACAGATGTTTTTTTTTCCCCCTTGGGAATCTGTTACCAGAGATGGACACGTCTAACCAGCACAGCAAGTAAAAGAACAAAGCATTAAGAAAAAACTCATTTCAAAACAAGAGATACACACGCATATCTTTTACCTACAGATCTGCTCATCACTCACGGACAGTAGTGTGAAGAGGCCCAAACTCCTCAGACCCTCAGTGCATCAGGGAACAGATCACTGTCCAGTATTAACGCTTTACCTCAAGAGTCCCTTTTTAAGAAGGAAGTTTTTCATTCTTACCAGTTTTGGAGCTTTTTCATTCCTGCCAAACCAGTAAATTTAGCTACAGCAGGGGGGGTGAGCTTTTACTTACGGGTGGCACAGACAAAACTGTTTCCTTCTAACCATTTTCCTCCCTCTCCAAATCCCATAAATCAAAATCAATACATCATATTGTGGGTCTCAGTGGCCAAGTCAACTTGCAGTATTTGCATTTTTACTTTCACATTTGCAGTACAAGAGAGTTTATAGGGCCTTGTCCTCAAGTCCCTCAAGAAAACATCAAGTACCATTGTGTAAATCAGACATGGCAATTTTTTTTCCCCATTATACTGGAAAGACTAATGTGTATCAGTTATGTCTTCTCAAAAAGCACTGTAAGAAAACACTCACTTGGTTCCATTATGCAAGTGAAAGCTGCATCTCCAAAAAGACAAATAGATGGTAAAAATCACGTAAAATGGTAAGAACACTAATACTGCAAATAAAAGATGCAAGATGTTAACTGCATTGGAAATATATTTCTGTAATTAAAATAAAATAAATGCCTGAGGAACTGAGATGGAAGATAGGGAGGAAACACACGCAAACAAGCATGTAAAGAATGAGCAAAACAAGCATAAACTTAGACCAGCAGAAAACAAACAAAATATAGCTTCAGCCCTCTTCTATGTGGGGAAATTAACAGAAAATTACCCTGTGTGCAAAAGCATTTATTTGCCTCAGCAATAACTTGTAAAGGAAAGTACTTGCACTGTCCCAAACTTAAGCTATTCCCATTAGTTAAAAACAAAAACAACAAAAAATTGTACGTTTTTACAGAATTCACAGCCTAGAACTTAATCAAATCTAAAACAGCATTATCAGACAGACTACTTATTTCGCACTGACCTTCTGTAATCAGTTAATTTAAAAGTCTGCTCTGCTTGCATATTTATAAGCACAGGCTGACTTTCTCTACAGAAAAATCAATTATGATGGTTCAACAACTTGAATTCCACAGACGGATCACATTGAATTTAAATGTATTCTTAATTCAGGAAGACTGCGCTAGATTTGATTTTTTCTTCTGAAAAAAGAAAGCCTTGTAAATGTGTTTCTAGAAAGCTAACAAGCTGTTGCCTTTGAGCCAAGCCATTTCTTATATTCTGGAGTTCTTGTGAGGAAGTGGAGTGTATTGTGCCAGTAACATCACACACCAGGGCCAGAATCCTTCAATTTTTGCCAGGTTCCCTAATAACTTCTTTTCTTTCCCCTTGAAATTTTACTATGAAATTGTTTGAGTCGAGTACATTTACATTTCAATTAAGTGAAGCAAAAACAGAGGCAACTACATTGATTTTACCAGTTTGATGGTTGATATTAAAGAATTATCATTCTTTTCTAAAAACAATATGAATGGAAAGCCATTAAGTGTTTCTCCCCATTTTGCTAATGCAGAATGATTACATTTCTCATCATTTGTACATATGCTAATATGCCAGAAAAATATTTGTCCCACTTTGCCATCCTTCAGTCAAATGAACCATGCACATTCTTGATGTTCTCCTAAAACTAGCATTTTAGCATTTCCTGGACTGAAAAACTGTATTTTTTAAGAGCTAATATACTAACTTTTCCACATTCTAGGGAGAAATGGCATTATCAAGCAAAGAAGCTTGTGCCAAAAAAAAAAAAAAAGAAAAGAAAAGAAAATGTTTTCTTACTGAGCCCTTTAGAGAGAACAAATGGAATTCATTTTGCAAGAGTAAACCAGCAAGCTTTAAGCAAGGGAGGAAAAACTACCTGCCTTATCTGATATCTTCCTCCCTCAAAATCAAATAGTACGAAACTACAAATTTGTTCAATTAATATATTGGCTAGGAGAAAAGGCCAACTAAGATGTTACAAGAACTCAAGCAGAACTTCTGGACACAGCATATTCTCTTCTGTTTACGCGTTTGGACTGAATGTCAATTTTTATAAACTGTGCTAAGAAATGCTGAAATTCCAGAAAGAAAGTGAGGTAAATACATCCAATGATTTTACATTGAGTAGAAAGTGACAGAATTATATGAGCTAGCTAAGTTTTCTCAGCATCATAAATATTAACAGAGAGATGGAATAAAAGGGAAAGACTAGGAAAGAAATTCAGAAGACTAAACCAAGGAGAAAAAAGGAATAATTTACCAACATAGAAAAGTCTTGCAGGAAGAGGAGAACGAAAGGAGTACGAAAGTGTGTTTTCTCCCATCTCTCTCAAATTCCTTCTGCCATTCTGCCTGGATTGCCTCCACCTTTATCACACAGCCACGCAGACACCGCTCCCAGCACATCGCTGCTTGCCAGAAGGACCCACCCTGGCTGCAGTCAGGCTACCAAGGAGTCCCCCTGCCCTCCCCACCATGGTCCTCTGGGGGGATTGCTCGTTTCATGCCACCTAGTATGAGTAGAGCCAATAACAGGCAGAAAAACTGCACGTGGTTAAGGAAACAAATGAAGACTCCCAGGAGAACCGTGTGGAGCTCAGACACCACAAACAGGCCTAAATACATTTAAAACAAGAGCATTGCATACCTGGTCTATAGAAGAATGTTGTACCGGTCCAGTTCTGTCTTTAAACACGGGCTAAAATGCACACCACAAATGTAAAAAACGATAACATCACGAGAAAAAAGGTCTCAATGCTGGGAGAGCTCCTGAACAAAGTTACTCTTCTGATCAGGTAAAATGTGACTTTTAGGGATGGGGATTGACAGCACTGCCTCTGTGGCCTACCTGTGCTACATAAACCTCCATGACTGTATGCATGGGAAGAACCTAACCTTATCCTGACAGGTTATCCTATACCCACCCACCATATATATGAATAAGGAAGGATCGGTATAGAAGGATGGGCGTACACAGGCTTCAGAATTCCTATTTGTTTTAGGATATTCAACAGTAAGTAGCACTGTATTATAAAGAATCAAAACACATCTTGACATGAAGTCAAGACATAGCTTAAAAGTAAACACAAAAAAGTGAATTTAAAGAGTTTAAAAATAAGAAGATAGCTTCCATTAAAATACAGAATCCAGTCCTGCTTTCTGCTTTACTTAAATTTGCTAGAATCACTTAAAAACAAGTTAATTTAAGGCTTTTCATGCAAGAGTGGTAGGTTAGCGGTCCAACAACAGAATCCTCTGCTGACATCCCAAATACAACAAGCAGAAGAGGTGGTAATGCCAAAATAATTCAAACTTACCCACACTCTTCCCAGACAAATCTAAGAACCTCCCCCACCCCAACTTTAAAGTAATATTCTGAAACCATCATGTTCATTTGCCCTTACAGAGAGGCTTTCAATACTATAACATGCAACAAGCATCTGCACCTCTGCCAACAACACAACAGCCAGGCTTTTCAGAACAAAACAGTTTAAATGGCATGAGCTAATACAAGCGCTGTTCTTTTTAACTACAGTGAGCATAGAGATAATTGATGCTGTTGAACATCTGCCTCATGCACCTGACGGTGGATGGAGAACAACTACAGCAGGGGGAGATAGTTAAAGGAACCACTTCACTACCTACCAAAAGCTAGCTCAACGAGATGACAGCTACAACGATTAAGATTTTGAACACTACCACGTAAGCAACACAGCCTTCACGACAGTCATCATACAGTCGTATGATAAACACCACAGAGTCTAATACATTCAGACGCAAGAACTTAAAATAAATATTGCTCTATACAAGATACAGAGCACAACAATCAACATACTCAAGTCGTGCAGTTAGTTGCATGAGTGAAATCTGTACCCAGTATTGGCAATTAGACAAGGGCAAACTATTTCCAGTGCTTTGTCCTGGGATGAGAACAGCAGCGGCACATTCTCCGCAGTGCTGCAACGGCAGTGCTCTCCCTCCCACATGAACGCTGAGTAAGTATTCCCACATACACCAGCCCATAAGGACACAGTCGGCACTTGCTGGGCTTTGGAAAACACTCATGTCCTCTTGCCTCCATCACCACTAGGGCTAAGGAAGTCTTTTCAATAGCAATGGGTGGGCAGAATCTCTCTGTGGTGACCAGTTGGAGACCTGAAGTAGGATGCTAAAAGAACACAAACCCTTATACTAACTGCTAGCTTGCATACACTGCTATTGTCTTCTCTTTGCCAAACAGAATATACTTCAAAATTACTGGAAAAATGGGGTTAACATTTTGCATAAGCACTTCAGTTATTAACTGGCTCACATTAACAATCAACTAGGCTAACATAACAAACAATTCTTGTTACTCAAACTGGCGTCATTGTAATGAGCTCCAAATTAATCTCATCCGTACACAATCACTAATCTTGCTTTGTGCCAACTGAATTTTTAATCAGAACAGAATGAATCATAGGTTGTTTTTAAAATACATTTCTAATACTTGTCATCCAAAATGAATAAACACTAGAGCAGGGAAGAACTTTTCTATTTACATTCTGAGAAGCTGACTATATTTATGCATAGTATACACACGTATCAAGTGTATACTATAGCTGAGGATTTTTTTTAATAAAAAAGAAAAATAAACGTTTATTTCTAATAAAGCCTTGAGTGTGCACAGCATCACCAACCTAAAGAATTTCGCTCTCACTGTAATTAAAACAGTATGACAAACCACAATAAAATAGGACTAGTCGTTCCTTGAGTATAATACCAATCTCTACATCATTCTAGAGGATCAGAATACACACAAATTATACCCTCCAACCAGCAGGATAACTACTGAGACTAAGCCTGAGTTTCAAGCTGAAGTGATTTTAATATTTCTGTGAGATACAGAAACAAAACAGAGTTTCAAAAGGCATTTTGACTTGATTCTGTAATTGTAATATTGATTTAACAAAGGAGTTGATTAGTTCTATGTATAACAAGAGTATTCAATATACGACCTCACTGCTAAAACACAAGCCCAACTATTTAGCTATTCTTCGAAAAAAAAAAAAAAAAAAGAAAAGAAAAAGTGAAGTCTTCACATACAGCATCTACTTATTAAAAATGCAGGGCTTCTGGAATCCTGTTTTAGCTGTCTGGCTAACAGCTGCTTAACTGAATGCCTGTTACAGCATTTAGATGAAAATGTAACTTGAAGGTCTGCCTATGGCTATGGAAACTGCATGAGTGACTGATGTGATCTGCAGCACAGCCATTCAGGTTTCATTAGGGAAGCCTCCTGACAGCCTCTATCAGGGCCACACAAGCTTGAGGAATCTAGAGGACCTGGTTCTCATTTCAAGTTGAGCATAAGGCCTGGCTCAAGCCATGGAACATGTGATAACTTCTGCTTGACAAACGAGACATTCAGGCAGATGAGAGCAGTGCAGGAAGGCTCAATTCCCACAGATCCCGCTGCATATACTCTTTGAGACTCTCTGGACTTGGCCCTCATTTAATACCATCTACATGCTTTTGTGAATTGTAGATCCCGCTTTGATTACCAGGAACTACTGCATCAAAAGTATTTGTAGGCTGCTCAAGGTTAAGAGCACTGAATTATGTTCAACATGCTAATCTATTTTTACTTAATGTGTTAACATACCTTTCCACTAACCATAAAAATTGCACTAATATCTTAGAATTCTATTAAAATCTAAAAGAATTCTATTGAACAGCTCTGAGATATGTGGAGAAAAGGGAGTCATTACAATACTTAGCATAACAAACAAGTTACTGTTAATGCAACATTCTGGAGAAAATAAGTCTGCAAACTATGTTGAACATCAAAAGGCAAATGCAAAACCAAAGATATACCACAGCTGCAAAGTGGAGATAACTTGCTCTGATAACATCAGGATGGACTGAAGAAGAATGACCAAGGACCTTATCAAAAAAAGGTTACATTAACATAATGAATGCTATAGCAAGGCATAATAACCAAAGAAATACTGTTGAGTTGCCAATTTATTTTTCCTTTGTTTTATTTTTAATATTAAAATAGGCTAATTAATATCTTGTGCATCAAGGAGCAAATGGCTCTTCAAGCTGTTCTGGAATGAAGGGGGTGGAAGTCTGTTTTGTGCTTAGGCAGAAGAAAAGCAGTGCACCACTAACGAACAGTGTAAGAAAGAAAGAAAACTAAGGATGGTTTTATTCTTATGGATGTCCCAATGGATGATTACTACAGGTGACTTCTCTTCACATGAGAAATAAAGCACCACATCACACTTGACAAGTTTTTCCCTCTGAACAGTATTTCTGCAAGATGCCTCAAATTCTCTGAGCATTTAATGTATCATTTGCTCTTTGGTATTCACTTCAGTTTTCCAGCACATTAGAAAGTGCTCTTCTTCCCCCAACAACTGAAACTGCTGCTGCTACGAATACTTCTCAGGAACTTGTAACATTGTGAAACAATAAAACAGAAAAAGGGAAAAACAGGAAAACTGGTAAAGATTGGGAAAACAATTCTACAATTCACATAGGAAATAAAACCTGTCCTAAAATGAGCCTAACAGAAGCTCTTCAACACTGCCATGGCTCCTTCCCAGGGGAGCTTGCAGGTTTCACAGGAAAGCGATTGGGGAAAGCCAAGAAATAAGACATTCACCTTATAAAAATTCTGCTAGGTACACTAAAAATAATTATTAACACTAATTCCTTTAACACTATGCAATTTCTCAGTATAACTTAATATGATGTGAATACAGATAAACACAAAAAAAATGCATCTGTCACGTCAGATGTCAGGGACGGTGCTGAGCCCCACTGAAGTGGGGCTGCTCCACTGTGACAGCCATCCCCCAGCACTGAGCAGTACAGCACAGCCTCTGGCTTGATGTGGGGAGCTCCCATCTCAGTGCAACTGCCCTGCTGTGCTGGACACATGCTCATCAAGCACAGAGAGGTGCAGCAGGGTACTGTGCAAAGAGCCTCTCCCCTAGCAAGGCTGTACGCAAGGAGGTGGTCATTTAAAAGGCACTTCCCAGGTGTATGTTTGTGCCATATGACTCCTATGTATCCCATATAGGCAGGCAGCCTAAAATGTAGCAGCTTTTCCCACTTGTTGCACAAAGTCACATATATCAAATATACTAAAAGTGCCAACTGCTTTTTTCGTCAAATTTCCAGTAAAAGCTGTACATTTTGAGGAGAAAAAGAGAAATGAGATCATAACCTAGTGTGTGGGTCACTGAGCAGGAAACACAGTGGAACTCCACAGCAGAGGCAGACTTTTCCAATGGAACCATTAAGTTCTACACCATAACTATAGGCACTGGATACTTATTGGAAAAAGTGTACCCAAACCCTGCTTATAAACGATACTGTTGAGCCAGAACACAAGGCTGCAGGTCTGCAAAAGCAGCAGAATGGCACCTAGAGAGGAGGAAAGTAAAGATGAAAAACACCTTGGGTATAAAAATACCTCAACATGCCTTTACTAACCACTAGTAGCTTCTGAGCAGAAGCATTTTAGATGCATAACCAATGCCAGCTTCTTCAAGTAAGGATTCTTGATTACTTCTTCAAGTAATCAAGGCTACCTTTGAATAGTGAGCAGTATATATTTAGTTTCATGCTGTGGTGTTTTTTCTTTCATAGTAATAAGACTACGTAAAAATATTTTCTAATTGTATTAATTTTCGACTCTCCCATCTTTTTAAAGTTTCTTTATCTTTGCAGTAGCCCTACCTACCTCACATGAGAAGATAGCTCCTTGATGCTGTGCTTCCTACAACATACTGTCTTGGTTTAACCTTACCTCATGGGAAAGCAGAATTGACAACAGTACACAACATTACTCTAGTTTTTCTGCAACTAAACGCTTTTAAAAGACACCATTGATGTTCAATCTTCCTTGCTAAAAGAGATCTTTTAAGATGATCAGATATTAAATAGACATATTTTAAAAGAAACTTTGAATAGTCATTGCAAATAACTTTTCAGCAATTCATCTTGTCTTGATTAAAATATTTAAATAAAATCACATTTATGGATTCAACTTTACATCACATTAGAAGACAACATCTTTATACTTTTATGACAGAGATAAAAAGTTGTGCGTGTTTTTCTTTATTCTGCACTGTTAGTAAATACTTGTTGCTGAAGCTATTCTAAAAAAGCCAAGGGTCTGCACGGTATAACGTTCTCAAACAGTGAAGTACTTACATGCAAGGCAGAAGGATCTGGCAAAAATTCAGCATCCTCTCCAAAGATAAAATCTGGTGGCAGGTCAGGATAGTGAGCATTGAAAATTATATCCCCTGAAAAGCAGTAAATGAAAACATTGTTTGCATCCTTACCTAATGTGCTTCAAAATAAGATACTGTACATGGGATACATATTATATAAAGCTTGATAGTTACATTAAATATATTTGTATGCACATATCTTTGTGATTTTTACAAAAAATTACATGAAAGACAAACATCAGATGACTTGGGAAATGAAGTCAAATTCCTGAAGCACTGCTTCTTCCTTCTCTGCAAGCAATGAAAAATGAAATACATTATTGCTTCATAGCTCAAATGGTAATTCAAAGGCTACTGAGAGTAGCCTAAAAACAAAGTTTAAAAAGTTTTCTAAAGTACAACAGTTAGATTGCCACTGTTTGCATGTTAAGTGAAACTCAGATGCAAACTACTGAGATTTCCAATTTCAAAATACTGGAGACTTTGAAATTTAGTAGCTCTTACTCCCCCCTCTTCCTCTCCATCCCCAACTTTTAGGAGGAAGAACAAGCAGTTCAATAGGGGTCATTCCAATTATCCAAATCCTTGCCAAGAAAAATGCAGTATTATGCATTTAAACCGAGAGACTAAAATTAACTGAAAATATAAAACGTCATCACAGCCTGGCACCAAGTTCTCATCTTGCCAGTGTCACAAGATACACAATTAATTACCAGAGTAATAATTCAAAAAAAAAAAAAATTAGGTCGCATTATTTCACTAGTAAGCACACCTCAGAGTTTAGGTAGGTTAAGAGCAGGTCATTTGCACATGAGCTTTTGAAAAAAACACATAAAATCCAAGAAAAGCGGTACCTAACACTACTTCTCTACCTCTGAATCACTCTTTCCTGTTGAAGATGTGAAAGAAAAACACAGAGCTTTTGCATAAAGAAGATTTCTGAGGTATCACAATGACCAGGCATTAAAAGAAAGAAGTCAATGCCTACTATGTGGTAACTTCTTCAAAATCTGCACAACAAAGTAAAGACAGCGTGGGAAGCATTATAAACAATTCTGATTGTAGAAAGTAAAACCACTTCATTTTGTTTTGTTTTTCAACAATTATGAATACAGAACTGGAAAAAAAGCATTGGATTAACAAATCTTAAACAGCCGTATTGCCAGCTAAGTAATGTCACCATCTCAAGACACTCAGCGTGACAGTTTTAATTGTTAATATTGTGTAAACGTATCTTGGCTCTAGCTGGAAGCAAGAATGCTACAAAGGTTAATTTGCAGAGGGTGAGGGCTCACGACCAAGAAGCCAATGGTCAATCCTGGCTTGGTATGCTCCACAGCATCACTCCAAAACCACAAACTCAATGATCACACGACTCAGTAGAGCACGGTGTGCATTTCTCCTGTCTGCACTCCTCCATCCACAAACATCAGAAGCACACCTAAGTACAAGGTGCAGGAAAGAGTCGATGTTAACGGAGCAGTTAATATAGCAAATACAATTAACATAAAACTACTGTTTCATTTAAAGTAAGAACAAAATATGCACTAATCCTAGAGGAAACAACACGAAACAGTAACAGGAAATACATCTATATTAAGAGAAAATAATTACTAGGCTGCCTAAACTGTGAACAGTGAAAAATTCTGAGAAGTTACTGGTCACTAGACTGGATTTTTGTATGCCACCTGAAGTCAACCCTTTGTATTTACTCCAACTGAGAAAAGTAACATACGGCTCTTCACAATGACCCCACCAATCTCCATGTACAGGACAGACAGTTCTTGAGGCTGCACCTTAACACATTCTCCTTAATCTTCACAGACTAAGAGCTGTGTCACAAACAGCTCAGAATATACCACAAAGAAAACTGTTGCCCTGTTACTCAGCTACTCTGAAGGAAAGGACTATACCTCTGCTTTTGCCATGGACATTCTTTTGTGATGCTAAGTAACTCATTTAACACATTCTTTTCATATTGACTTGCTAGCTGCATGGTTTTCATTCTCCAGATGCCTTTTTTAACAGAGGACAGGTAGTTACAGTTTAGCTTGCCAAGACCTGCACTCCAACTAAATAAATATTACAAAAAGCTTAATAAGATATATCCAAAATAACCACATATTTTTATGTAATGCCTCCATATTTGATTAGTGAAAAGTTATTAAAGAATCTTATATCATGACTCGGCTCAGAGAAGTGAGATTGGATATACACTGTGTTCACCTCTGCAAGATCCACAGGAATGGGTAAACCTCAAAAAGCTGTGACAGCAGGTGCAATTTGAACGTTCACACAGGTACAAACTTTTTCCCCTGTGCTTTCAGTTCTACAGCAACAAGAAGTGAACTCATAGCAGCTTCCAAAACACTACCACACACGTTGCTCAGATACAACAACAAATTAAAATGGGCACCATTTGTTTGACATGCTAGGTGAGCAGTTTATACCACCCAGGGTTCAAGACAGCTGCGTACTGTGTGCGGTGACTCCTCACGTGCTCATAGCTCTCCCTTGCTACCTTTTTCTGTCACATCCCTTCTTCCATTCACTGTTAGTGGCATATTACCTCTTATCATCGTAGGAGTGACTATCTATGCAGATATTTTAGCTCAAAAAATTTTCATGACCTACTGACACCAAAGAACTATTCAGTATAAATCCAAATCTGAGCTTTCTTCTTGCTGGGGAAAAACAAACAAACAAACAAACAAGCCCTACAGTTAACAGTCTGCCTGGCTAGGCAACTATGTTTAAATAAAAATTGAATCTTTATACTCAAATAACATGTATTTAAGTAACGTATTTAAGCAATCACAATGGTCAACTCAACAGCAAAACTGGTGTTACGTAAATTTTAACACTAGTCTGTACAGCAAGCTTGCAAAATGTAAAGTGTTTAATATTTTTAATCACAATCTCCCTGTTTGTTCCGGCCTAACAAAAACATTCACTTGTAAACAACTACTTCATTAAATATTTACATGATATTACCTGTGGCTTACCATCTTCTAACACGATCGTGCTGGGGCAAAACCAACAAAATTTGAGCCAATAAAGCTATTTGCAAAATTATTGCACTCAGTTTGAGAACAGCTACCATTTTGTTTTTGAAACTAAAAATACCACCACCACCAACATAACACTGTATTTTCTCCCTATCTTGTCTAAATGAAACAAATACCCCTCCCTCACATCCCCAACTTCTATGTGTACTTTCTCATAAATTTCAACTCTATTTGCCATTAATCCCTTGACTGAAGGCAAAGCGTGTGATGTTCTATGGCATTGGTGACCATGACCATTCCAGTTTAAGAACAATGTAGGCAAAACCTTCACCCTCATAGCAGTGATCTCATTTTTATAGATACACTACCAATGATAACTTCAATAAAATTATACTTCCAATTAAATAGTACAACAGAACTTAAAATTAATTCAATAAAGTTAAAGTCATGAAGTCAAAGATAAATTAGACAAAAAAAGGATGCTCTATAAATCTTTTTGCTTCTTACTATCCAAAAATACTACTTTTTCCTCCTTTTTGTCTCCCCAGGCAAACAGCATTAAATTTTCAAATGTTTCACAGGATTTCAAAGGAAAAGTTAATATGCTCCTAACAGACAAAAAGATAGACGGAAATATTAATTCTTAAATCTATCATTTCTCTTCTCATACACATACACACACTGCTCTTTTCCCATCTATACAGCCAAAATGCATGAGTCTAAGAAAAAGAGTTAGAAACAGAGAAATTTCTTAAGATGCTTATACAGTTGCTTTCCACTGGCCTATCTCACATACAGTTTTTCTCTTCTGACACATTCATCTTCTCTGTTTGATTTTTGTTTGTTTTTTTTCCAACTGTGCTGTAAATTTAGTAGTACTGAAAGATGTGGTATGGAGTGCCACAGTATTAACATCCCTATTTACCCAAAGGAGGCTGTTATGGTAGGAACATACCAGTTATTGACCTAAAACTTCATAAACTTTGCTTTTGAAAGGTTATCTATATCCTTCAGAAATTCTCAGGGTCAGAAAAAGCTAAATCAGCACTAAACATGTAAAATAAATGCATGTTTAAATAATACGAAATAAGACCAATCTGAATGTAATTCATTCCATCAATCCATTAGGCTTTTGACAAAAACAAAATCCAAGCACAATTCGATTACGGAATGCAGAATAGGGAACTATGTTGAAGGAAAGGGCTGATCCTATGTGGAGAATCAGATTTGGAAAAATAAAGAAACTGTCCTTATAGAATATTAAGGTGACAGTGAGAAGAATGACATTATACATGTATACAGAATACATGTACATGTATACAGAAATCCTTCCCTAAAGCAGACCTTGGCAATTTCTTTAGGTAGAAGAGGAATTGGTTATTCCCTGTGATCTGTGACCAATACACTAAGCCAGCACCATCAGCAGTACGGAAGGATTTAAATGAACGAATGCAGACCTGCTGACTTGTCACTGGATTCTAAATATTTTTTGTTCTTCAGGCTTTAAGTCAAATACAGCAACACTTTACCTCTAGAACCACTCATTAGTTGCTTGACAGAAAGAGAGATAGCTTCTGAAATGACAATTGAACTTTAGTAAACACAAGACTACTACTGCAAGAAGATATAGGAGTGATTCTATTTTTGCTGTGGTGTTGCTGCTGCCAAGCTATTCTACTGTCAAGTAGAGCAAGATAATTATACTCAGAAGCTCCTCTTAACATGATCTGTTGAAGCAGGAGTTCTGTCCAGGTGGGATGGCAGCTACCCTCAAATGGTGTATGCGAATACTGTGGGACTCTTGCCCCTATTACAGCAAACAAAGTGTAGCTTAAATTTTTTACAGGTTGTTTAGTGAGAAGCCAGAAATATTCCTGAAGCTCACAGACAACATCTGACAGCAAGAAGCTGTGATGCTTTTCTGAATTCACATGTGAATCAAGGTACGGAAATCAGTATTGAAGACTCACAACATCTCTTAAAAGAAAGAGAATTTGAAAATAAGAATTTGATCATATGAAAACAAGCAGAGAACTTCCTTCTTTGTATCCCTGACACTCTAGAAGAAAATCATAGCTACTCCATACATGCAAAGTGGCAAAGGAGCCAGTCTGCATGAGTGTTGGCCAGCTGTTTAACGCCATCTGAGATGCCTTAGGGCAGCTAAGACATGGCAGATATGACACAAGATTTTTTCAGAGAGATCAGTGCCCTTTGGGTCAGCAGCTGAAAAGGCCAAGCAAGATACCCTAGGGCACCTCAGGCAGCATTAGACACTTCTTGTTAGGCAACTGAATCATGTCTCACTTGTTCAATAAAGACACTGCAAGAAAAAAGATACAGGAAGGGTTTACAGGAGAGTTATTTGGTTCCTGGGGGGCTGGGAGGCAGCAAAGCACTGTAGGTGTTTTTATTTCCTTAACTTCAGCTGACAAATATTGCTGTAAGACAGGAAAAAGACGGCATAAGCCAACGTACAGAAAGAGAAATGGTGCTGTGTCATAAAGGCCTGAGGGGAGGGGCAAGTCTGCCAGAATGACATAAATGAGCTGGATCCCGGGCTGAACAAGAAGGCAGCAGGGCAGTCTTAGCTACTTGCATTTATGTAGCTGGGCAATCACTTCCCCCAAAAGCTAAGTACAAGAAATGAAGAAGACAAAAGAGAACAACAGATATAAGGAGAACAAAGAAATTAAATGCTGGTAGAAATTAAACATAGGCAACACTGGAAAAATTGTAACAAACAGAGATACTAGGTAGGTGAAAAAAAGGAAAAGTGGAAGTGAAGGACAAATACATTGAAGCAAACAGACTGCAGAATCACCAACAGCTGAAGCCCAACAGGTTGCAGAAAGAAGAGGAAAGTAGGAAGGATGTAAATATATATTTATATATATACAAATAATATGTAAACACTATAAATATGGGGGCCTAACCTAAGTTTTCAAAGCCTCTGTAAGTCCACCTTTACACATCTATACTTGCAAGGTCGCTTCTCTTGATGCAGCAATAGACTACTCAAGGCTTTTACCTGCAGAAAAGTTCTGTCAATCACACGCTCAAGGGAAGTCCAAAACAGAAGGGGAAGTGTCAATAATAATAACAATGAACAAAAAGCTAGACCTGAAAGTGCTTATTTAAAAGGAGAAAATATTTTAAACTTTGTATTCTAAATAAACAAGAAAAAAATAGATTATCTCCCCATGTTTCCTATTAGTAACATTTATTAGCAGGTTAACAAAGGAAGAACATTCACTACTCCTGCCACATAAAGCAAGACTTAAACACTGCCATTAAGAATCTCTGGTAGGTACTCTGGACAACCCAACAAAAAGATATTTACTATGGAAATAACAGTATCACCTAAGTAAAATCTGAATTACAGGAACCAAAAAGTCTTTCCTGTAAGAGAGCCCCAACTAAACCACAACCTGTGCAAGACGACCCGATGCTGCACAGAAGACTGACACAGGCACAGCAGCAACCTGGTTATGCAAATCACAAACCTTAAAATAACATGCAAGATCATTTTTACAATTTTTTA
Source organism: Penelope pileata (assembly GCA_013396635.1). Classification (NCBI taxonomy): domain Eukaryota; kingdom Metazoa; phylum Chordata; class Aves; order Galliformes; family Cracidae; genus Penelope; species Penelope pileata. The sequence goes on from WBMW01002662.1 coordinate 570,844, forward strand.
ATGGCACAATAAGCAGTGTTTAGCAAATACATTAGCAAAGCAGTTTTTAAAAGGACAAGAAAGTCAGGCATTCTACTTCTCTTTATTTTTCATTTTCTTTGTTTCTTATTACTTCCTTAAAGTAGAAAGCCACAGGAAGACTAGATAAACTTCCTGAAGCACTTTCATCAAAGGAAGAAAACCAGATGAAATTCTGTGCATCATATTATGAGGAATATTTTGGACTAGCTAGCGAGGCAACAAGACAGCGATTTCCCAATCATCTAAGGCCTATAACTAAAAGGACTAAGAAGCCAAGAAACAGAAATCAGAAGTTAAAAACAAAAAAAAAAAAAAAAAAACCAACCAACCAAACAAAAAAAACTAAGGTTCAAAGCTTCAAATGACACAAAAGAAACACACTTCAGGATGAAGGAAAGCAAACAAAGTGGTGGCAGCAGAACCCAGAGCTGCAATCCACTCACATAAATATAGCAAAAATCAGATGAAAGATGAAAATACTATAGTTCAAGAGGCCACAGAGAACAGCAGCATCACAAGGGCAATACAGTGTTTAATCACCGTTAAATTCCAGATGACAGCACTCAAGAACAGAAAGAGAAGGAGGAATCTGCCTGAAAAAGAAAATGTGAAGAGCATAGGAGGAGGAGTGGGGGGAAATCAGGCTCTCCTAGCAGCAAGAAGCAGCAGAAGCTTGAGTGCAAAATTAAAACCAAGACCAAGAGATTCCAAGGTTCATTGGAACAAAATTGCAGTGAGCACGCAACTGATACTTAATGATGCATTTTAATTACGAATATTATTCAATAAAGACTATCAGAGCTTATAAGTCTGCTTGAGAATCTCTGCTATGACATCTGTCATGATTTCCTAGCATGGAAGATCAACTCACCTGCAAGAATTACAAAACACTTCACCTCAAAATATGCAAATATTTCTCCAGAAATAATACCAAACTTTATTCAGGTACTATTGTTCAGTTAGCAATAAAGAACGTGCCTGCATACCACCCAAAGTTTTGTTTCTGGAACACAGATTCACCTCTTATTAGGCCTTATACTCACTATAGAGCATCACGGACACTTCACCTTCTTGGAGTTTGAACTCCTACTAAGAACTTTGAAAAAATTCTAATATAAAAGAAAAGCAATGAGTTTAATGCAGCAACACTGAGTCCTGGATGACTTCATTAAAAAATTAATACGACTGTCTCCAATTTTAATTAACAATCTAGCAAGAATAAACTCAATTTTCCAGCCACTCTGGCCATGAAAACAAAATTTACTGTGTCCCTTACAGAAGAAAATGAAGTAAAAGTGTCTCTCAAAGTATAATTTGAAAATTTCTGGTATGTGATAGACTAATTTAACTACCTAATTTATCTGCAACACTGACATATTTTCCCAACATAAAACGGTGGATATCTCCAAGCTCTTATTCCTGACTGGAGTTGAGTAACTGTTCAGTATAGCATTCCAGCAGCTCAGGATAAACGCACAGGTAAGAGAACACGACATCTGAAAAAAAATGACTAATTAGCTAGCTGGTGCCCTGCATGGAGTCAGGAGTTGAATTCGGTAATCCTCATGGATGCATTCCAACTACTATTCTATGAATCTCAAGAAAATATATTAATTACCACCAAGCCACTCTTAAGTCACAAGATGTTTGATGTTACTGAAGCTTAAAAAATGGGTGTTTTACACTACATAAAAAAACCCCTCAGTTATTTTGCACTATAAGTGTAAAACAGCCCACTGCATCGTCTGCATGCACGCTTTCCCCTTTTTCAATAAACAGTGAACTTCCTGGTCTTCTGGAAAACAGGGCTGTGACTATGCAATTATACTTCCCTAAAGTAGCATACCAACAGTTTTCAACACACTGGGATTAATACTTGGGTATTTGTACAGTGGCAGCGGTTATGATTGATGATATGCAAAGATCTGATCTGTTGCAAAGAGGATGTAAGAGAAACCACAAGGGAACAACACACTTCAGCTCTTATTTGGCACCACATAATGAAGACCATACACTGTAGCTTCTGAACATTTTCAGCCAATCTTTTTATTCTAGCAGATTTCGCAACTTTCCTTTGCAGAAAAATTCTGCCCTTAAAAGATAACGTATCTAGCAACAGCCTATAACAGAGTATCTACAAATCTTTGGTAGCACACCATAGTACGTCTTCCCCTACCATCACTACAGATCTAAACAAAGAATTCTCAAAGCTTTTTTGAATCTGCTGGCTTCACTATTTGTTCCACATGCTGTGGGACTGAATGATGCACCACATTTTCAAACATGTTATGCTGAAGTGAGGAGGATTATTATCCCTTAAATTCATTATTTGTTTATACCCCTTTCTACATACAGTTTGTCATGATGTTAAAATATGTGGTTAAATTGCGTTGTTTGGTTTTGCACTAACATTATAGTTGTTTTCTTTAATTGCTTACGTGATATTCAAAACATATGAACTGAGGAAAAAGGTTGATTTCTATATACTGAAGTTTAATGCGTAGTCCATAATCCTATTTCGAGGTACTGCAACTGCATGCATTTACTGTATTAGTAATATTGGTAATGGAAGTTTTAAAGTACTTCTAACAGTAAGTTTAACTGCAATGATTTCCATTCATAAAGCAATAGGGCTTCCAGCCCTATTACACTATGTAATGAGAAGAAAAACTACTACAGAAGGAATTCAACAACATTCTTAATACTTAAAGTGTCTCGGAGAGCTGAAGCATGTGTATGTTACAGTCTAAATGCATATTATCAAGGCAGCAAGTGTTTTAAATGCTTAATGTTTCTGTTACTCCTCCAGACAGCATCTTTTCACAGAACTGAAGGATACTTGAGCTTGGCAGGCACCTCTGGAGACCATCTAGTCCACTTCTCTCTGTTCAGAGATAGTTCCACTTACAGTGGGTTGCTAAGGGTCACGTCCAGTTGGGTTGGTGAGTACCTCTAAGGATGGAGACAAACTACACAAGCTCTCAGCTCCAGTTCTACTGTTAGTCATGCTCACAAATTCCTTTATTTTAACTTGTGACCATTTCCTCTGGCTCCTTCAGTGGCTATCACAGAGAAAAGTATGGTTCCACCTTCCCTACTTCCTCTTCACCTTCTTCAGTCAAGTATTTATATATATTGATTAGGTCTGCCATGAACCTTCTTTTCTTTAAGTCCACACAGCTCCAGCTGTTGTGGCCTGTCCTTGCACAACAGATACGCTAGTCCCTCAGTCATCTTCATGGTCTTTCCCCGGACCAACTCTAATATGTACACATTTCTGGTACTAGGGAGACCAGAACTGGACAGAGTTCTGGAGAAGTAGTTTCACCAGTGCTGCCCTAGATCTAAGGCTGTCAAGTTTTAAATTTTACTTTATCTGAAATTGTTTGCCCTCTCTTATATTTCAGTTCCTAGAGATAAAAAAATAGCACAACTTTACCACTTTTCTTATGCAGATGATCAGCAACTCAGGCCTTTAGAAAACAATTTCCTACCTTCTAAAACAAAAACAACATACAAATAAACAAAAATATAAAGCAAATTTTAATCTAATACTTCGAACCAAAACACAGATGAATTGAAAAATGGGCAAGTGAGGCAGCACATGCAGATCCTCCAAGACTATGACAGATTTAAACAAAACACTAAATCAGAAAAGCCGAAGTGACATCTCTCTAATCTGGTAAATTGCAGCAGTTACTGTTTAGAGATACCTAATAAAATAACTGACTGACTTCTTTTGTTGGATCTTACTAAAGAATTCTTCTTAGTAGAGAAAAATGACAAAGTACATATAGACTAAAAATGGTCATGAGATTGTCTTAGTCACAATATTTTATTAGAAAAACTGGGAAGAAACTTGTGAATTCTGGCTTTTAGGATTAATTCTTTCAAGTCTGTCACTATATTAAGGAAGGCTGTAAACTTATCTTAAAAGTAGATTTTCCTACAGTTGCATATTTATTTGTCTTTTTAAAGCTTCAGCTCTAAGAAAACAAAAACCAGGTATCTCAAATCTTATAAAATGAGAGACGCTTAACTTATGGTCATAGAAAAGACATTGCTGAAAGAAAAGCCAAGACACAATAACAGTAGTTTTCAACTTACATTTGAGTGTTTCTCCAGCATAAGGGATGTGCAGCTTAAACCGATCACAGCTAGGTCCAGGAGTCAAGGACGTACAGCTAAAAATGAAGATAAGAGAAGAACGTTCTAAGCTGTTACAGATGGCAGCAGATGCTAATATCACTCTTCGAATGACATAGCAATGATTTTGTGAATACTAGAAATATTCATCCTTGCAATTTTGGGAAAAAAGAAAAGGTTGGAAGGAGGCAGAAGGCCCACTCTCTCCACGTCAGCAGTTCTCACAATGTCACGAGAAAATTTTGGACCTGTGCCAACAACCTTCTTTCCCACTTTAACACAAAATATGCATTAAAATGTCCTAGTTTGAGGATGTAATTAGAATAGTAACCACTAATTGGTCAAAGCCATCACACTCTCTTGTTTGTATATCATTTTGCAGGTGACAATTCTTTAGACATGCCATGGTAATCTGGTTGCGTGCTCCCTATTCCTGCCATCCCAACACCTAGGATGAACCTTACTTTTATTACATCAACAATACAGTAATTCTTACTTATTTTAATCTTTACTTTTTATCTTTTGCAAAGTCTCATAGCCTCCAGGTGATCAACTTTCAGAATCAAGTATCCTAGGCTGTAACAACTAAGCACATTAGTTCCTGATCAGTGAGCATTTTATACCTCCTGTGCACCTGGAACACTGCAATGGCAGCTGGGTCTCACAGTGATGAGTGAGCATTTTAGGAACATAAGAATGACTGAAAAACTCTTTAGGGTCTAGGTCAGGGATGATCAGCTTTTTCATACCTTGTAAGTCATGTACCAAAACGTTTGCCTAACAAAGAACCAAAAACCTCAGCTGCACCAGGAGAAACAGTGACATGAATTGTTTCACTGGCAGGAACAGCAATGGACCCTGAAGCTCTCACCACTGTGAGCCAGTGGCACATATGTTAGAAGACCTTAGCAGTCAATTGCTCTCCACACCTAGGCATCATGATTGCCCAGCAGTCTTCTTGCCAGCCTAACATCATTGAGAACCACAGCTCTGGCACAAAAGCTATGTTTGTTGCAAGCCACATGAAGCTCAAAGCTAAAGATTGTTTAGCTAGACTAAATAAACAGTGAAAGTCAACTAGTCATCTGTGATCTGGTGCTGTACTACAAACCACGGACAACACAATGAAACAAAAGACATGTTTACTGGGCCATAAACGCAGTCATAGCAAAAATAAATGAGTAGGCCAGAAGGCACAACAATTCTTACCCTACAACACAGAAACTCCTGCAGCTGTGCCTGTCTTACTGCAGAAGTGGCATAAGGGCAAACAGGGCATTGCTCCTTCTCACTCAATGTGCTTTAGAGAGCCATTTCCATCGGACTCTGCCTCTACAGTCTCTTCTCTCTTCACCCTTCCAAATTCAGGAAACTGTGCATTGACTTCAGATTGCTTTTATTTCATGAGCTACATTTACAATAAAATCAAATTTGTGCTCATCCATACCTTCATTAAAGAGGCAGCTGCAGAACTACAGATCAATCAACTTCACTAAGTTTCTGTAAAAGTATCGGGGGAAAAAGAAAATGAACTACTACTCTGCACCTAGAATCTAACATGGGTACAATTCACTGCCTCCATTGATTTGGTAAAATACATTGTGTTATTTCAGTATCATCATAAAAAGTAGACAGATGCCCTTTCGAATAAAAGTGAAGCAACAGATGCTCTGTCTTCACTTCGGGAAGGTTTCTGCAATGTATTCTGAGAGCACTATGCAGAACAATCTATAGAACATAATTTAGATACAGCTACTATCAGATGCGTGCAGAGCTGACTGGGAGGCAAATTTCATAAAAGATTAGTCCACATCTTGCTTCACAAAGAATGCACCGTGAGGGCTTTCTTCTAGTAGAATACTATGTAGCATTTCATTGAAAAACTTTAAGGATGAAAAAGAGATGGTGTTTATTAAACCTGTAAATGATGCCAAAGTGAAAGGGAACAGCACCTGGATGACAGGATCAGAGTTGAAAAATATTTTGACACAACGCTCTACACTGCTACTTTTTGAAATACATCTAAATAGGGTTTAGCAAGAACAGTCCTCACTGGGAGCAAAATCAGCTTCTGTCTGAGAACATGCAAGACTGGAGACAGAACGCAACAGAAATAAGAAAATATTTTTTCAAAGAAGCATTTTATTACTTGGTGTGAAGAGCAAAACAAGAATGCCCACTGTCTGAGTGCTGCAGTAGCCGTGGATGAATTTAACAGCTACAGTTACAAGACTATCATCTACTTTCAAGCCATTCCCAAGGCTCACATCACCTAAGGCCAGTTCTAGGAAGCACACACACACACACAAAACAACACAAAAGAAAAAATATCATTTGCAAGTTCCAAAATATATCTGCAATATCAGCTAATATTTAATGGAAGTTTCATTCAAAGTATCACAGGTCACAGCTTAAGGCAAACTTTTTGAAATACCATCAAAATAACATTGTCATTAGCTTTTCAACAGACACATTTCTGATCCTGTAAATACCCTATAATCTTTTCTTTCAGCACAATGAGCCATTTGGAAATACTTAGGGAAAGTACAATATTCTTTAACATTAAAATAAAAGCTTGATTTAATGGCATATGTCCCTAAAAGCACTACTAAGTATTTTTCCTAGATTATTATACTCCAGCAGGGATGTTGTAAATCTTACTGGTGTAGAAGTGATGGAAAATGACAGTATTCACAGTCCATTCCCCCCCCCCCC
>WBMW01002662.1:577759-591534 GCA_013396635.1 Penelope pileata
ATTACGCTCTTTGACTAAGTTGCATAAGAGACTTCAGAAACTGCAGCAGGCCAAGCAACCAAGTAAAAATCTTAAATTGCTTGAAAAGCAGCAGAAACTTTTTAATATAAACAAGAAAAGAACTAAACTCCAAGGCAAATCAAGATTTTGGTACAACTAGCAGCCTATGCGTTACCGTATTTCTACAGGAAGTCACAAATAATGCCCTGGTTGTGGGTATCTCCTCTTGACTGAATTTTCTTAGCACACAATCTCACGTAATTACCTGACCCAGAAGCTTGGCATGTATCCTCTCTGCAATGCAAGATTTTACACTTGCTGATCCTTCTATATAGCACGTTCCCCTACAAAGTGACACTGAAGAAGACTGATATGTGACAAGGTCTTTTAAAGATTCTTTGTCCTCCCATCTTCACAGGGAATTGACAAACAATAATATCTGGTATTGAAAACTAATTTAAGAAGCTGACTTGATCTCATAATGAGTAGATTTGCTACCTGTTCCTGGAAAAAATCACACTGATTTACATACCTTCATTTAAATACTCAGCATTTTACAAAGGAAAGTCTTGAAGCGCAGCAGTAATTAATGTTCTGATGCTCAAAGCAGCGATGTGAATGCCTTCTTCACAGAGTACTTTCAAAGCATGTAGAAAGGTAGCTCTGGTTGAGCTTAACATCAAGATTTTCTCTTACGCCAATACATTTGTAATTGACTACTTATAACTCTTTTTTTCCCTTATTTGGGAGATTCCCTTATTTGAGATTATTATTTGGGAAATGCCTTATTTGAGATTATTCTCTTTCTATCTGGGCCACTTCGATATCTTACAGGATTGAAGCCAGGATAAGCCATATCTCCAGATAAGGAGAATTCTGGTAGCCCCAGATTTCAATAAAGCCCTCCTATCGACTGCTTTTCTACAACCATCACTTGAAAGCATTCCCCACCTGGGCCCCAGAAAAATCTTCTCCAAAGATAAGTTCTGTGCCATGTCAGAGCTAAACAAAAGCTCAACAAAATCTCAACTACCTTAGTCCTTAAAGTGTGGAGACAAGCAGTTATTCTATCCAAAGAATTAAAAAACCACACCTCTTTATATTCCAAAATATACTCCAGTGTGAAACTCACTTTTTAAACCATTCCTAAAAATCTGCTGCTTAGAGTCACGTAATTCCATGCCAAGCACTCAGAAACACCAGCAGAAGTACAATAGCTCTACCAGAGGAATATAATCTTTTTTTCTGTTTTTTAAATAAAGGTGTATGAGCCAATATTCATATCAAATTCATTTGATGACGATCAAATTTCTTGATTAAAAAGTTATGCAATGTGTTTAATGATTCAAGTCTTCTTTCTCTGATCATACTGAACTGTCTTTACTACCTGAAGAAAAATCATCAATGAATTTCACTGTGCAATAGCAAACAAAAATTAGACTAAGAATTTAAGCCACTTGGAACAGGAGCTTGATACTGAGATTGCCTAACCTGAATAGCCAGAGATGTAGAAACTTCTTTAATCTTACGATGCTTAGGTTGCTACAGATGCTGTTCTTGAAGATCAGTATTTTTTGGGTACCAGACAACTCTTGTTGCTCACTGGGCTGTCTGTCTAAGAGCCAAGAAGGCTTTGCATAGCATTGGATACCATGATGGCAAATACTGGTAAAAAAAAAAAAAAAAAATACAACATAACAAAGGAAGTTCTGAGCACTTGCTGTACTCCCAAACATTCCCAACTCTAACATACTTACTATAAGTTTCTAACAGCCCCTGCACATGGCACAGAAAGACACCATTAAGGAAAAAGGAGGCCCTTCCATGACACAAGAGATTAAAAAAGAAAATGAGTTTGATATCCGTAATGATGAGACAATTCAGTCTCATCATTCAAAGGCTGAAGGTTTCATCAGCAAGAGTCAAATTTAGCTCAGAGGTAACGACAGGCAATCCATACCCCTTATCACCAAGGCTACAATTTCTGGCTGCAGTATCAAGAACCAACCACCTCCATCAGCCAGGCAGCAGCGTGAACAGAAACACCAGCACTCTGATATACAAGCTAGCTGCTACTGATGGAAACACCCTGAGCAATAAAGCTCCAGTGCCCCTGATCACAGGTGAACTGACATGGTTTATACTGGCAGCAAAGGAATTCTGGAGTTTGGCCATATGTGCCCCCCTGGTAAAGGCAGAAAAAAGAAAGTGTGGGGTTTTTTTTCATTTTTTTTCCAGAGGCAGCAAACTCAAAAGTCCACCTAAAGCTCTTATCTGGCATTTGCTAAGAAAAAAACCCTGAAATTTACGTGGAACAGCCTTTGCAGAAGCCTTTAGAATTTTTTTCCCCCCATCTTTGTGGGTGGGAATAGGCTCCAGTGTTCCTTGAAGACAATATTTCATTCCATTTGATTAAGAATTAATTGCAGAATTCACAACAGATGGGTAAGTCATCTACAGAGCCACGAAGAATAATTAGAAGGGAGGAGGAGAGTGAAAGACCAGCAGGTGACAGAGTGGGTTTTTTTGTTTGTTTATTTTGTTGTTGTTGGGGATTTTTTTTTGTTTGTTTGTTCTTGAAGGGATCAAGAAACATTGCTGAAAATCATCTTTTAGAAAGCTGACAGGGATGGAGAAAACCTGAATCATACTGCAACTCCCCGTCACACACAGTGCACAAAGCTTTGCAGGCTCCCGGGGTCCTACAAGAGGACTAATGAGCAGCTGCTGCTGAAAACCAACAGATACAATCAAAATTCAGCCAATCAGGCAGAATTTGAAATATTTTAAATCAACCAATGTTCATCTTCAATCCCCATTTTATACAGATGTGCATATTATACAATACAATAGGAAGAGACTTCCACTTAAAAGATAAAACTGCACACCTCTGCTTTTGAGAAATACACAAACTCAGTTACATTTAGAGTGATTTCTACTCATATCTACTTCATTTAAAATATTAAAATCAGAAAGCTGAATCATAATTATCCCAAAAGCTTTCCAGTAGTTAGACCCACTGTTTTCAGAACATTCATTTGTACCCTAGCTGGTTTGCTCAAACTTAGTACAAAAATTGAAGTATGCACAAAGCCTACTCTTGGTATTGCAATATAGATCATGGTGTTTATTTTGAATCTTGCTAGTATGTGTTACGTGCTGTAACTGCAGCAGCATTTCAGCCCATAGTTACCAAATGGGAGTTTCCTTCATCCGCTCTAAGTGCTGATTTTCATATATATACACACACACAAACATACACATATTCATGGCTTCCCGTATGAACAGAATCACACCAACTGGAACTTTCAGAAAGGAGTGGAACACTAAGCAGAACACATACCCTAGGAGAACAACCTCTTGCTGTACCCATGGGCAGATTTGTATTTTATAAAAATTAAGTTTCCAAGAACTATTTAAAATCAATTCAGCTGCCAGTAACCTGTTCTCACTAGAAATAATAAAGAAAAGCATCCAATGACTACTGTCATTAATAAAGCAAGTAATAGCAGCCGTATCTTAATAGTAAACGTAGAGTTGCAACACGAGCAGGAGTCTGCCAAAACAGATGCTGCAGGTGGGGAAAGCTTTGAGCCTGCTGCTAGAACTTCAAACCTCTCACATCTGCCACAATCTTGCGGTAGATGCCCTGCAATCTCCTGAAGTATGGCTGTCTCTGCTGGAAGACATTCAAACTATCCTCTAAAGCATGCACAAAACCCACACGATTGTGACTCCTTCAGCACCACAAATTCCCTGTCCATTTTGCCTAGGAAGGCTGTTTTTAGAACAGGTTTTTTCCAGTCACAGTACAGGTTGGAATGAGCCACCACAGAATAAACCAGCATTACATGTAATATACTTGCAAGCATGCTTGAAAGGAAAGCTCTGAAGAGCAGACTATCTCAAAAGTTTGCATTTGTAAAATCCCTACAGTTTAAAGTTGGAGCTCATTATTGTTGGGAGCCAATTATGATACAAATTGAGAAAAATAATTAACAAGAGACAGAGGAAAGTTGCCAAGAAAACATGCTTTAGAAACATGCTTTAAATGCATCTATTATAGTCAAACATGACTTTTGTAAGCAAGATCCTTTATACTCTGGTAATTGCCCGTAATCTCCTTAAAAACTACACACAGTGCACATACACCCCAAAAGAATGAAACAGAAACAGAAAATGGAAAATGTAAAGAAGGAGCAATTGAAAAACGAACAGAATCAAGTAAATTGCAATCGGGTAACACTTGTAATACACACTACAGTGGGCTATGCTTTGGTAAATGCACTAGTGAATTCATAAGCACTACAAACCACCCTTCTGCCAGAAGCTCAGGGAAGGAAAGGACACTACTGTACTGTACTGCAAGACCAGCTGAATCCCACATGCCTGGAATTCATAAGCAAAGTTTTAGAGAAGAATATGAAAGGGTTGAAGATGCACCCTTTGGACTTACTTCATCTCCTTTCCCTTCCATCAAATTCAAACCCTTGTTTCTTATTTTCACAATTGCCATTTGATTATTCATTATGTTACTTTCTAATCAGAACATAAAAATGTTCTACTGTTCACTAATGTGAATTCAATAGCTGAAGAAAGAAAAAAAAAATCATACAAGGTACATTTTTACTTTTACATTACTCAAAATGATTCTTTGCCAAGTATAAAATTACAGTCTACCACCTGGAGTTTCAGATCCTTTGTGTGTTCACAGAAAGCGTATTCATTCAGCAAGTCTCAAAAGCTAAGCCATTATAAACCTAAGTTATTTCACATCACAGAACAGCTTAGTTATTGGAAACTATAACGAATTGGTATCGGGAAAACACGTAAGGACTAAAAGCATAGTTCCATGTCTATACATTGCCCACCTTGCACTACCGATGGGGCTTTGGGCAACCTGGTCTAGTGAGAGGTGTCCTTGCCCATAGCAGGGGGGTTGAAGCCAGATGATCTCTAAGGTCCCTTCCAACCTGAACCATTCTATGATTCTGTGATCTAACCAAACATTGCTAGGAGGGGTTCAGTGATGCTATATCCTTTCTTTTCAAGTTTCCATCTAATTATATATCACCATAGCTTTCTGGTCACAGATCTCAAATTATTTGATTTGCTAATCTTACGAACTCTGAGAAGAAAGAAATGTACGTTAATACAGCAACCAAGAATTTGGTTCTTTGGATATGAAAGTTAGGCTCGGTAAGGATCACCCCCTTTTCAAATTCATAACTCCACTGCCTTCAGCTGTGCATACAGCACACCATGGCTGACAATCCAAGAGATTCCAAGGCATTTATAAGGCTGTACTTAAAAGTGCAGCAACAGGGAGATGTCAACCAAAGTGCCAACAAGAGAGACTCCTATAACAATGAAGCTTTCCTTCAATAAATTGTACGCAGGCTTACACAATGATCAATACACTATAAGGAAAGGTCTATACAGTATTTGATTTCCCCCACTGAAGGAGAATGACTGTAGTCAGAAAATAGTGTGCAGATTCTGTTTTCAAAAATTAGTGGCTGCTTCATTTACTGTTACTGACTCACAGAAACAGTTTACAGATGGATTCACATTGATTTCTGTTTGCTGTAATATGAATGTGGCAGAATCAAACCTTACACACTGTCACACACTGGTCTGTTGAGCTTCTGATGATCTGCTATGCTTTTAAAGCCCCTAACCTTACCAGAAAGTGATGGCAGCAAACAGCAAAACCACAGTCATAACCTTCAACTTCATTACAAATGTACATCTGCTTTTTAATGTAATGCCATGTACGCCTATGAGAGAGTCAGGCACATGTGACATGTAACTTAATACGTAAGGCAGCAAGAATTTACCAACCAGCTATTCAAGAAACATGTTCTTCTCTAGTCAGTGGAAGAAAAAAAGAAATTAAAAGCTAATTGCTCTCAGCTTTTGGCCGAATGTACTACACATCTAGGATGCACAGTATACATGAGATCTGTCCAGTTTGGATGCAGCTTTTTTTTTAAAAATGTGTGTGATAGAAGGGTTTGAAAAAAGGGTAAATTGAACCGAGGTAATCAATTATTGTATTTTTGATACTTAGTAAGTTTAGTAAGTTCTCCTAATATTTTCACTTCACAACAGAGAAAGGCTTTTTCTTCTGCAGTGATGCACAATGCAGAGAATTAAGACTAGCAAGTGCATCCTTTCCCTCAAACAACTTCAAGCATCTTGTGTACAGTTGCTGTTAAAAATGCTAACATTGAGCAGACCCACCGCTCGAGCCTGTCATACTACCAAATGCTTTCAACTATGTTTCATTTGTGATATAGGGGATTTCTTTTAAAAACAAAACAGTGTTTCATAATAATTGCATTCAGAAGAGTCAAACGATGTCAATGCATGTGAAAAAAAATCTACCTACAGATATAAATAAGAATGATGGAATAAGAATTTTCTTCAATTAATGCAAGCAGAATCTTTCAGTTTAAGTTAATCTAAAGCAAAAGATAAAGTTTAAATAACTGCTACAGTATTGTAATAGTATTTCATGGTTAAAAAAATAACTGTGTATTTTATTTCATAAAGTACTCACATAAAATGCATGTTTACTTTGAAAAGGGAAATGCCCAAAAGAAACGGAAATGCCAAAGCATATTGCAGTCTGCTTGGTAACACAAAAAAGTAAATCATCACTGCTTGCAAGGAAGCAGGCAGTAAGGTTATAAATGTCTTATTACAGCTTGATAGTGAAATTTGTTCCAGGCAGTACTATGCTCTTTTGACCACTCCCCACACAGGTTTCTTTCAAGAACATAACTCATTGTAAACACAGCTCAGTATTAAGCAAAGAGGCAGAAATCAATGGGAAGTCAGACAGACGCAAGGAACAAAATACCAACATGGTTCACTACAAACCAGTTATGCAAAAATTCCACAACTAATTTCATCATAAATATGGAATAATTAAGTAAAACCAGACAAGTACGGAAGTTACAACTTTGTTACAAGTGCTTATCTATAAAAAACAGAATCTCAGTGTCTAGAATTTTAAATCATTATATTATTTCTAAGATTCCCACTGGTGCAACACAAAGTAATTTAAAAAACAAAGTCCATTGAGAAAGAATAGGCTTGAAGCATAATTGGAGGCTCTGACATGGGCTCTGATGAACAGCTATATGGAAAAAAGTTCTCAGAGGCAACGACCAACAGAGATACTGGTCTTACACCATTTTAACAAGCCATAGGAAAAGCATCTGCCTCTTAAATAACTGGGTTCTACATTATACAGTAATTAATCAGCCTTTATATAGGAAAATGTCTTCTATTTCTAAATTACTTAATCATGGCTTCTCCTTATTCAACATATATCCCATGTTTAACGTATGTATAAACACAAAGAAAAATGTCCTAGACATAATTTAGTTTGTTATGAGTAGATTTCAATATTTAAGTAAGATGGGTCATTATTTCAAAGAGACACCATTGGAGATTAACTAAATGATGCAGCATATGGCATTGACTCAACTGGCAGCAGTATTTTCTTTGAGTCTAGAACAAGGTAATATCCTATGCAAGAGTTAAACGCTTTGATCCATTCTGACATCTCAAGGTATGTCTTCTATTAAAGCAACAGAGATGCCTGCCAGGGTTTCCTTATCATCAGAATCAACGCTGCTAAAGGTGCTGTATTTCAGATGTGAACTAACACTAAGCTTCTATTTCTGTTCACTGTGGAGCCCTTTAGATAGAAGATAATAGCTCTGTAGACTTGATAAAATTCTGCGTGGGGTAACGACATGCCACCTAACTTTTTCTTACTTTTTCTATTGACAAGTTTCTTTCCTTCCTGTCGTTCCATTTTGCTGAGCCGTTAAGCAGTACTCATTTCTTCGCTCACTCTGCATCAGCAGCGGCCATATAATTCCTATGAAAAGATCTTCATCCTGAAGGCCCTACTCATAGATGTAAATGTATGTGTCTGATGAGACTAGTACTGTCTAATAAGTTTGTAAGACACACAGACATTATGGAACCGTAACATGTTATTACGAAACATTTACATACTCAAAGACTGCAAAACAATAGGATTTCCTTACTATGATCTATTTCCCTCCCACACTTGCAAGCATGGCAAATTAACATACTATAGTCCATACTTTTAAACTAACATCAGCTCTTTAATACAGTTTATAACAAAAATAGCCTTAGCAAAAAGTTAGAGTAACTGCAAAATAAGTTTCTCACTAAAAACATCCAGCATGTGGATCGATTCTTCAAATAGTTGGACTTTATACGTAATGCTTGCCACTTACACACCAAAATCAAATGACATGATAGGCTATAAACCTGGAACTTGATCTTGCACTAGTTAAAGAGATGTGCAGCTTTTGAGTTGAGAATGAAAAAAAACAAAGCACTGAACAGGTAAGACACTGGAGATGCTACCATATTCAATACATCTCCATTATTCCCTGTGAACCACAGCTGCAGTTTCTAAAACCTAGTAATTGAGTATGGATGCATCTTGGCTCTGTATGTCTTCTTATCCATTATAAAGCATTGGTTGGTCAGGGAAGCAGAGTACTACATTAACATCCATTTTTCTATCAGAGTAACAGTGTGGTATGTGACAGCGAAGCAGCCACGCAGTTCCTTGCCTTGACCTCTCTCATCAGTGTCAGCACACCCAGAACCTTCCAGAAGTCTTTGTTTTTCAAAGTTAATAGCCACTGAGAAGATGACCTTAGGGATTTTAACATCTTAAAGGTTAAAGGAAATCAGTTTTTTACTCTTAAATCTTTCACTCAACACAGCAGTTAATTCATAAAATATCTGCATGTTCTGTAACAAATTCAAGCTAGCCTATGGTGAGATGTTTTTACAGTCCCATATGTCGATGAATGTACAATAGCCACTCAAAAGAAAAGTCTCTGTACTGAAGGTACTTAGAAATGGTCACATTCATTTGAAATCAAAAATAGCTTTTTATTTAACTTCAAACATTTAGTCTAGCACCTCTTCCTCAAGATCCAGTTCCACTTTTTAACCTTAAAGCCACCTTCGGCACCACTGAAGCTGAAGGGATTTTGGCAATTAACATCCTGTACCTCGTATCCCCATTATTCCAACTTAACTGTTCTCCTCATTTTCCTTTGCTCTCTGTCCAACCTCTGTGTCCTTGTTTACTCATGCAGCTATCACCTAGATTCATCCCCATCTGCTACTACTTCTTAGTTGTCATTTTTCTTTTTACAAAAGCTTAAAGAAAGTATATGAGTGATTGAATAATTGCATTAGGGAGAGCAGAGTAGACCGATGGCTTTCAATCTATTTTTTGGACTCTCAGAGCCCTACAAAGTTTTCCTTTAGAGGCAGTACCTATTCACAAATTTAAATCTCTCTCAGTGACTGCATTTATGTTCTGCACTCCATGTTTAATGCAATTAATAAAAAATTTGAATCACTATGTTTGGGCGACAGGCACAGTTGGAGGTAGGTTTTCAGTTTTTTGAGTTAAAGAATAAACTCTTGGAAAATATTCAAGATTTATCAAAGTAACCTCAAGATCATCTCAGTAAGGTCACTGGCTGAAAACTTTAGATACTTACTAAAAATACCCCTCAAAAGAGTCAGCTAGAAAAACACTGCTTTTTATTTTAATCTATTTAAAGGCAAGCAGCATAAGCATTGTGGGCCCAGAGCAAAACCCTTATCTATCTCCTGACAAGCAGATGCCTTCAGCACCAGACTACAGCTGTTTTCTCTCTACCTGTTCTTGTATTCCTTTTTCAGACTCAGTAAGAGTAACGTAAGACAGATCCTATCTCAGCCTTCCTAGGAGACTAATTGAAGAGAAAGCAAGGTCTAGCATGAAGCAACAGTTGCAGATGAGTAACTGCTCAGTCTGTCTCACACAATCTGCAAACCTAAACCCTAAACCAAACAATGCAAAGTTACAGCTTCTTAGACCTCCAAGTAAATCTGTGCTCTGTCACAGAGGAGGAGGACTCTTTTCAACCTAACCACAGAATTCAGACCTCCCTTGTGAAAAGGCATTGCAACTACTGGAAAAGCACATACAAACTGTCCAAGAAATCATAAGAAAGCAAACTACAGAAGCACATTAAACAGTTTTCAACAGAACTGAATTTTAAACAATTTTTGTGGTGGTTCTCAAGATATATTGGATTAAGCTATCTTTCAAAATGATAGCACAAACCAGCAGACTTTGCATCAAAGTGGTGATTTCAACACCTAAAGCCAAATCAATTTCAGGGTCTGTACTGCAGTCTCAAGTAAGTACCTGATTCAGGGACGTGGTTAGGTTCTCAACTCTGGAAGAATGAAGCAATTCAGATACTCTCATCTGAAGAATTCTTTATCAGCTACCTTGAGAGTCTTCCCTGTCTGCACAATATCTAAAGCAATCTCTGCTTTTAGCATTACACACCCCCCATGCATTACTCACAGAGGTCACACAGCAGAGTCCTTCAACACACGTGGATCCCAAAGTTAATCATCCTCTGAAAACCACCACACATCCTTGTAGAATTAAAACCAGAAATAGTAGTTTGGTCTATTTCAAACACTACAGCCCACGGCCATTTGATGTACTAATCTTGAGGGAGGTTAGGTAAAGGTTTCTTTTTTTTTTCCTCTTATTTAACATTCACAACTCCAGTAAGGTCATACAAATTTATCTTCCAGTTTTTAATTTACAGAAAAGATTGAGTAAGCAAGCGATAAACAGCAGGAAAACGTGTTTATAACTATCTTACTGCTGAAAACCAGCACTATCAAGTGGCAGCAATGAAAGTGTTTTAACAAGATTATTATCACCAACAATATGACAAATTAAATCCCACAAACTACAAAATGGTAATAAGACAAAAAAACAATCCAGATAGTACATCTGTTCCAGATATATTGGAAATGCTTAAATACACACTGACCTAGTACAAAATCAGTCCTGAAAGGACATCTGAACTATTACTAGGGGGTGGGTATTCTTTCTGAATAAGGTACTCAAACACTTACCCAGATTTCAAGTCTGTAATCCGCAAACAGTTAGTAGCATCCAGGCCTACTTTTCCATTTCTCACCACACTGGAGATGAAGGGTGAAAGAGCAGGAGAAATTCTGTTCAAGGCAACTTCAGGTGACATTTCAGTGTGTTCCTCCTTCCTTTTGTCTTACGCTGTAAAGGAGTTAGGGAAAAAAATGAAAAAATATCCTACTTATTGATGTAAATTCATATATACTGTGCAAAAAAAGAATAAAGCTAAGCACTCAAGTGATCAGGAATTGAAGTGTACTCAGGTTTGTAAAGAAAAACCGAGCAGTTAATTTTTTTTCTCCTACCTCTGCAACAGTCAAGGAAGCTCATTTATTCAATCTCAATATAAGAAGTCTTAAGTCCTAGGCTCCCTTAATTAAGATCCTATCCCTATGAGAAAGATAAAATCAGAGGGAAGGCCATTCTGACCCTTCACAGCCTTCTTGTAAGTGATTCCTTAGAGTCTCTAATTGATGAGCCACATTTGTTCCGCTTACATCTAAATCAACTGGACTTAACACTACTGATTGCAATGGGACCACGGGTTTGTTTCTTTCTCCATATTTTGATTTGCAATTTTCTAATACAACTAACAAGAGTA
Organism: Penelope pileata; assembly: GCA_013396635.1. NCBI lineage: Eukaryota > Metazoa > Chordata > Aves > Galliformes > Cracidae > Penelope > Penelope pileata. The sequence goes on from WBMW01002662.1 coordinate 589,393, forward strand.
TAAACATAACCAGAATGACATTCACAGCACTTCTCTGATACCTACTTGGAGCATTTCACGCTTCCTTCAAAGGCTACCGCTGCCTTTCAGCGATACCACCACGCTCTGAAAGGCATCCACGGCCACAAAACAGATCAGAAACCTGTTATACACAAACCTCAAGCACAGCTTTTGCTGAAGTGCTTGCAATCACGTGATGTTACACCAAATCACTTGGGCCACCAAGCACACTTCAAGAACCGGCTGCGTTTCAGATGAAATGCAGAAACTGAGCGTGCTTGTAATTGAACCGGGTCCCACGCAAAAAGGCTGCATGCTGCGGGCAACACCAGACTGCAGTCAAAGTGGAAGAAAAGGGCGGGCAAGCTACGAAAATGCTGGCTTAATACATGCGATCATACCCTTGGGCACACAGTTTACCTGAAAACTAACTCAACTTTGGAGTTTTACAAAACACAGCCACAAACGTTTCAGTGTAATGTAAAAATGCCACTGAAAGATGGGGGCAGAAGACCCCAGACTTAAACTGGTCATTAGAGGATATTTTTAAAAAGTCTATTTATTTAAAAACATCTATACATACTGTATTTGCTTCCTTAGAAAAATTAAGGATGTGACTTCACAAGCTCTTTGTTATTCACTGCACTCACAAACAACAGCGCATACGGACTGCTGTACTCACAATATCTCTGCTGTTCCTAACACTCAGCTTACAACCATTAGTTGGTAACTAAGGGATCTTCTGCAAACTGATAATCCCCTGCAACTGTGGCAGCATCAAACATTTGAGCAATACTTTTTGTTCTTACGAAAGCCATTCACACTGCAGCAGTATGAACGAATCCTCAGGAGAATACGTCCTAGCTACTCTGAACAAAGCAAAGCCAGGCATTTTCAGGTGAACAAAAACACTACTACGGGTTTACTAAAAACAGTGATCAATGCACAGTTTCTTGCATTTTATGGCAGCTGAAGAAGAAGCTGAGGGCTGACTACTCATACACTAAACACATAACTAGTTCTCCCTACACACGATTCACCATAGTCGCCAATGGGCAGCCCTTTCAGCTTGCCTGGCAAACAGCTACTCCAGAAGCTCCTTCCTGCTGGTCACTGCTCCACCAAAACTCACTGCCACCTCGCCTTTGCTGAGAACATGAGCCCAGACTTGACCTGCTTCGATGCAAAGCCCAGCAGCTTGGCTTGAGCAGCTCAGACAGGTGAGTTTGAACTCCAAGGACAGACTTTGCACAAGCATGGCTCCCGCCGGTCACACTTTATTCCACCGGCTCTACTGCAGGGAGAGCAACTTGAGGCAGGAGCTGCTGGGTGGACAGAGGCCAAGCCCTCCTGAACCAGGAGAAGCGTGCTGAAAGGCAAGCTGTCCTCCCAGCACTTCAGAACCAACTTTGAGATCTTTGTATACGATTACATGTCATACTTGAAGGGAACTTAGTCACAAGGACAAAACTGTGGCAGAAGGAGGTGCATGTGGTGACCAAAGTTGCCTACAGACACCTCCCAGAGCGCGGTGCGGGGTGACACTCAGCGTCGTTCCACTGCTGGATGGTGCAGGCACAGCCAGCACAGGGTGCCAGCTGCTCCCAGCACTGCTCCTGCTTCATTTAAGACCCCCAACACCTTCTAGGTAGGAAGCCAGTATCACACAGTGTTTGAAGGCTCACTAGCACTTAAACTCACCGATTTATTTTGTAAACAAAGGGATTTACAAACCGCAACACAGTGTCACACACATAAGCCTTAGCTCCCATACCCACCACCTCTTCCTCAGCTCAATGCTCCTGCCTAACCGAATTAACCCAAGGGAATAAAACAATAAATGAAAACCCCCCGAGGCCATCTCCCTCCCAAACCCGCGTACTGGAAAGCAGCAGCAGCGGCAGAGCAGGGAGCCCCGGGGGAGCCCGCGGCCATGCCCTGGGCAGGCTGGGCACACACCTCGCAGTGACTGCGCAGCCCCAGGCGCTGCTCCGGGCCCGGTGGCCGCTGCCCCCCCGCCCGCTGCCCGCAGCCTGGCTCCGGCCGCACGGGGCGGGGACGCCCAGCACCACCCCCGTCCCCTCCCGCTCCCCCGCCGGGGCCGGGCCCCAGCGCCGCTCCTCGCGGCTCCGCCGCCGTGCG